>OZ059905.1:17060721-17393099 GCA_964057215.1 Oscheius myriophilus
ATTATTGGACAGGGCAGATACGGAGCGGTAGGCTATTTTGATGACTAATTAGTTCTCTTAGGTTCATAAATGCGAAGTGCGAGGACAACTTGTGGCAGCGAAGTTCATAAACTCTCAGAAAGAACAGTCCTTTAATCGGGAAGTGGCCATGTACAAAAATGCAATGATCCGTCACACAAACATCCTACAATTCCTCGGGGAAGACGTCGTTGGTGAGTAATTAAAAAAGGCACAAAATGACTTCAACCAGTTTTTATAGGAGTGAAAATAAGTGTGTGATTTGTTGTGTGATTTGTGAGCTCAAACACATGGGGAGATACAAGGGACAGAGACAGATTGGAATGAGAAACCAAACAACCAAAAATGGAGAGATAGAGGAAGAGAGAAAGAGAGAGAGAGAGAGAGAGAGAGAGAGAGAGAGAGACAGAGAGAACAAAGGGATAAGAGGATAAAAGTGCGAAAGAGGAAACAGAAGGGAATGTACGTGAGAAAAGTGAATATGTTATTGCGAAATGGTCATAAGTCATCGTTGTTTATCATTAGAGAGTGCATAAAAGTTCAAAAAGCACATGACATGGTGTATATTCTAGGTGATTCTTTTGATAGATGTCTTTTGTTCGAATATCACGAGCTGGGCTCCCTGGATAAGTATCTGAGCACACAGGTAAGTAATCTCTAAACATAATAAAGCAGCCTTGAATAGACGGTCGGAATAGAAACGGCCATCCGGATGGTCTTTAGTATGGCAGCTGGTCTTTCTTTCCTTCACGACGCTCATGAGTCGGCAAATAAAGGTGGTTCTTTCAAGAAAATGGAACAATGATTCATTTCAGTGCAACCGCCTATAGCTCACCGAGATTTAAAATCTGGAAATGTGCTTGTAAAACAAGTAAGAAATTAAAAATAATTAAAAAGATTTCTTGTATTTAGAATCTCATGTTATGCATTTCCGACCTCGGTTTAGCTGTTTCTTTGGTGAATGGAAAGATCGGAGTGCCTGGAGATAACAAAAACGAGGAAGGGAAAATTAAAAAGCAGGAGTTGATAGAAAAGTGTGGGACAATGGTTAGTCGGAGAAATGACCCAAGAGAAAGAGGATTTTACAGAGATATTTGCCCCCAGAACTCCTGAGAGACCAAATGGATTTCGAGGTATTCGAGGCATTCAAAGCGGCCGATATTTACTCCATGAGCTTAGTAATGTACGAAATACTGCGGAGAACAGAAGGACCAGGAGGTGAGTTAAATGAGAATTTAAATGTAAACATTTATTTAGAACCCATAACGCCTTACGAAGAGGCTCTGCCTTACTTCAGACAAATTAGAGAAGCTGGTGGAGTAGTTGGAGATGTTGACAACGCAATTATGAGGCAGATTGTGGTGGATCAGAAGGAGAGGCCAGACATTACGCCCTGGTGGCGAGGCAACTCGGTGGGTCTCAAAGAAAAGACATGAAATGACACCAGGAACTAAAAGAAACATCGGAAATGCTATACAAAAACGAGTGTGTGTGTGTGTGTGTGTGTGTGTGTGTGTGTGTGTGTGTTTGTGTGCTTGTGTGTGTGTGTATGTGTGTGTGCGTGTGTGTATGTGTGTGCGTGTGTGTGTACGTGTGTATGTGTGTGTGTGTGCTTGTGTGTGCGTGCGTGTGTGTGTGTGTGCGTGTGATTGTGTGTGTGTGTGTGTGCGTGTGTGCTTGTGTGTGTGTGTGCTTGTGTGTGTACGTGTGTGTGCGTGTGTGTATGCGTGTGAGTGTTTGTGCTTTTCTTCAGATATAGAGAGACAGAAAATCGGTTATGGTACGAAAAACTTAACGGAAAAACGGAATAGACGGAGAAAACTACATTAAAAAGACTCATTCTATTCCCAAATCGAAAGTAAATACCGAAAAAAACCCAAATGTTTCAGGTAATGAGTGAACTAGAAAGGCTGATGCGAGATTGCTGGTTGGAAGAACCGAGTACTCGTCTAACGGCGAGTAACGTGGTGAATAGCATCAAGAGAAAGGCAGAGCAGGAGAGCATAGACATCCAGCAGACATAACGAAAGATGGATCAATATCCAAAGATTACGGTACTTCAATACGAGTTTCACCCTACCTCATGTAAATGTCCCGATGATTGTCGCTCAATGTTTTATTTGCCTAGTCAGCTAACTCAGATCGTCTAGGAACCGACCCTTTTCGTATAGCTTTAAGTTCATTCGCCTTCCCTTGATCTCTATTCGATTGGAATAGTGCAATTGGTGTTATTTGTCTCTGTATAAATACAATATAAACAAAATATGGGTATTCAAGGCATAATAAGACGAAATAATGTGCATGTTTTACTTCAACTTGAAGACCTCCGTCTTCCCCTGACGGCCTTCTTCGTCTGTGATCGTCAGAGTCACCAATGGTTCCGATTTCTTCTTCTTCGCAGCTCTGAATTGGACGGTTGAAAGAACGATAAACAACCTTCGCAAAAGTGAAATTCTACCAACAAGACATTTTGCCGTTTTTGGCGTACGTTTTTTGGTGCCTCTTATGGGACATTTCCAGCTAGTAGAAAAAGGTGGGAAGAAATTCTATTCGTGAGCAATATTAGATGGGCTATTCGACAATTTGCCAAAACAAACCCAATTGCACCTAAATTCATTTTTTTAAAAAATTGTTAGACGCGAACATTATTTTAAGGAACGGCCTTTCAACATGTTAACTCCAGTCACTTCCGATACAAAACTGGAATTTTACCAAACTGCGCATTTCCCTAAATTTGGAAACCAACCAGCCAACCCGTGAGCACACTTTCAGAAAACAGGAAAATGTCTACAAAGAGAGATATCCGTCCTATGGCGTTTGACCCCGCAGGTAAGTTTATATACATTGACCGATTGACCTGAACCTACTTGGCTGGTTTCTCCAGTGTCCGTCTGCCCCTGGCCGCAGTCATCGAGTCCAACCGCGCCACTCGGTCCTTCTTCTGCTTCCTGAACTCTCTCCTAAGTCTCACTCTTCCCCCATCCCTCACTTTTTACTGGGACCCTTTGATTTCTTGCGAATCTCATCTAACTGCACAATTCTGGCAGCCAAAGCAGGTTGTGTCTCAGCGAGGTAGGCCTCGAATTGGTCAATAAAGTGGAATTCTAGAAGAGAAGAAATCGTCAGTTGGAGGCCACTGCCCACCTGAAGGATCATCGCCGGGGAAGCATTTCTCACATCGGAGACAGACGGCTGGATCGAAACTGCTGGAATGGGGAGAGACGCAGACATCGCAGTTAGAGATCGTCATGGAGACTGAAGAGACCTTACCGTAACAGCCAAAAGTTGATCAAGTAGACGTGTGTGACGATAAACAAACACAGAACATTTAACCAAGGATTTATTGGGGCACCGGTATGGAAAGCTCGCTGTAACACGACAGCTGAGTTCCATCCTGCTCGACTAGCGAGAACGGGTGAATCGAGTTAAGGGTTTAAAACTTAGGGAGCCGGAGCAGTCGCGACAATGCAGCCTGCTCGCTGCATCGCCGGCTGCAACCGACGCAGGGAAAGGAGCACCAAGAGTGACACATCTACAGAGACCGTAGATTCCCTTAAAGCCAGAAATACGACAGTTAAAATATCAAAGTAAAAGATTAGGTCGTGTTTCTGGCGAAACTAGAGGATAAAATAAGGGATGCCTGCACCAGACTCTAGCACGGACGAGTTCTGCGGGAACAGAAACGACCAACAAGAATCACAAGGACCAGTTTCAGCTAAATCTCAACAGCGGATGGGACGGGTTCGTGTATAAATTACTTAGGCGAAAGTGACGGATACCCTCATGCGAACAAACGGCGGTGCGCACCCCTCATAGAACCCTAAGAAGAGCGGAAAGGGACAGTCACAGAAACGACAAAATGTCAAACTAGAAAGGGAAACAATCACAGTCTCACCAAAATATCACCCTGGATGCCGAAAGAGGTTTTTCAACGATTGGGGATGGAAAAGCCGGGAGGAGGAGGGACGGAATGAGGCAAAATGGAGGGATGGAGGGAACCGAAGGATCCGGACGACGACGATTGCCATCGCTGCGAGGCCTGCTGCTCCAGGTCCGAAGCGAAGCGAACGTTCACGTTTGGCAACAGTGCCTGAATTGGAATGAATTCGGTGAGATCTCCGTAGAACAACTCTTTTTTTTAATAGAAAATCTAACTATCGAAAATGGATGAAAAATTATAAAGCTTACCTTCAACCCTTCCTGCCACTCCGTGATCGACTGTGGCTGCGAGACGGGAGCGTGTCTTCCAGGAGGAGCCAGGCCAGGGGGAGGGGCGTACGAACTGTGGGAATGCACTTGGTGATGGGACTGGTGCATGGGGAAATCGTTGTACTGCGAAGGTGGCGGGTGGTGACCTCCATTGGAGTAATTCCCGTTCAACTGAAAATAGCGAAATAAAGAAATACGAAAGTATGACAGACCTGAGGGGTTGATGTAAGGCCAAACATGTCGAACGGAGTGTGGTTTCCGAACGGTTGTTGTGTCCGAGAGGGGCCCAAACCGCCAAAACTCGTTACTGGCGCCCAGAGGTCTTGCAACGAAGGACGATGCGCATTGAACATAGAACTGCTAGAAAAAAATGACTTCTTGGGTGGAATTTGGACTTACACAGGCGGGTGACGGACACGCTCTTCCTCCAGAAGCTTAGCCAGACCCTTCGTAGACTCGTTGAAGGGATCGAAACCGAGATCATCATCGAAGGGGTTCAAGCCTGGAAAGGAGTTTTCTTGAAAGCGAAATAGCATACCGGGAGGAGGGGAAGGCAATCTCTGGGTCTTAATGACAGGCTCCGGCTGAGGAACAGGCGGGGCGAGGCCGAGGAGAGACTGCCAGTTGGTCAACGGAGCAGGGGCTTCCTCCTGAGGCGCCGGCGCCGGAACAGAGCCTTGCCCACTGCCCTCCGATAGATTCATCAATCTAGATAAATTAAAAGTTACTGGGGTAATGCCCGCGAACATACCTCAATAACCTCGACGTGGTGTTTTCAGAACTAGACGGAAGACCGGGAGGCGCTGCGAGAACAACCTTTGGCTCTTCAACAGGCATGGGTTCGGGCATGGGCTCCGGCTCGGGTTCAGGCTCCGGTTCCGGCTGCTGTAATAATTTCAATATCTAAGGAGAAACTGATTATTTACAATCTCAACAACAGGATCAGCATCCGGGAGAGAAGACAAAGAATCCGTGGACCGACTCTCAGCCGAGGGCGGACTTGCTTGTCTGACCCGGACAGGTGACGATTTCTTCGGCCGCTTCGTAACATGATTCTCCTTTTCGTGCGTCTGCTGTTCTTTCAAATCGAACTGTTCCACAATAGCCTGCAAAGACTAAAAATAATTTGGAACTAGTGTTAAAAAAAGAATTATACCCACGTGCTTCAAGCAATTATTTACACATACCTCGGGTTCCGCAGGGTAAGCCTCGCTGATCTGATCCTCCACAACATCCCTTCCGGTCTGGTCGTAATACGTCGTCGGTTTGACATTGATTTGAGCCCTAAAATAAGATATCGTTAAGTCAGATTTTAAAAAAAATGAACTTACGGTTGCCGCCTTTCCAACGCTTGCCGTTTACTAACCATCATCTCTATCAGTCTGAAAATAAATCATGTTTATAAGAAAATTCCTAGACAAACCTTCGTTCGTAATCAGAATGCTTCCCGGCGTGCATATCTTCCTTCGTAAAGCTAATGTCGTTGTCCGCAGTATCGTGTAAGTACATACACTCCTAACATTATACGGTAACCCAATGAAGGGAAATGACTCACAGGCTTCCCGCAAGACTGACTTCTGAGAAAAGAGGAGCAGTACTTGGTCGTACCCAACGAGGCTTTCACGCACCGACCGTCCAGCGTACTGTTATTCACTCCCTAAAAAGGTATTTGCACAAAACTCTAATCAGTCTTACTTGAATGGCTCTCAACGCTTCGTCCACCTTGTTGTACGTAATGTAAGCAGTGTGGCTCGGCGAGAGATGAGACGGCAAACTCGACGTGGGCGTAGTGCCCAAAACAATCTACAAATCAATATATCACACTGTATTTGTAGACTGCAAACCTTCTGAATCTTTCCAAACCGTCCGAAAAACTCTTGTTTCCTCAATATCTCCTCACTTGCAAAACGCGCAGACAACCCAACGACATACACCAAATTCTTAAAAATAAGCATTAATTCCGAAAAACAGCAATATTACCTTCTGGAGAACACGGTAATTCGCAAGATGTTTCCGAGACTCGGATATCCTCATCTTTTCAGCCTGCTGTTTCATCTTCTTCTCGTCTTTAATCCTTTGCAAATCAGCAGAAGACAAGGGCTGCAAAAAGGTATCAAATAAGACCCAAGAACAATAAATACCTTGAAGTTGACAGGGTCTTCAGGGTAAGGCTGACGACAAGCTGGGCACAGCCCATTCTCGTCATTTCTCAAGCGGTGCCAACAAAACCGGCAGATCTGAAAAAAAGCATAATTTTGTTGTGCACAGAAATCCACCTGGTACTCGCACTTGCAGGGGTAAAAATCGATATCGTCTATTTCGAGCACTTCCATACAAAGTGGACACTAAAAATCGAGAATTACCACATTCAATCAATTTTTTAAACGATTTCAATAAGCAGTTTGTAAACCATATATAAAGATGTCCACTTGAAAGTATTTGCAGTATACTGCTCCGTAAGAAAAATCGAAAATTGCTCACTTCCTTGTCAGATTGATCATCGCTACTACACGACATCCTTGAAACAACAATAGTTTGTAGAGCTGTGAAGCCTGAAAAATCCGTTGACTGCAGAGACAGAAAAAACATATAAAAAAGAAGCGATAATTATAAAAAAAAAATCCAATTTCGCTAACTTCGGGAACATTCCTGCCAGTTGTGTGTCACAACCGCTGACAACAATTGCCCTCCGTACGCCTTTTTAATCCCTTTCTAGATCTAATTTAACAAAATATTAAATGTTTTGGAGCCATTTTGGCCCCAATCGTGTTTTTGACTTGATTGGCGAGAACAACTGATATCGATTGTGGAAATCTACGGGTGTGACGAGCCTTAAAATGGGCGGACCGCTCGCTTTGACGATTCGCTCGTGAGCCAGCCATCGCTCCGGGACTCATTGCAGCAGTCCTTGACGATTTCTCCCGGGAGGACTGCGGCAATTTTTTAAAGAGCGGGAAATTGAAGTTTCTGAATTCTTGGGTATTTGATTTTATTCTTACATTTTGCAGTTTTTGTTAATTTTAAGGGGTTTTCTGAAATGACTTGGGCTTTTGTGATGCAGTGAACTAATCAGCTGTTTCAGATGGACGTCGATAAACATGTCGGTTTGAAGCGCAGAGCCACCGAAAACATCCATTCCATCTTTGCGAGTACCTCTTCTCCTTCCAGCAAGCGGTGAGTCTCATTACGTCGTCGGTCGTTTAACCTCGGCGTTTTCAGCAGTAAAGCGAATCAGGAAAGTCTCGATGTGTACTGCGGACTGCTCAAGTCCTATTCGGTAGTTCACTAGCCCTCATGCTTGATCTTATTTCTGTGTTTAGATGCTGGAATGGAGTGGATCTGCGATTTCTCCGCGAGAGTTGGCCAGTCACGGCTGGAAATCTGTTGCCGCAAATAGGGCTCAGTGTATTTCCTGCCACAAATTCATCTCCACCGAACTCCCCAGCATTCTCTCAGTTGATGTCCTCACTTATACGCAATGCCTCAAGTGAGTCTTGTTAACCCCTCGTAGTCCTCTATTTCTTTTCAGAGGTGTGAGGAAAGACCTTTCTGGTCACCACAGTCAGACCTGCATCTACCGCTCCGTACTCGTCGATTTCCACGAGTTCGATTCCGACTCCAGTTACGTGATCCCCTCTGTTGTGAAACGAGTCAGCTCCTACATCCGGGAGCCTGCCTTGGAATCGGTTTGAATTATAATTTATCTCACCTTTCTGCGTTTCAGGACGTGGATGAACTTACGGATCTCGTCCCTCAGCTGACGAACTTTCCTGCGAATTCCGTTCTGTCGTCTTGTTTGAATTGGAGTCAGTACACGAGGACCGTCTGTGGCGGCAGCCAATGCGTCATGTTCTGCGATCTCTGCAACCGGGTGGCTGCCTTGAGGTTGGTTCCTTCTTCCTTTGCTGCCCGCCACCAAGCCTTTTTTTATTATAGCGCTGTTTGTCTATTACCGGTCCTATATTTAAAATATGCGCTTAATCATATTTGAGGATCTGCAATTCCAAGTATTATTTAGTTATTTAGGGTTAGCCCGGTGAAGCCTTCAACAGCCGACAAAAGTGTTAATTGACATATTTTTGTCGGATATTTGATGTATAATACAAAACGACGAATCATGCTTTCATATAAGATGGATTTTAGTGCAACCTTCGACCCCTGCCGTTCCCATAACAAGTGGTGTCCCACGCTGGACAAAGACAGCGAAGGCGTCTTCTACTGGAAGAGGAGGATCGACTGTCTCAAGGCAAACCCCAAGGTTTCGTCTACCGTAACCCTTCAGAACCTTCTGTTTCAGCCCTGCTCTGCCGAAATCCCTTCGTCTGCCCTCGGCCTGATTGCCTCCAAAAAACTGCGAATGGCCCTTTCTTCCCTTATGTAAATGCATATTGTTAATAAAAATACTCTCAAAATGATTTTGTAAAAATTTATTTGTACGAAGGCACTGCATGCACATAGAAATTTCCGGATATTGCTAGGAGGGTAACCCTGAATCTATAAATATTATTCGTATTAGCCAGCTTAGGTGAGTCAAATGTTCGATATCACGTGTGAGATGGATCTTTAGAGAGATGCTCAATATTATGCGCAAAATATGATACACAACGGAAAGAAAAGGAATGAATTGGGCGTCTTGAGGCCTATTTCCCGAAGGCCTTCGTCAGGGCGGACAGGCCGTTCCGCTTCACCGTTCCTGAGAGCTTCTTCGTTGCAGAATCCGACCGCGAGGGAGGCACTGAAACAAATGTTACAGTGTTTTGGATATCCACCTTATGATTTGGAAACTTTGCTGGTTAGATGGCAACTCGCCAAAATTGAATATTATTAATTAAAAGGCTTTGCCGATCCGGATTAGGGTTAACCGAACAAAACGGAAATTTCCGAAAGATGCATTGAGCTGAAGAGATCACCTAGAACTTTCAACGAAGGCTCTCTCTCTCACCCACCTACCCACTCACTCACTCACTCACTCACACTCTTTCCTCTCTCCTCACTCTCCTTTTTGTGATTTTGGTATTGTTTTAAGTAATAGTTTTTAAACGGTGTTTGAAGAGTTAGGTATATAGATTAGGCAACCTTTGAGAAATGAAACGGTCTGAATTGCCTTCAGAGTTTAATGTTTTGACAATATTTACTCGGCAAGAAGTCTCTGTTTTGCTTTTTTAAAGTGTAAGAAACTACAGTGCTGGTGAATTCCAAGCCACATCACATCGACTAAACAAAGTGAAACCAAGGGAAATGTGCATTCTTTTACCGATTGAAGGTTGATCCACGTACCTATTCGACTGCCCATCTGAGGCGTTAATCTTGGCTCTGTTTTGTAGACGGGGATCATCGGCACGGCCTCCGTCCTCCGGGGTTCGCTCTTTCCTCTTGGAAGACTACTGCTACGTTTCGTGGGAGAAGAGGGTGCAACTACCACATGCGTGAATGAATGAACAAACGAAGAGAACCTACCGTTTGGCCCATCCACCCCTCTTCCCATGGAGTTTATAGCCGATTCCAGAGCCTGAAGTTCCGGTTCAGCTGGATTTGCGGTAGACGGTCGATGGCGAATAGTACCAACACCCATCGCTGGCATCTTTTTTGTTGGTGAACTGGGAGTTCTGAAAGAATAATATTTATGCAACATATAAAAACGGCGTGAGCCCACAGACATACACAGACACAAACACACATACACACACAAACACACATACACACACACTCACATACATGGACACACACACTCACACACACGCGCACACACACATACACACACGTACGTAAAACTATTCCTTGAACTGTGTAAAACACATGAGACTGCCTTTCCATCACTCGTTCTCTCTCCCCCCCCCTCTCTCTCTCTCTCTCTCTCTCTCTCTCTCTCTCTCTCTCTCTCTTTCGCTCTCTCTCTTTCTCTCTCTCTTATTTAAAAGGACATGTAAAACTACCCACCGATTAGCTACAGAAGAGACAGTCCTGGCGGGGGACGCTGGCGCACGTGGGAGTTTGCTTCGCTCAGTTGGGAAGCTACTAGAATTGGCCAATCTCGTTCTTGGAACACTCGTCGAGGCGTTGGAGATGCAGGTCTCTGCCATTCGATTGGCCACGACAAAGGCCGAGTCACGACCGTCACTGAGGTTAGGCAACTGAAAGAGACGATGAAATTGTCTGTGTCTTTGGAAATAATCTACGATAAAGTTTTGTTGTTGTGTTGTTTTTTTCATTTTGTAGGAAAATCTATTTTGTTTGGGCTTTTATGATGTTCTTAGAAAAGAAAGTGGTAAGCAGAAAGATGTAAGCGGGGGTTGTGAGAAAAAAAACAAAATAAAATCTGCGAACCATTGTCCCATGAGAATGTTTTGAAAGGTTACTTTAAAAAAAACTCACAGTGGTGGGAACATTTCTGTCGAAAGGCAGTTTGGCACTGTTGATCATATTCTTGCGAAGCAGTGCCAGGTCGTTCTCCTGTCCCTTCACAACCTCTTTCAGACCTATGTTCTCCGTCTGAATATAAAAAAGTTTAAAAGTGAAATATTTCTCCAACCTTGATTGTTTTATTCTCAGCTTTGGCCGAGTCCCTTTCCTGTCTCAAACACTTTATTTCCTCCTTCATCTGCTCGATTATCGCTTCTTGTCCACTTTGAGTTGGGGCTAGAAAAAAAGGCTTTGAAATTGGAAAACCCCTGAGACAAACCAGCATTTTCAGATTTGAGGCGAGTTTCGTGCAGTTTAACGAGAAGTTGTTTCCGCTCGTCGATTAAAAATAAAACCTGCAATTTATTGTAACAAAATAATAAAAAGTAAGAAAGAACCATTGTTTTGTGCTTCTCTTTTTCTATTTCCAGGCGCCTCTCCAATTTCTCCCTCGCTTCTTGAGACTGAGCTACTAATTCAATCTGAGCTTCTAGCTGCAAAATCTCACATTTACAATTCTTTGTTTGTGAAAAACCTGTTGAATGAGTTTGTTGCGTTCTTTTTCTAAAAGAGCCAGCACGTCATCTCCTAGAAAAATATAAATGAAATTTGAATTTCTCCAAACCTTGTTCCGCATATCTGCTTTTTCTCTCCTTCTCCAGCTCCAATTCTCTCATCGCCTTTGTGTGTCTCTTCTCTACGGCCGCCAGGATCTTTAATAAATATTTTGTAACTTTCTAATTGTACGACCTACGGCTTTTGCCCTGTTGTGTGTTTTTCTCTGAACCGCAATCAGTTTCTCCAACTGAGCAAGCTGAGATTCGTACAACTGACCAATGTGTTTTTCGTCCAAAATCTAAAACAAACAATGTTTCTAGAGACAACTTTTTTAATCATACAATGAAAAGGGAAATTTAAATTTATAAAATAATCTAACCTCGTCAGTTATTGTAGAATCTCGTTTAAGGGCCATTAGAGGGTCATTTACACAAAGTTTTCCATATTTAGCCTCGTGAAGTAGAACTTTGGCCCTTTCAATCTGTGAAAATAAATACAATTTATTAACTTTACAAACCTTTAATTTAGCAATTACTTCGTCCTTCGCCTGAAGGTCCGATTCACAACAAGCCAGGAGTTTCAGCAGTTCCTCCTTGGAAAAATCATCAGAGGCATCGGTCTCGTTCAAGTCGAAATGCTCCCTGTCGGAGAAATTCTTCGACGTCGCCTGGTCATAACTGTCGTCAAAATTGAATCCGAAATTCATCTTTGAATAAATCGATGAATTCTCAGCTATAACATTCTGAAAATGCTTATAATATGGGTTTTTTGTATAATAAATGCACCTATTCAAATGATTTCTGAACATACGGAGGAGCTTATGAATGCGAGGGGATTTTGTATGAAGGAAAGCGCACTCTGGCACTCATCCAAATGAGGCGCAACGGGACCAAACGACCGCCCTTTAATACGAGCACGCGTTGCACACGAATGACGGGAGGAAGCGAGGGAGGGAGGCACGGAAGAATGAAAATGGACTCAGAGAATGAAAATGGACTCTACAGGACAAACGCAAATTCCTTCTCCAATCTCTAAAGTAAAGTGCCTTTTGAATAAAGAAAATCAGTTTGGAGATCCAATAAAACATACTTTATTAGTATTCCTATGCAACAGGGGTCGCTAGCCCTGAACAAATCTTTGATTATGTAGGTGCTAATTTAAGAACAAATGACTTAAAAAGCTTTGAAGTTTTTTTTATGTATAGTTTTCTCCAAAGAAGAACATTTTGGCGAAAACAGCCGCAACATTTTCATCAATAATTTTATTATTGTTTTCCCAGAACGGAAAAAAAATATTCGGAATTGAATTGCTTATGGTTCCAGCATTTTGATTAGGAGCACAGTTTCAATAAAGAGCAATGAATTATTTCCCTGAAAACAGTGAGAAAGAGGAGCTGCTCATTCTGAAGAAGATGAAGGGTATCTCACAATTTCTCGTTCGTTTCGTTTCCAACAGAGAAAACTTCTGCTGCTGGAGTATATGTACTCAAAATTTGGAAGGCTTGGAACTTATATCGAAGCTTTCACAGCCGGAGATTCCGCAATAGTTCGGGAGGAATTAGAGATATAGTAAGAATGATATCCTCTTGTCGTGACATCAAAGATAGCCTGAACCACCAAAAAATACACGGATCACTCATGAGTCTTGTCATATTGTCCTCTTCAACTTGTTGTAGACAATAAAGGGGTGCAACCTGCGTAAGCTAACCCAGCTATTCTGGAGATTGGAAAGCGATCTTGGAGATCACAGTAACCACAGCTTTCACATAAGTTGACTATTTCCGGTCTCGGCGACCCAACCCTTAATGCAGTTGAACACCTACCTAAAAAGCTATAGTTTCCCCGGCAGAATATACTTCGTTTGCCTATAACGGTGGACCCCTGGGTGTTCTTGGGGTGGCTGGAGGAACGCAGATCAAAGCTAGCTTGAATGATACCACAGTTGTTACGAATAGACTGCGAGAGTACCTTTGCTCTTTCAAACCACGACCCAAAATACACGAGTCCCTAATGTTTCATGGAAGCTCATAGAATTGTCACTTGTTGTAGACAACAAAGGTAACACTTGCCTACGGGCTAACCTACTTTTGTTTCGCTCGTAGTTGTGAAAGCCAAACCGTTATGTAAACGGCAATAGGTATAACCTTGTAACCAAAATCAGTTTGAACCCAGCCGCTTTCAGGGCACAAGGAAAAAAAAACAGAGGGAGCCACCCGCTTGTACGGGGTGGTATCCCATCAATGAAAAAGAACAAAAAATATATAACGGGAAGAAGTGGCGAAGAAAAGGAACATCGACACACGCGAAGTAGACACCTGGAAAAAGGAAGTTTACTAAAAAAAGTTTTTTTGTAAATCAACCAAAAAGAAATTGAAAATATATGCTATTGATGCACGTCATGGGGTATGCCGTTTCAAAAGTTTCAAAAGCAAAAACATAGCATTCCTCCTTAACAATATACGAAAATGGCGTACAGCTCAGGGTCAGCAAACCTTCTCGGTGTGTTAGAAGAAAATAGCCAGCCCCAGGGCGCCTTTGAGGGGGCTTAAAGGCCTATTTTCATATAAGATCGTCGAATGGGGTTCAGAAATACGCATCAAGGCAATCAGTCAGTCAAGTCAGGTCAAGTCAAGTCAAGTCAGGTCAAAGGGTGGCGTGAAATTAGCATATCTTTTAAAGGGAGGCGTGAAATTAGCATATCTTTTAAAGGGAGGCGTGAAATTAGCATATCTTTCAAGGCTCAGCGTGAAATTAGCATATCTTTTAAAGGGAGGCGTGAAATTAGCATATCTTTTAAGGGTCAGCGTGAAATTAGCATATTTTTTAAAGGGTGGCGTGAAATTAGCATATCTTTTAAAGGTCAGCGTGAAATTAGCATATTTTTAAAGGGTGGCGTGAAATTAGCATATCTTTTAAAGGGTAGCGTAAAATTAGCATATCTTTTAAAGGAGGCGTGAAATTAGCATATCTTTTAAAGGGTGGCGTGAAATTAGCATATCTTTTAAGGGACAGCGTGAAATTAGCATATTTTTTAAAGGGTGGCGTGAAATTATCTTATGCGGAAAACTCACCAGTAGCTCCAATAGTGCTTCCTTCGACGCATTGCTGAATTCCGTGGTCCATTCATTATAATGATGCCTCAATTTCGCAGGCTAATTTCTCGGCCCCTCGTGTTTCACCAGAAAATGACTATGATAACGTTCCTTCGAAAAAAGATTTCGACATTCGAAAGTATTAGTCTCATTTAACTCAAAACGGCAGTTTCATATTTTGAATATTTTCGGTCACGGTGACCTACCCCTTAATGTCCTTGAACACCCAAAATCCATCAAACACCTCTTTACAGAGGTGCAGGTATCAAGATTACCTCCACTATACGGCATTATCGTGGCTTTAGGAATGGGTGAGACTCAGGACAACAAAGGGAGCACCACCGGAAAAGGCCAAAAATGGTTTAATAAACGCTTCTGCCAACACGTAGGAAGGCTAAATCTCACATTTCGGTTACGAAAAACACTATCGGTGCTATTACAAAACAAAAACCAGGAATTAAGCTTTAAAATCACAGAAAATTTCGGCTAAAGTCCTGTCAAAAAAAGGTTTTCTGACCAACATCAGCTATTTTCAAAAATAAAACAAACTTACCAGTAATAATTTGAAGAAGAAAATAGAAAAAACACATGAAGAAGAACGATAAAACAAAGAAAGGCATGAAACGCCGAACGAGGGTAAAATTAATTCGAACGACGTATCCAAATAACGCCCCACAGCGGCGAGAAATCAAAACTTTTCAAATGAAGCCGCTGTTTCCAGAGCAGGGCCACTGCTTTCCTCAACTTTTCTGAGCAGGGCCACTGTTTTCCACACCTTTTCTGAGCAGGGCCACTGCTTTTCTCAACTTTTCTGAGCAGGGCCACTGCTTTCCTCAACTTTTCTGAGCAGGCCCACTGCTTTCCTCAACTTTTCTGAGCAGGGCCACTGTTTTCCACACCTTTTCTGAGCAGGGCCACTGCTTTTCTCAACTTTTCTGAGCAGAGCCACTGCTTTCCTCAACTTTTCTGAGCAGGGCCACTGCTTTCCTCAACTTTTCTGAGCAGGGCCACTGCTTTCCTCAACTTTCCTGAGCCGAAAATGATGATGACCCGAGTGGCTCACCAGAAAATCGCAGTCGTCTCGCGTAGCCCACAGCGGAAAATGATGCTGTCGGATGTGGCTCACCAGAAAATCACAGCGGAAAATGATGTTGTCCGACGTGGCTCATCACAAAAACACAGTCGTCTCGAGTGACTGACAGCGGAAAATGATGTTGCCACATGTGGCTCAACAGAAAATCACCGTGGCGCCCGTGACCGCAGTGGCCTGTTCGCTCTGCTCGCTTAGGAAATAGGTGTCTGACAGGTTCGGAAGCAAGTTTTTCAAAATCAATGATCCAAGTAAGGGATTAGGGGTAATCGGGGACGTGAATCGCGTGGTTAAGTCCGTTTTCAACCATCTTCACGTTAAAGCCTTCAAAAATGATGAGTACGTTGCTTCTATTGGATATTTTGGAGCCCTAAAGCTCAAAACCCACTAGTTTTATTGACTCCAACCCTAGGAGAACTTGTTGCGAACGCCAAAATGCAACTTTTTCCTTTTGACAAAAACACCTGACTACGTTCGGGTTTCCACAGCGGGCCCAAGGCGGCGGGGGAGTCCACCCCTGACCGCGTCGCGTCCGAACGAGCGCGGCAATGATTCGGAGACTCCAGGATTTTTTATTGCATTTTCTTCATTATTTGACTTAAATTTCTATATAAATTGAAAGTTTATACAATTTCCGATTTTTTTACAATAAAAATTAAGAAAAATAATGATTAAACAAATAAAATAAATCGTGCAGAGAGAACCAGTTAGATGCGCAGGGACCCAAAAAGGCCTAGAGACGGCGTTGGAATTCGAAAAGGGGGCGTAACCTGGCTCTGCGCCAACCTCACCGATCAAAGGGCGCCGCCGCCGCCACCTCCTATACTTGGGCCCGCTGTGTTTCGAGCTACACATATGAGGACCGAGCGCTGGAAGAGTTTGGCTCAAAAACTGGTCACTTTACTCTCAGAGGAAATACGTTTTCTTAGAATGTTCAGATGAAAATGTTCCAAAATCGATGAACTAAACTATGGATCGGTGGTTATCGGAGGGTGTAGAATCGCGTGGTGATGTCTACTTTCAACCATCTATACGAAAATAGCACAAATTGTTTTAAAGACAAATTCCGCTTCTTCCGTGATCGAAAATCCAACCATAAGTTGTCGATGTCACAATTGGAAAACGCATAAACCGATGTATTCACCCGCTTTTCCGGACATAAGCCTGTCCATCAACTCATTCAGCAACTTCCTCTAGAATAGTAGCTCCGAGGGACATACACCACCAATTACCGTTGTTCTTTTTGATACACGTTCGAAATTTGAAGAAAGAATGCATTATTTTAGAACAAAATCCGGTCCAGCGCACGTTTAAAACCCACCGGGGGCGACTTACCTGAGTGGCAAAACTGCCGACGATACGGCCGAATAGGAAGACTTCGAAACATCCATGTTCATCAGCTGGATTCGCTAACTATGGCCTGATAGGTGTTCGAGGAGATTTCGACATTCGAAAGTATTAGTCTCATTTAACTCAAAACGGCCGTTTCATATTTTGAAGATTTTCGGTCACGGTGACCTACCCCTTAATGTCCTTGAACACCCAAAATCCATCAAACACCTCTTTACAGAGGTGCAGGTATCAAGATTACCTCCACTATACGGCATTATCGTGGCTTCAGGAATGGGTGAGACCTAGGACAACAAAGGGAGCACCCCGGGAAAAGGCCAAAAATGGTTTAATAAACGCTTCTGCCAACACGTAGGAAGGCTAAATCTCACATTTCGGTTACGAAAAACACTATCGGTGCTATTACAAAACAAAAACCAGGAATTAAGCTTTAAAATCACGGAAAATTTCGGCTAAAGTCCTGTCAAAAAAAGGTTTTCTGACCAACATCAGCTATTTTCAAAAATAAAACAAACTTACCAGTAATAATTTGAAAAAGAAAATAGAAAAACACATCAAGAAGAACGATAAAACAAAGAAAGCAATGAAACGCCAAACGAGGGTAAAATTAATTCGAACGACGTATCCAAATAACGCCACACAGCGGCGCGAAATCAAAACTTTTCAAATGAAGCCGCTGTTTCCTGTGCTTTCCTCAACTTTTCTGAGCAGGGCCACTGTTTTCCACACCTTTTCTGAGCAGGGCCACTGCTTTCCTCAACTTTTCTGAGCAGGGCCACTGTTTTCCACACCTTTTCTGAGCAGGGCCACTGCTTTCCACACCTTTTCTGAGCAGGGCCACTGTTTTCCACACCTTTTCTGAGCAGGGCCACTGCTTTCCTCAACTTTTCTGAGCAGGGCCACTGTTTCCACACCTTTTCTGAGCAGGGCCACTGCTTTCCTCAACTTTTCTGAGCAGGGCCACTGCTTTCCTCAACTTTTCTGAGCAGGGCCACTGTTTTCCACACCTTTTCTGAGCAGGGCCACTGCTTTCCTCAACTTTTCTGAGCAGGGCCACTGTTTTCCACACCTTTTCTGAGCAGGGCCACTGTTTTCCACACCTTTTCTGAACAGGGCCACTGCTTTCCACAACTTTTCTGAGCAGGGCCACTGTTTTCCACACCTTTTCTGAGCAGGGCCACTGCTTTCCTCAACTTTTCCCAGCAGGGCCACTGCTTTCCTCAACTTTTCTGAGCAGGGCCACTGTTTTCCACACCTTTTCTGAGCAGGGCCACTGCTTTTCTCAACTTTTCTGAGCAGGGCCACTGTTTTCCACACCTTTTCTGAGCAGGGCCACTGCTTTCCTCAACTTTCCTGAGCCGAAAATGATGTTGACCCGTGGCTCACCAGAAAATCACAGTCGTCTCGCGTAGCCCACAGCGGAAAATGATGCTGTCGGACGTGGCTCACCAGAAAATCACAGCGGAAAATGATGTTGTCCGACGTGGCTCATCAGAAAATCACAGTCGTCTCGAGTGACTGACAGCGGAAAATGATGTTGCCACATGTGGCTCAACAGAAAATCACCGTGGCGCCCGTGACCGCAGTGGCCTGTTCGCTCTGCTCGCTTAGGAAATAGGTGTCTGACAGGTTCGGAAGCAAGTTTTTCAAAATCAATGATCCAAGTAAGGGATTAGGGGTAATCGGGGACGTGAATCGCGTGGTTGAGTCCGTTTTCAACCATCTTCACGTTAAAGCCTTCAAAAATGATGAGTACGTTGCTTCTATTGGATATTTTGGAGCCCTAAAGCTCAAAACCCACTAGTTTTATTGACTCCAACCCTAGGAGAACTTGTTGCGAACGCCAAAATGCAACTTTTTCCTATTTGACGAAAACACCTGACTACGTTCGGGTTTCGAGCTACACATACAAGGACCGAGCGCTGGAAGAGTTTGGCTGAAAAACTGGTCACTTTGCTCTCAGAGGAAATACGTTGCCTGAAAATGTTCAGATGAAAATGTTCCAAAATCGATGAACTAAACTATGGATCGGTGGTTATCGGAGGGTGTAGAATCGCGTGGTGATGTCTACTTTCAACCATCTATACGAAAATAGCACAAATTGTTTTAAAGATGTTGGGTCTGGAACGTTCTACAACGTTACAGACTCGTAGGTTCTAGAATGTTCCACACCTCGCCCCGTTAGGCCCCGAGGTTCGAGACCCTTCTCGAACCTTCCCCCGTGTTCCAGTTGGTCACGCCCCCTTTTCCAGAACCTTCCATGGTACTATATAAGGCGTGCGCTGACTCATTTGTGATCTCGTGTTATTTCCTCTAGTTGCCAATAAACTCTTATTGCAACTACTCTCTTCTCTACAACCCCACGGCCACCTGCGGACACAACAACTGGCGATCAGGACGACTCAAGAACCGAAGCTCACGGAGACATGCCTGACTTGGAAGAAGCGATCCAGAAACTTGCCGATCGACAAGCAGCTCAACAGGATGTCTTGACGAAGCTCATGGAGATGATGCTGAAGTCCCAAGGAGGAGGTGCCGCCGTGCCCACTACATCGACCCAACTGGTTATCGACTCCCTGTCGCGCCGTATTCCGGAGTTCACCTACGATCCCGAGGATGGTCTGACGTTCGACACCTGGATCAAGAGGTACGAGGACATCATTTCGGAGGAAGGATCTGCGCTCGACGACAAGGCGAAGACTCGTTTGCTGGTTTCGAGACTCGACTCGACATCGTACTCTCGGTTTGCTGACAGCATCCTGCCTCAGAAACCGAGCGAGATCGATCTGGAGACCACGACGGAGGTGCTGACGAAGATGTTTGGAAGAAAGAAGACGCTCTTCCGACGTCGCTTCGAATGCCTGCAGACGGTCCGTTCGCCCCTCGATTCGTATGATGCCTACGCGACGAAGGTCAACAGGATGTGCGAGGAAGGCCAGTTCAAGGATATCAAGATCGACGACCTGAAGTGCCTCATCTTCGTGGCTGATCTGCAGGACGCCAAGGACAATCTCGTGCGAACAAGATGTCTTCGGCAGCTGAACACCCAGGAGAAGTGCAAACTGGAGGATCTGGTCAAGGAGTGCGATCTGGTGGAGGATGTGCAGAAGGATTCCAAGATGATCGAGAAGAATCCAACGACTGTGTATCAAGTGCAGAGGAGAGAACCCGCTCGCTCGTGGAAGGAGCCCCGAAGGAGGAATGGGATCGCGTGCTACGAATGTGGAGGACCACATTACATGAGGGAATGCCCTAACCTTCAAGAAGATCAGGAGACGGAGGGACTGAACAAGAAGCCGCCGACCAACAAGGACAGTCGCCACCGTGCTCGCTGCAACGCTGTGTTCACCAGCACGTCGGATTTCGGAGTCTACCTGGATGTGGAGCTACTCGGACAACGCGTGCAGATGAAGTTCCACTCGGGATCTGATGTGACACTGATCTCGTGGTCGACGTGGTACATGCTCGGATGCCCTCGTTTGGAGAAGAACACCGTGAAACTCGTCTGCCTTAACGGAGAAGAGCTACCGGTCAGGGGACAACTGCAGCTGGATTTCGCCGTCGTGGATGCCGATGGAACTCGTCATCGTGGTCACGGAGCCTGTCTCGTCACGCACGATCTGGACCTGTTCGGATGCACATGGATCGCGGAAATCTCGTCGCTGGCAGCTGTTTTTCTCAACGCGGAATCTGGAGTGGTCGTCAAGGACAAACCAGATGCTTCGGCAACTGGAGAACCACAGAAGATGGCTGTCTTGACGAAGGTGAACGAAGAGCGCACCAAGGAGAAGAAGGACGGGTCCGTGTCGCACAAGCCCCCTAGGATCAAGGAGGACCAAGAAGAGAACGTCATGAAAGGCGATGTGACGGGTGCTGCTTCTGTGGATCGTCATCGACTGCGTGGACAAGGAGTTGCCGGACTGGAGTTGTCCCAGGCGCAGCGTCGATCGGATCAGGGAGGACTTCTGGACGCGAAGGAGGTCAATGATGTCGTCCGCGATGTCAACGAAGGATCTCGGACAAGCATCAGTCAGCAGTTGGAGCTGCACCAGGACGATCGCTCGGTTCGGAGGTTCGGAAATTCCGCTTCTTCCGTGATCGAAAATTCAACCATAAGTTGTCGATGTCACAATTGGAAAACGCATAAACCGATGTATTCACCCGCTTTTCCGGACATAAGCCTGTCCATCAACTCATTCAGCAACTTCCTCTAGAATAGTAGCTCCGAGGGACATACACCACCAATTACCGTTGTTCTTTTTGATACACGTTCGAAATTTGAAGAAAGAATGCATTATTTTAGAACAAAATCCGGTCCAGCGCACGTTTAAAACCCACCGGGGGCGACTTACCTGAGTGGCAAAACTGCCGACGATACGGCCGAATAGGAAGACTTCAAAACATCCATGTTCATCAGCTGGATTCGCTAACTATGGGCTGATAGGTGTTCGAGGAGATTTCGACATTCGAAAGTATTAGTCTCATTTAACTCAAAACGGCCGTTTCATATTTTGAATATTTTCGGTCCCGGTAACCTACCCCTTAATGTCCTTGAACACCCAAAATCCATCAAACACCTCTTTACAGAGGTGCAGGTATCAAGATTACCTCCACTATACGGCATTATCGTGGCTTTAGGAATGGGTGAGACTCAGGACAACAAAGGGAGCACCCCGGGAAAAGGCCAAAAATGGTTTAATAAACGCTTCTGCCAACACGTAGGAAGGCTAAATCTCACATTTCGGTTACGAAAAACACTATCGGTGCTATTACAAAACAAAAACCAGGAATTAAGCTTTAAAATCACGGAAAATTTCGGCTAAAGTCCTGTCAAAAAAAGGTTTTCTGACCAACATCAGCTATTTTCAAAAATAAAACAAACTTACCAGTAATAATTTGAAAAAGAAAATAGAAAAACACATCAAGAAGAACGATAAAACAAAGAAAGCAATGAAACGCCAAACGAGGGTAAAATTAATTCGAACGACGTATCCAAATAACGCCACACAGCGGCGCGAAATCAAAACTTTTCAAATGAAGCCGCTGTTTCCTGTGCTTTCCTCAACTTTTCTGAGCAGGGCCACTGTTTTCCCCCCCCCTTTCTGAGCAGGGCCACTGCTTTCCTCAACTTTTCTGAGCAGGGCCACTGTTTTCCACACCTTTTCTGAGCAGGGCCACTGCTTTCCACACCTTTTCTGAGCAGGGCCACTGTTTTCCACACCTTTTCTGAGCAGGGCCACTGCTTTCCTCAACTTTTCTGAGCAGGGCCACTGTTTCCACACCTTTTCTGAGCAGGGCCACTGCTTTCCTCAACTTTTCTGAGCAGGGCCACTGCTTTCCTCAACTTTTCTGAGCAGGGCCACTGTTTTCCACACCTTTTCTGAGCAGGGCCACTGCTTTCCTCAACTTTTCTGAGCAGGGCCACTGTTTTCCACACCTTTTCTGCTTTTCTGAGCAGGGCCACTGCTTTCCTCAACTTTTCTGAGCAGGGCCACTGTTTTCCACACCTTTTCTGAGCAGGGCCACTGCTTTCCTCAACTTTTCTGAGCAGGGCCACTGCTTTCCTCAACTTTTCTGAGCAGGGCCACTGTTTTCCACACCTTTTCTGAGCAGGGCCACTGCTTTCCTCAACTTTTCTGAGCAGGGCCACTGCTTTCCTCAACTTTTCTGAGCAGGGCCACTGTTTTCCACACCTTTTCTGAGCAGGGCCACTGCTTTCCTCAACTTTTCTGAGCAGGGCCACTGTTTTCCACACCTTTTCTGAGCAGGGCCACTGTTTTCCACACCTTTTCTGAACAGGGCCACTGCTTTCCACAACTTTTCTGAGCAGGGCCACTGCTTTCCTCAACTTTTCTGAGCAGGGCCACTGCTTTCCTCAACTTTTCTGAGCAGGGCCACTGTTTTCCACACCTTTTCTGAGCAGGGCCACTGCTTTCCTCAACTTTTCTGAGCAGGGCCACTGCTTTCCTCAACTTTTCTGAGCAGGGCCACTGCTTTCCTCAACTTTTCTGAGCAGGGCCACTGTTTTCCTCAACTATCCTGAAATCTCGCGCCGCGCTCCTTCGGACGCGACGCTCCCCGCCGCCTTGGGCACTTCATGGAGATGGTGCTTCAGTTGTTTCAACGGTCTCTCTCTCTCTCTTTCTCTTTTCTCTCTCTCTCTCTCTCTCTCTCTCTCTCTCTTCTTTCTCATGTCATCAATACACGTGTATTACACATTTATCTTTTATTATGCCCTGAGGTGGTTATTGTATGCTACAGACTGCCGTTCCCGTGTTCTGTGCTCCGCGTGTTCTCGCCCGCAAAGGAATCGCATCATGAGCAATTTCGCCCTGAAAGTCATTTTCTTGATTAGCCTTGTTTTTTGATATCTACCTTCGTAATCACAATATCCGCTTCCTGATCTGCCTTGCTTAGTTGTATCTTCAGTACGGCCGCAGCCGATGCCCTAGGACAGACGCTGAACATTACGCAAAACTCTTCGAATACCGAAATGTGTAGAGCACGGAGTCTCCTGTTCTGGATGAAGTGTATTGGGCCATAAGATGGTTAGAATCAGCAAAGTTGTTGTGCATATCTACAGTAACCACACGCTGACCATCCAGATCCACCTTGTTTCCTACGAGGACCATCTGAGGCGGCTGAAAAACGGGAAGTCTCTAACTTATCGCGTTGAGACATTGAGGCAATAATGCGCTCCTATACACATACACACAGACACACAGACACACACACAGAGAGAGAGAGAGAGAGGGAGAGTGAGAGAGAAAAAGAGAGACGGTGAAGAGACAGAAACATTGAAACTTTTAAAGCTTCTGTCTTTGCTGTTTCACACCCTCTCCTCTTCCTTTTCCCTGTTTCCCACAAGGTGTCTGTTGCTGCCAGCCGTACCCTGTCCATCCCTTTCGGGCGGGGCGACAGCAGCCAGCCGGTTGTTGTTATTTACGAAGAGAGAGGGAGAAAACACGTAAATAACAACAAGTCCGGCTGTCTGCATTGGAACCAGCCGTCAACAGGCACCAACCAGCCGGTCCCACCTTCTCCTGCGCCTTGCAGTTCTCGCGGATTTCTCGCAGCCAGTCCTTTAAGTTGTCGAACGAGTTCCTATTGGTCACATCGTAGACCATGATGATGCAATGGGCGCCTGCAAGGTACTTGGACAGCATCTCCGATCCAATCGATTGACCTCCGATGTCCCACACCTGAATTTAACTTTTCGTTTGAAATATTTGCATTAACATAACTACCATAATATTCGAAATATTGGAGTTTTTTTTTCTCACCTGCATGAGGACTTGCACTGGATTCTCCCCTGGAATAGTGATGCGTCTGGAGAAAAAGTCGAGTCCAATCGTCTAAAAGAAGCTTTATTATTGGAAAAATATCATCGGAAGAAAAGAATTAAAGATTCTCTATACCCATTACTGTCTTTTTCTAAGGTGAGAAATTTGGAAATCGAATTCCTCCCCAGAACACACACATATTTACGAATATCGTAACATTTTGTATCTGCAGAGGCATATTTCTTACGAGACGGCTCGCAACCAAGGTTCGATCCCGGTAGGGACACTTTATTTTTGTTTACCTTAACAAAAGTACTTTTCGCGGCTCGGCCCGCCCCGGTCCGGCCTGTTTTGGTCCAACCCGGCCCGGCCCCCTTCGGCTCGCGGGACGGACCTTCTCGTAAGAACTATGAGCAGAGTCAAATACCGATCAGGAAAACAGATATTTAAGAGAACAAAAGAGAGAAACCTCTTTTTTCTTTCAATGTCTCCCTCCCTCGGTCCCTCCGCCCTCCGTCGTCGCGGGCAGTTCCTGCTCGGCTGCCCTTTCGTCCAGGCATCTATTTGGAATGCCCTTCGTCCTCCGTAAACACGCCCGATCGATCGCCTTTATTTAGACAGCAAAACGCCGTGTGTGGGCTGCAAGTACAAGCAAACAGCGCTTTCAGTCGCTAGATACTGCCGTCTGGTTACTGTAGGCGATTGTTAACGTGTCCGGTCACAGATAAGGACTGTCTGCGACTCTCGCCCACAATTCTCTTTGTGGACAAAGTGCTTACGTCAGCCAAAATCAAACACCAAGGAAATCAATTTAATTATTGGGGAGAAGTGCGATAAGGAACAAATAATTTAAGGCTTCTGACCTGGTGATATTCCCTGTCGAAGGCATCTCTCGCGAACCTTTGACACAGCGATGTCTTCCCCGAAGCTCCATCTCCACAAACAACCACCTGAAAGTCTAAATTCTCTTTCTTTGAAATTCCCACCTTGAGAGCTATTTCGTCAGTGTTCTCGTCGTCGCTGAGTGTCCTCTGCTTTGGTTCCAACGAAGGAGGTTTGAATGAAGTCGGCTTTTCTTGGATTTCGTCTCCCATTTTGAGAAAAGAATCAGAATAGAGGTATTTGTAAGAGAAGAATCAGCTCCGAAGGGTAAACGCGGCGTGGAATCGTCGGCCGTCGCCTGGCAACCGCCACACTTTCTCTGCCAAGCACACCTAGTCCACACCTAGTCTGCAGTTCTCCATATCTCCCATCGTCATTCAATTGATTCATTTTAAACCAAACTTAGTTGTGAAAACTGTAGATAATGACGATGCTTGATTAAATAGTCAATTTTTGGAGAAAAGAGCTCATTCAAGAGATTACTTCAGCTGTGAGACGGAGGTAATTGAGAAACTCAAGTAGACATTAAGCTCGCAAAATATCTATTTTCTGAGATTGATAGGGTCATCGAACTTCTCTCCGACTAAATCAAATGTACAAATTTTTAGTCATTTAAAGCTATACTCCTCGACCAACGAGCATGTAAAGAACAAACGCATGTTCTTGCCTCACAAATACATAGCTACGAAATACATAATTGTCTGTGTCTTCGCGATTGTCACAGTCTCTTGCCTGCGTATCCCACGATTTGCTTTCATGGCTGTCGTTTTTACGTTCGTAAACCAATAGGTGCTTAAAATCTAACACATCGAGTTTTCAACGAGACTTAACTGTAAAAAGAATCGTAATTAAAAGTCTATACGAAGATTGTTTCTACGAACATCTTTGACTTTCTTAGTTGACATTTGAAATAACTGAAATATTTATATCTGATTGCAATTCCCAAAGTAACATTAAAAACTCAAGTGCCATGGTTGCATTCGAGCGATCCCTCACATGTTGACAATGAACTGTTTTTTTTTAAATTTTTGCAGCTTAAATGAAATTTATCCCCGTGAAGGAGGTGTTGTTTAATCCACAAAACATGTGTTTATGGAGAATTGCAGAAACGTGCCATGTCTTGTTTATTTTCAAGGAGCCAAAGTACTTTTTGAGAGGATGATGACGGAAAACATGCACCAGGAACAACCATACCCAGCCTTTCCCTAACATTTTGTGAGTAGAAATGAATAATTTATTGAAAACTTCATTATTTAACAAGGCATCAACAATTTAACAGTGGCGGTTACCCGACTGAGATCAGCGTGGAATTCGGGTTCGAGGGTGTTCAGGGGCCACAGAGATCATCCCTGACGGCTGGGATACACTTGCGTTTCACGCTCAATAGAAATTTGGTCAAGGCGGGTCCTACGCGGAAGAGAAGGCTATCACAACGCCCTCCCGTGGCTACGGTATTCACATATTAGACTTCAAACGTGGGTAACATGAGGAAAAGCAATCTGAGACCCTGAGGAGAGACTGAGGAGAGACGCTAAGACGGCCGCGTCGTGGACACGTCCGCCTCGTCGAGGCGGGCTTCGGCCGCCGGAGGAGTCGCGTCGGGATCTACTGAAAATAGGCCTTTAATAAAACGAATGTTTAAACATTCTCCATTTTTCTGCATTCTCAAGGTTTCATTCAAAATGATCAGGACAGATCAAGACATTTCCCGAAATTGAACAAAAGTGGTTTCTCAGAGGGTCGAGATAATTTGAGAAAATGAATTTTTCAAAGTAATGTTTTACAAAACTTCTATAAATAACTATTTGCGTTGATAAAAAGCGAAAAGCCATGTTTTCAACAGATTTGCCTTCCCATAAAATTGTAAATAACCATTTTTCGTTGAATGTTAAGTGTGCGCACCTCTGAAAGTACTAACCAATGCCGTTGTACTGGCTGCAGTCCTCGACATCGATGCGTTCTTCCTTGATAAAGGACGGAGTCCCCCTGGCGGAGGAGTGTTCCGACACGGCGGCTGCAGCTGACAAAAGGGCGAGGGGGTTCTGATCTCCAGCATGGCTCGCTGCAATCCCTTAATGAGCACGGTGAACTACGACTACTTTAAGCTAAGTGGAATGCCACTAATAAGGACACATGCACTGTTAAGTTTAATAAGGCCTTACCTAACAGACTAAGGACTCCCTCCAGTCCTTGGGAGAGCAGCATTCCGTCGTGGGACGTGGCTGCCTCCTGTCTCTTCGCTCCTTCCATCATCGTCAACGCCGTTGTGTGATCCAACAATTGTTGGGTCATCGTTAGCTAAACCTCTTTATAATGAGAATCCCTTCCATTTCACAAACCGTGCTCGGCCTAATGTCATCAGGCATGGGAGTGTTCGGCTGACTTCTGGTGGCTGCACTGCGTTGTGGCCTCCGTCGGTAGAACTCGCTGTCATCTACGGTCCAAACGGCTCCTTTCACGTTCTGTTCAACGCGTTGGAAACATTTGTGCAATGACAGGTTGTGACGAACAGCGTTCTGAAATAACAAAATCAGTATTCTCTTTCGAACGACCCCTAATCAGAAGACAATGGCTGAGGTTGTCCCCTTGTTTTCTGAACAACACAACTATTCAATTGGTCAGAGAACAAGGAGAGGGTGTTTTCTCGAGAGAACCGATCTCTGGACAAAACAACAGAATTGCTCTCTTTCTCTGCCCTCTCTCTCCCATTCCTCCTCTCTCTCTTTTGTCTCCTCCTCATCTTCCGCGTTCCTCTCCGTGGTCCCTCTGTTCTCGTCTGTCACGTGTGGTCGCCGATCACAAATCACGCGTATGTGTGTTGACTACGAAAACACATACACTAGGAAACAAGAAAACAGCCGCGCGCGTCGCGTCGCGCGACACTTGCACTTGGAGGCAAAAACAGCGAAAACACAGACGAGGCCATGGTCAAAAACCACTGGAAATGCGAAAACAACGCTACTAAAAACGGAACTAGAGTAAAAATAAGCTAAATATACACGAGAGAAGGGATTACGCGTACTTCTGAATGCCAAACTCACTTTCCAAGTGGCCGCATTCCTTCGAAAATATGCAAATGTGTCCGTGAACCAGGTGTAGATTTCATTCAGCGTCAACTGACAATCTGCTGATTCCATAATTGCCTGAATGTGAGTTTTATTAAATGGGAAAAAGTTAAATTACCTGTCTAATGAGGGAGGCGTAAGTGTAGGGCGGCCTTACATCATTTGTTCGATAGAATTCCCTATTCCTCGCAATATCGGCTGATATGGGCAGCACCGTTTTGTCTGATATCCGACTTCTTCTGGGCACAAAGGGCTTCTGATCGGCCGGAGGAGAGGGGTCGGGCTGGGGGACGGGGGCTGAAGAAGACTCGCCCAAAAGGAGAGGGGCCGACGTCGTGATCTGAAAATGTAATGCTTCAGACATCTTTGAAACATTCATTAGTATGGGTATTGATGTAAGATTGAACATAATCTACCCTGATAACCTTGTTTTCTTAAGAATCGCATTTTCCTCTCCTCTTTCCCGCCAGTTATAGTCTATTTCCAATCTTGAGACGGCGACTTTTGAATGACCCTGGATTTCCTTGGTAATTAACCATTGACGATTTGAAACAACGAAGTGAATATCAATAAAATATGCGAAATAGCACTGTAACAGAGGAGTGCGCAGACAATTAGACGATCGCGACGGGACCCATTGTACCTAGTCCTTTAGGAAAATCCCCTTTTCCTTGTCTCAGTTTTGGAAATGCCCTATAGACCTTTAACCACGTTTGTTGCTGTCCCCATTTGGCATCTTCCGTGTGTTTCCCCCGGTGTTTACGCTCGGCCGCCAGTCGCATGGCGAGTCACGGGATGCACTATCAGGCGCCGTGTTTTCCTTCACAACACACACGCTCCGGGGGAATACAATTCCAAAGGAAACACACACAAATCGTCCGGAAACCAGAACGTACGCCGGCGCAGTGTGTGCGTCGATGGGCAAACACACGCAACTGCATAAGCTGAAACATTCTGGCTAACTGCGCAAACAAAGGCATTCTGGAGGAGACACATTACGACCCACACACCGTGACCATACGACACAAATGAGCACGGAGATACAGAATTTCTGAAGCGACTCCAAATATTTCCATTGACCAAGGAGTTTGGAGAAAATGTGACCGGTCATCTTGAGATGGCACTGAATGTCATGTCACACTCTCTAAGAACAGAAATTATCTAATAAACCTGAATATATACTTATGAAAAGCAGTTAGGGGCACATCCTTTTATTGGAAGCCCTTACATAGAGAAAATCTCAATGCTCGTTTTAGTACATGTGGAAATCAACACGAAATTATGCTTTTTGTGCACTTTTTGTAATTTTACTCTTATTTCCTTCTTTAGTGAAACTATTAAATTGAGAATTTCTTTTATAGGCAGAGTTTGATTCCTGATGCTCCGTGTTTTGTTGCATTAGAGAGTCAGCGTTGCAGAAGCGTCGCGTCGAAAACAGTCGGTGGGACTTCCCGGTCCCCCGTGGCATCAAATAAACTTGTTTGCGAGCGCCAGACGCGAGAGTGACGAAAGGGCAGTGCGAGGACTACCTACAACCGACAGATAACCACCTGAGCGACCAGCGATCGAATCAGATAGCAACCACAACATGGATCAACGGGACCAGCCAAAGGACAAGCCAAGGACCCTAGAAACACCACAGGTCGGGGGTCAGAAAACATTATTTGGCCAACTGACGAAGGGAGGTGTAACAAATTGAGTCATATTTGGCCAAAGTCTGTGAATTTCCTTCCAACCCCGTCTGGTTCGATCCAAAATCCCGTGCACTTTCCCTTCCTTGTAACCCTGACTCAGCGATAAAAAACGGCGGGATACAGTTGGCGACTGTCACGAACGCCGTTCCCGCCAGCTGGTCGAATCGAAGATCGCCCTTTGGATCCCCGAGTGGTGTCCTCGTTTGTATACGGGCGGGCGGTGTGTTTTGTTTATCCGCGTCATCGATTGACGGGTAAACATAACACAAGGCCTTCGAAGGCTTCGACGAACAACCGCCAATTGTTGTTGTGGGAGAGGAGGAATCGGGCCGAGTGACTCAGCCACGGGCCGAGTGATTCAAAGAAACTTCCGATCCACCCACATCAAAACAGACGGCAGTTTGTGAAATAGCATGACGCATACACAAACAATGATGTGTATTTGACGAAAGAATGGGAAAAGAAGGACCTGGATCTGGTTGGGAGGCGCCGTCGTGGAGAGGGCGATTGAGGGAGCAGGAGGCTGAGGCGGAGAGACGATCTCAGCCTTTGGAGACCTCATCGGAGACGTGGTTTCAATCTAAAAAGAGGTAAAACTAGCATAGGTAGAAAAGGTACCTTTCCGACTGAGGGCGTCGTAGTGTCGGGGGAGTGTTTCATCTGCAGGTGTTGCATCATCGCTTGTAGCTTGTTTCTTTCTTTTGTTAGGCGATGTTCTAACGTATCTACCACTTCCACTTGTTTCCTCATATCAGCCGTCGCCCTGAAAATTTAGATGGTTAGCAGTTTAAGAGCGAAGTAGGTCAGAGCACACACACACACACACACACACACACACCACACACACACACACACACACACACACACACACACACACACACACACTCTGCGCCAACGTTTAGCTAAAACATGTTCAAAGCGGGCTTAAGTTCTTACAACGACTGACCAAACACCCCTTTTGTAATGAGTATTCGCAGCGTGGAGCTTTTCCCACTCCTTCTGCTCAGTATTTTTCCCTGCACTTTTAAGAAACCAGGCGTTCGTCAGAAAATGTGCCCGCATCTTTCTGAGAAGTCGCCTGCACTGCGGAATTTTAATTAGTCTGTCTGTGTGAGCGCTCGTTGCTCCGCTTGAAAGTACGTGTGTCCTGCATGCAAAGGACATTTTCTCGCACACGGCCTCCCTCCACAAGAACCAATCGACCGCGGCCTACCCACAAATCGCCAACAATCAATGCTTGTACTTGTCCTTTTGACGTCTCGGAGCACAAAACGAATAAAAGTGACAGCGAACAAATAGAAATCCACTCGAGAATTCATGGAACCCCACTTTTAATGTTTGGCTTTGCCGAGTTGTAATAAACAACGTGGGATTTAGGTTCAAACTAAAGTTTGTGTCCAAAAGACACTTGGCGTGTCATGAGATGCGGGTGGTCCAAAGCACCTGATTCCAAACGCGCGTGATCTTAATTGCAGGGAAAACGACGTTTGTTTCCTTTGATTGCGGAATCATCCGTGAACTTTTCAACGAGCTAACCTTTCATCGGAGCAGTGGGCCTGGGAGAGGTGGGCGAGGAAGACGGCCAGGGTCTCGCAGGGTTGGTTGCATTCCGGCCAAACACACAGGTTGTGGTGCCACAACGGATGGCTCATCGTGCCCTGAAATATATTTTATAAACAAATTCATTTGAAGTTAAGGGTAACGAAAACATGTGATACTGGGTCACCTCTCTTTTGTTCTCTCGCTCTCTCGCACATTCTTTTTTGTATTCGAACTTCAACAAGCTATATATTTCGTGTTGATTAAAACAGAACCAATTTCTGTGTCTAAATTTCGTTGTTTTTCATAAGTCCCTGACTTTAACACTGCAGTGCTTGAAGCAAAGAACAATGTTTGTTTGTAAAGTTCTTTGTTTGAAACGTTTCTTCAATCGTCAGTTATGTGTTTACAGCGAGTGTCTGTTGCGACATCAGATCCGCTGAGAATTCCGGTTCCTCCCGCAAGCAAGCGACTGCTCCCAGGCAAAGGACAAGCGGGTCGACGGGGATTACGGTAAGTGCGAGGGAAGGGCGAGTAAACTGACCGTTTGTGTTAAGTAGTTGAGGTCCAGTTGGTTCGGCAGCTGCGGAACTAAGGGAATTCCGAGCATCAAGGACTGCCAGAACCGCGTCGTGTCGCCGTTGGCGTTGAGGTTCATGCTGTTAAAGGACTGCTGAGTGCCCGCCCGTAGCTGGCTGTTCAGTCGCTCCTGAAAACTTAGAAGTAAGGTTGGAACAAAGCGAATGAATGGTTACGGTACTCTGATAACGCATCACAACCTTTGTTTGGATTTGGACCAACGAGGTCGCCAAAGGACAAATGTCCTTGGAAAAGGGTAGGAACACAAAGGGAACGCTCGATTCAACTATTCTTTTCAGCAGGGTTTTGGGCTGAACAGTGGCAAAGTAACTTTGATTTTGTTTCTCTTGGTATGAAAATTATGTTGTGAAGTGCATCATCCGGATAAGCTTTGCGGAGTTTTTAAGGTCCGACGGAAGACTGAATTTTATGTTTGTGTTTGAGTCGGGATGGGTATACTTCTGACAATGACTCTGCGAGTCTTTGTAAGTTTGTTTAGGTGACTTTAGAAGAAAAGACAAGGAAGAAATGAAAATATTTCGAAATGAGCAGGAACTGGCGGTCCCTCGATCTCCTCTCCACTCGGCATTTTCAACGAATGCCCGATGTTTCGTAAATAGTCCAACGAGATCGCCAAAGGACGCATGTACCCGTCGGCCGAGGCGACCAATCGCCGTGGCCGAACAGTCCGTTCTGTGGAAACTTTCGGACAATCCGTGGAAGAAAGCGGCGCAAAACAACGATCAATATACGAAAACGCGAGTTGTGCACACAGAGACACGGGCCGCGAGTGTTTATAGTGCATTTTTCGGGGCGTCAAAAAATAAGTGTCTTCTGCCACCCGACTGGCGTCATCGACACCAACCGCTGGACGACGACGGCGTCAACAAGGACCAGAGATCGAGGAACGGAGGGGAGGTGGGAGAGACCTTCGGGAGGCAAAGGAGATGGATTGGGAGGAGAAGGAAAGACACAGGAATGGAACGAGTGGGAAGGGCGGATCGGACCGAAGGATGACTAAGAAACTGATGTGGAACAGTGGAGGAAAAGAGTTCAAAACGGCAATTGGAATGTCCTTTGGGCAATTAACTATGAAGGAGTTTGTGGGAAAGGGCAGACAAGTGTTCGTTGCTGTTTGATGCAAATGAACTGGCCAGGTGCGCGGCCTAACACGGCCTGGAACGAAGCACGACACAAAGGCACGTAAGGACGAGGGCAGGGCGTGTAAATATTGGCACCCGAAAGGACAAACATTGGCGTTTACCAACAACCAGGCCAACACACAGCTCGTGGATTGCGCAGAGCGGAGAGAAAGGGAGAAATTACGAGAGAAGGGAGGCACGGACACTCGTGGGATGAGCAAGAGTCCCGAAACGAACGAAATGAAACAAGTATTCGATCAATATATTAAGCGTTATATTTGAATGCGTGCATTGCCTGAGTATCCTATATTCTATTCAAAATTTCATGAGCAACAGCGAAACATTGACGTGATGGGAAGAAACATTTTAATAGTACTTGATTTTAGATGCGGTTCAAAACACATTAGATTTGGATGTATTTATCAGCATAGTCGCTGTATTAAAAGCAAACCCCCTAGGAGTTGGAAAAAATCAGATATTTTCAAAAGATAATTTATTAAAAACATTTATTCACAAAACATAAAACTAATGATTTCTTTGATTTCTAAAGCCGACTTTTCAATTTGAAATTTGTTCAAGTTTCAGTTATTTATGGAAATTCGAGTGGAAATTCTTGTATTTACAAATTGAAAAGAGACATGCACAACAACTGACAAACAAGTTTTGTTTTTCGATCAGTCGAACGAGAGAATAACAAAATGAAAGACTGTCATTGCAATTTTGATGTATTTTAAATAGTGTATCTTTAATTCCCTTCGTGGAATTTGGATTCTGATTCGCCTCAATCACATTTTAGTCAGCTGTACTTTCCGCTACGTCTAATTAGAACCGTGGGGAACAAAAACGGCGTCATTGCCCGAGGAAAAAAGGATAATTGGCTCAACGTCAACAAAACGACAATTTTTCACTTTGGATCAGCACGCAAATGTTCCGATTAGGAAGCCAGACTTTGATGTCTAGGCTAAGCCTAATCCGAAGTCTTCAGAAGACGAAAACAGACCTGAAGGGCCAGCAGAATGATACTGTCTGTGGCTGAAGTGACGGGCGGTGCAGAGGCCTCGGCCCGAGCGTCGTTCAGCATCCCACTCGCGTTCGGGTTCGGCGGATTTTCTTCCTGAAATCACATTTTGAGTTTGGAAGGAGGAACGAATAAACACAGAGAGGGTTCCCCGAGCGTATTCGGTTTGTGTTGTATTGTTTTGCCAAATAAAAATAAAAATGTGCCATTTTGTGCCAGAGCTGTCGTTTGTAAATATAGCAATTATGACTCTGTGATTTCGGTGACAAATTAGCATACTTTCCAGACAGGATGTTGACGAAAACTACATATGAGTGAGCCAAATATTATACGGTATTACAGGAAAAGTGACATATCCAGGGTGAATAACCATGTTTTATGATCTAAATTAGCTTTACGACTAAATCTTGCCATGGAACATTTTACACGGATAATACGGAACATTTAACCAATGAAACTGTTCCCAATCAATATACGACCTTTTGTAACCGTTATTCGTAGAGATCTGGCCATTCCTGATCTCCCAGAGTCCGGGCCGGCCCGTGCTACCCCAGCAGATCCCTGTGTTTTGTAGTACTCGCACTCTCGTGGCCTTGTGTCTCACGTGAGTCAAAGGCACGGACTGGCACGTGCGTCATTTGGGAGAATTGGCGAGTTTTCGGCCGAGGCTGCCCTTTTGTTGTCATGTTGCACATATTGAGGAGGAAAGAGAGTGAGCCAAAACAAATCATCGATCAAGCTGCTGGGAGGGAATTGAAACTCCCGAAAACACACGTTTCGCCTCGAACAACAACCGACCACACAACACAGCGCGCCGTTTAAGACGAGAGAAACCGGGCCGGCGGCGTCTAGACGACGAGCGAAAAAGGTGTAATTGTTTGGCTTTCGGTGTCAGAAAACACCCTGTTTACGCCTAGTTTTCCTAATTGTGCGCCTGAATATAAAAGAAACGAAACATCAGAATCCAACTCGGCGATCACTGGATGGAATAAACAGGAACAACAATCGGAATGTTTGTGTTGGAAGCGCAAAAAGACGAATTCCGATCTACGGCGGCCGAAAAAACAAGGGCAGGTTTTGTTTAAATCGCCCAGATGTTCTGGGACCATTGAACGAATCGACGCAGAAGGAAAGAGACGCAGAAGGAAAAGAGGCGGAGAAGGAAAGAGGGAAACGGAGAGCAATGAACGAATTGCGCGATACAACGCGACAACTAGGACAGGGGGCGGAAACAAACAGACAACGCCCGAAAGCAGATAAAGCAGGAATAGCCGTGAAAGGGACCAAGGCTCCAGAAGACTTGCACGGCTGCAGAAGTTGTTGATGAGAGACAACGGATCAGACGGACTACTGCAGACACAAATACTGCAGACACCGAGAGACGAGTCAACAAACAACAAACAAACATGTTTGTCGACGGACCGACGATTGTTGTGTTGTGGCGAACGAAACGGTACAAGGAGAGATCAATCGGCGGGGGAGGAACCAGCGATGGGAGAGAGAAAGAGATATTTAGAGGGGGAGACACACATGTACACAGAGGGGATTTAGAGAGAGACGGAGAGTGACAGAGGAACAGAGAGGTAAAATAAAGACATCACAACGCGAGACAAGAAGCGATCAGGTGGTGGATGAGGATTCACCAAAGACGAACAAAATGTGGAGAGAGGCAGAGAGAGACAAGAGATACAGAGAAAAAGTAAGACAGAGACAGAGAGGGAGAGACGGTTCAAACCAAGACAAGGAAAGATCAATTGGCGGGGGAGGGACTGAACCACCGAGGGCCGAGAGTAAACACAAGTACGCATGACCCCCGAAATAGCAGGGCGAACGAGAGACGCAGAGGGCACCAACAAATTCCGTGTTGCAGTGTTGACAAGCCTCCGGACGGTTCGGGAGTGTCTGGGAGAAAGAAGGGAGACAGAAAAGAAAGGAAGATTGATTGCGGCAGATGACTCGAAAGACCCACAAAAGACGCTGTTGCGATAATTTCACAAGAAGACAACAACCGTCGCACTTTCAGCCAAACGCCGTCTATTTCCGTGCTGATAAGCAACGTACAGTCGGCTGTCACTAGATAGGCAATTTCGGGTAGTATTAGTTTGTTCTGACGCCTGAGAAGAGGATCAAAGAACGAGGAATAAGAGACTGGGGGATAATCCCATTGGTTAGTCATAAGAAAGGGCGAAGAAGGAGTCATACCATCATGAGAAGTGTCTGGAGAGAGCTCAGTGAGGCGGTTCGTGGATAGAGGGGCAGAGGTTTGTTGATTCGTCTCATCGGAGGTTCCTCGAAGGACACCATTCCCTCGGCGGGGTTGGCGTGGCGCAGAAGGACAGACGACGGCGAACGCACGAGTACAGCCAGGCCCCGCCCCCGGGAACAACCGAAGTGCAAGCCAAAGCATACATCAATGGCACGTGAGCCACGACCAAAGAACGCCTCGGGCAATCAGCCGAACGCCCGACGTCTGGCGCTCAGCTGCTGGAGCAGCACTTCTTTAGACTCAGGTGGAGCAATCAGACTGCGGCAGGAAAGCGACAATTAAAGGGGTTTCAAGAGGAAAGGAGACCGAGGGAGGAAGAATGAAAAGGACAACAAGTGCCAGGAATAAAGAGACACAATTAGCAACAGGGCACACTTACTATCGATGAGCCAAATACCCCCTATGGGTCATATGACTACGAGCTCTCAAGGATGTCATCAAACAAACAACACAAGAGGATCTGCAATTTAAAGAAGGAAAGAGATGTTTCAAACACTGAAACACTGAAATGTCTCAGCTGATACCAAAAATAGGATGTTCCAAAAATAGGGGTCAAGTCCAATTTTTAATTCAGGATGCGGATTGTGAGAGTCCATCTTTCGCATGTTCTAATTAGGTTACAGGGCGTGAAACCCTGTAACACAGGCTCTCGTGACCCACTGTCTATAATTAGCAACAGGTCACACTTACTGTTGATGCGTGAACCCTTCCATTGCAATCGAAAAATACAAAAATGGCTTCGGAATCCAGACTTTAGACAACGGTGGAAAGCTTCTCGTAACTCAAAACTTCGCAAAAGATTCAGACATTGACGAATATTTCAGTTGTGTTTTGGTACTCTAAATCATTGTGTAAATCATTTTCTGAATAAAATAGTTTTTTTAACTAAAAGAAACGAATGATTTAGATATTATTAGGCGGATTTGGGAGTTTCTGTTTAATGCAGACGGGAATGCATTTGGCGAAAGCGGAAGAGGACGCGCCGTGACCCAAAACAAGACAACGTGGAAATAAGCACAAACAACAACAACAATTTGGGATTCTCGACGGAATACAGAAGAAATCTGGAGATTTCTGTAGAAAATACTCCTTTGAATAAGGGAATGGCTCTGTTTAGAAGAGGAGATCATAGTTCCGAATAAGAGAGTAAGTGTTTGGGGGAAAGTGTTCTTTGATCAAGCAGTGAGACAATGGGATTGAAGGCGAGAAAGAGATAAGAAAAGTTTGGGGGCGGGGCTAAGGCCCTAAATAAGGGGTTTAAGGGCTGACCTGTGCCTTGGGAACAGACATGCAGACGGCCTGGCGTAGACAAATGCGGCCGCCGCTTGTTTACTCGATGTTTACCCCCTTCGTGTTTACGAAGCGAGACAGAACACGACGGAGAGAGACGCAGACACGCTCCGCCCTTCCAGACCCCGCCCTCCGATTGCACTTTCGAGGTTCCCAAAAGAACCGAAGCTTCAGAAGACACTCGGGACACGCCCCTTGCGAGAGAAACAGGTGACTGAGGCCGTTTGGAGAGTATTTCCGGATGGAAAGGGCAAATGCAACAGCTGAAGGGTTCCCTCGGATGATTGTCCCAAAGGACAATTGATTGCGAAACTTGGAACTCTTGGCTGATAAGAAGAAGTTACACAACGAAGTGCACAGAGGCGCCGGCGAAGCAACCAACGCAGAAATCAGCACGGGGAAATCAGAAATATATGCACTTTTAGGCATGGATTTTAGAGAACTGGATTTTAAGATCGACTATTGGAGTCTAAGCATCGAGACGGAGCAAGGAAGGATTGTTGCTAAATGAAGGACTTCAAAGGCAATCCGAAACGTCTGCTTTCAAAAATCAGAATGTTAGTCTATTGTTCCCAACAACCAATGCTAATGGATAGGCTTTATCTAGGGTTTTCTTTATTCCATTCAGACACCGATTAATACGTTTGAAAATGAAAGCACTGCCACTCGGCACTTACAAAAGATGCGGTTCAAACGAATGCGATAGCCGTCGCCAAATTGGAATGATGCCAACAAAATTAAAATGTTCAAGTGATGCTCTGTTGATATGGGAAATTCGAAGTCTAATCATTGTCGACATACCATGCTTTACATGTTTCCGCAATCGGCATAAGATTGCGGTTTGGCGACAGCGTGTGTGTATGTATGTGTGTGTGTGTGTGTGTGTGTGTGTGTGTGTGTGTGTGTGTGTGTGTGTGTGTGTGTGCGTGTGCGTGTTTGTGTTTGTTTGGGTTCTGTTTATTTCTTCATAATTTTTAATATAACCGTTTCTGATTACATTCAACATAAATAGTTTTCTATTCCTTGATTTCTTTGAACTTTCAAGTTCACTTGTAATTCTTTGTAAACTTCCCGTGTCATTCTCTGATTCCTGGTAATAAGACAAAAGGTAACGCTTCTCGTAGTTTGAAAGTACAACAGGCGGGTAATTTCTGAGAAACGCACATTGAACTTCATTTGAAATTACGTCGAGGAAATCAATGCAACGTGGAAAGGGACCGTCAGAAGTAATTCTTCGGGTAGATCTTTCCCCCAAAAATGGTCGTTTCTTCTTTTTAGTGGCTATTTTCTATGTTTTTGTAGATAAACCGCGTTTGTGTTGATTTCGATTGCAATCTGGGGAAAACAAGCAGCCACTGATATGCAACAACCACCGTTGTAATATATGGCATATTTCTGACTTTCAATGTGTACGAGCACCAAAAATGAACAATTCTCGATCAATTTACGTCTGCGGGGTCTATTTGTTTTCAACAAATAGGCTTATACATGCTACATGAAATAGCATCTGTATAATAACTGAAAGGGAATTCCTGAACGACTTGGAATACTTGCAAAACCTTTTACATTATCGTAAGATACGTAAAATGTAAACGAGTAATGGCTCTGGTTGCTTCTACAATTTCCACCTCTTCGGGATTTAGAATTGAACCCAAATAACAGATAATGTAGATCACGTTCCCAAAAGGTCCGTCACGTTCGAATATACTCCATTTCCAACGAATGGGCAAGGATTTTCACAAATTTAAAGGACTAGGTACCTTTGGTCCAGCATCGATCTTTGTTAATTGTCTGCCCACTCCTCTTTTAGAGTGCTCGTTCGTTTATTAAATGTCTTTTCACTTGAATGTTTCAAATCCTTTTTGGTTGAATATGAGATTTTTTCAAGATTGTCGAAGACCTTCCCTTGGAAACAGACTGTACTTCATACTCAAAATGGGTTCTCCGTGAGTTTTCATGTAAGTTTTCACGTCCTCACCATAAGAAAGCCCTTTCACATCCGGGGTCACATATTTTTGTGATCCTTAGATGTGCAGGATGGTCCAGAATTTCTATGTCAAAAAATTCTTTGAGAAAGCTGAGTCCTTAATTTGATCATTGCTGAATGTTGTGACGGCTAATGACCGTTGAAAGTTAAATATCTTTCTTTATCATTTTCTTTATCATGTAACCCGTTTTAGCTGAAATAGGATGGGCAAAGAGGATGCATTCGTGTAAAACTAATGAATCAAGCTTTTGGCTAAAACAATTATCAGTGGCATTTGTTAATAAATTTCTCGTGGCATCTTGTTGAAGTGTGGATTTGTCCCTTATGTAGGCGAATTCTAACTGAGGATTATCGGAATAACAGCGTTTCAAGAAGGAAAATGGTGCACTAATGCATATATTTCAGTGGTAAAAGTTATACTGTGAAACATTGCGGAGTGACTTAACTGACATGGGCTTTGTGTTCTCAAGTGGTCTCCTGTTGCAAAAAAAAAAATCCAACACCTAGAGTTATTTCAAAGAGTTTTGCCACATTGTCTTCCAGCAAAGTTGAACTTTCTTTTCTTTTCTCTTGCTTAAATTATTTGAGCATGTCGCACTCTGAGCAACGAATCTTCAGAGAACATAAGGTCTCATGCGTACAGTGCAGCCAAAATCACTCAGTTCTCTTTTTCCACATTGCGATTGTGTTTCACTACCGTTTTTATTGTTTTCCTTTGTGTTACGTTGTATACTGAGTATTCAAGAAATGTTATCAACCAAATCGGACGAAGTAGGTCCAGAAAACGGTAAGAATACTATCTTTAAATCGCAGATTTGCTAGGATCGCAGATTCGCGTATACTTTTGGCCACATTATCGAGGTTTTCTCCGGAGAGATTCTCACGAAACTGATATTCAAACGCTCCTGGGGCCATTGAAATTCTGCAAATGATAAAAGTGAGGTAAGGTTCACATCATTTGCTGTGCTGGGTGGCTGAAATTTGGACACGGCTAACTTGAATCTTGTCACCATGATTTACTCGGGGCCGATGCAGGAGCTTGCCTTATATTTAGCAAACAGGTAGTGAAACATTCCTTTCTTAAAAACTACATAAAGAATAGATATGTCTTTTAAAAATCGCTGACAGAGTGGATCTGAGAGACAAGAATCGTCCAGTGAATCTGTGAAAAAGGCAATTATCGCAGTTTTACGAGGAAATCACCAGAATGCCTATTTCCGAAGCGGAAAGAGGACGAATGGTCTCTTTGTCATTATGAACTTTGCCATATCTTCCGTCGGCTGATTCAGTCTCTTCTTCTGATCTCTCCCCGTGTCCCTCTCAAGAGGCTCTCCTCTTTCCGGCTACCTACGTGTCGGCGGGCGTTAATCCTCGGCGGCGGTCATCTTCTTCCTTCCGTTTACCCTGTTTGCCCAACTCTTTTCGGGGTTAACTCTCGCTTTTTGGCAAACAGTCGGCGATTGTCACTGCGAGCCAATGGCGATTCTCGTGCTTCTTCTGAGCCTTCTATGGCCCTGTGGCGCCCTTTCGAATGAACCCATACGACCCATTTACTTCGATGACTTTATTTCTTCAAAGCTTCCTTCTTCTCACCCTTCCGGCCTCAATTGGACTCCTCGGTTGGCAGATGACCCAAACACCCGAAAGGAGGAAGATGAAGTCTCCCGTCTGATCCGACCCTTGGCCTACGACCTGACCGTCAAAGCGCCGATAGAAGAGCATTTCTTCGGCTTCTCCGCTTCTCTCGTGCTTCATTTCGTTCTCAACCGACCGTCTCGTCAGATTGTTCTTCATTCGAACGGACTGTATTCCTTCCGAAACGTGTCTCTCGTGTCCCAGAACAGCACAGATCTGCCTCTGGATGGCATTCGAATTGAAAAAGATCAACTGAGGCTGGTTGTGGGACAGAAGCTGGCCCCAGGAGAATATTTACTCACAATAGGAGAATACACAGGTAGTTTTATGCGAAAAAGTATTGATAGAGAGCGTTTAGGAAGGGTTTACGGCAACTCTTCAACTGGCGTCTTTTCCCGCCTCAATGGACGCTTTATTACCACTCATTTCCAGGTGTTTTATAAGCTTTTATTTTAAAGTCAACCGAAACTTTTCAAAGTAGGATTGACAGTTTGAATAACACAAAGGCATTCTCATTTGCGGATTTGCGTAAGGGATCCCACTACAAACTACATCATCATTACGATTGAATTGTGTAATAATTTACGAGATTGGGCCCTTTTTTAACGCAAAGAACTTTTTTGCCTTTGTCACATCGTGTCGTACTTAGAGATCCTATGTTTGCCGACCAGAGGCGGTAAAACGTTGACCAGACTTAGTCCGAATGGAGTTTTGTAATCTATTTTGAAAGGGAAAGAATAGGAAAAATCAGACAAAGAGAAGGCAGTAAGCTGTATGTGTGTCAAACATTTATGCTAAACTACTTGGTGCTGTAGTCTCAAATTGTTAGCTTGATGTCGTGCTTAGCATATTTCTTAACTTTATTTGTATAGTTTAGACGAATAGAAGAGGATTCAAACTGAGTATCCTAAACTACGTTGCCTAGTTGAGCCGGATCGACTAGTTTTCAAAAGCGCGACTTCATCTCTGCTCTTATTTGTCAACAGACTACCGTATCCAGTCTAGTTCTGTTCAGCAAGAGCTCACGTATTCTCAACTACGAACAGTTCTGATTCAAACCTAAGCAAAACCATTTTCAGCCTGACTTTGCTCGTCAGCTTCTGCCTTCTGTCGACGACCCTTCTGCTAAGGCTTCATTCCGGCTTACTGTAGTCCATCCAACAAATACAGTATGCCAGTCAAACACTATTGTCAACGATGTTCAGGTGGCTCTCATTTAAGATTTTGCTCATTAAACGAATTTAGGTGGTAGACAAATTGTGGCAGAGGACGATATTCTCGGTTACGCCCCGATTGCCAACGTATTTGGTGGCGTTTTCCGTGATGCCTGACACTTATCTCCAAGTGGGTTTTGTTTCTTTTTTTGTTTCGAGGGGGAATTGAAAGAGGAATGGAGCGTGTTCACTGGAATGGAAAGCGCGGATTTGTTGTGTGAACGGTGGCCAGAAGACAACACGACAAACAAGGATAGCGGTTCGAAAAACAGGGGCGGGACTGGGTTTTTGCTCGGATCGGGAAGTCCCGCCCACGCAAGGCGCCTCAGGCAGTCTGGGGTACTGTAGGTGTACGGTAGATCAAAACAACAAGCAACACGGTAACACTACAGGAACTCTCACTCTTTTGTGTCTTTTATTACTAAACATAACTACCAAGTACAGTAGATCGGCCAGTTGTTCTAACAATATGGTTTGCTTTTGCGAGTGACGGAATCCGGAAGCGAAAACTCTAGCGACAAATAAAAAATCGCAATTACTAAGATGCCTGTATTTGATTCTGGCATTTTACAACAAAGACAAGAATAGAGTGGTCTTTAAATAACATTTCTCTCACCTGCATTGCATTCAAAAACACAAGCAATAACCAAACACTAGCGCGAGATTGGAAGCGTAAATTCTTTGCCAGTGATCTACCTAATCCCATTTTTGAACGGTTCTCGCTAGCTTCACACTATCGGGTTGTCGTAACGGTATGCATTGAATAAACCTAACCATTTCATTATTAACGGCGAAGTTCAGATAATCTGAAGCTTTTTTGGAAATATGCAAGGCAAATAATTCAAGCTTTAGCCGCTGTGACGCCATGCATCTTACGTGCCAGGGTTAAAAAACCAACTAACTGCTTCCTAATCTTCTTTCTCGAAGTTAATTGGCAGTTTTTTGGTTTACAGAAAAGTTTTTATTGCAGTAATTGATATTTCGATTAATTTGCCAATTTAAAATAAACTGATAGAAGTGGAACTGGCAGAAAATAGAACCACTGCATGCTAACGAATGCTGCATCTTTCACTGTTACATACTATTTCGCAGTTCTATTTTCACGGAGCTCTATTTTCCGAAGTTTTGTTTCTACATTTTTCATTTTTCATTTCATTCGGTCGGTTTGAGACTGCATAGAAAATGAACTGTATCGAATCAGAACTGCATTGTTGCTGAAAGATTACATTGCATTGCTGAATTGCATTGCTGAAAGAATACTCTTGGAAAGTTGTTTGAAATGGCTGATTTTTTTTTTTGGTTTAAAGAGAGGAACGCCAAGAGCGCGTCGAAGTTTTGCGCGCATAGAGTATGGGTGTGCCGTACCCTTAGACTTCAGAGTGTGGCTAGTATCTTTGATTTTTTCGTCGCTTTCCACACCTAAAAGAGTGTCATAAAGAGGCACCGTGGAGCGGGGTTCCATGGGTTGAAGACGTCCCGCCCTTTCTGTGTTTACCGCTGGTCGCGTGTTGCTCATCGTCTTGTGACCCTCTAGTGCTCGAAGGAATCCAGTTTTCTCCCCTTTCCTAACGAGGAAATGACAATTGTAAGCCGTGTTTGTGCGGGTTCTGATCTCAGCGCCATAGTGCATGTCGTGTCTTTTGCGTGGCACTGTTGCTGGGCTGCGACAAATCGACCGGACCGGCCTGTCAAAGTGCGAAGGGAGCGGGCAGAGGGGGCGACTTGTTGTGTTGTGGATGGGCGAGTAGCCTACGGTAGGCGGCGACTACCGTAATCGAATAACAACAACTGTTTGTGGCAAACGACGGTCACTGGCTCACGTGGCGAATGTTTGGTGTGATCTGGGGTTTATGGACAGTAAACGAAGGGAAATAGGCACCAGGAAGGAAGGGAAAACGAGCCCAGGGGAAAGGACGATTCCTTTCAAAAAACACACTTGGAGCCTTGTTTTCGTTGACAAAAGCTCCAAGATGGCGAATTGTTTCCTAGAGGAATCCAAAATGTGCCTTCAAAACACAATCTCGTGAAGAATTCTGTCGCTGTTTTCGAGCAACATGGCAGTTCCAGCATTCAATAATTGCTCTTGCACTTTCTTCTACACGCCTTATTTCTCACCTACTCAAAATAGAGTTTCCCCTTAATAGATGGCTGCGGATACGGTACTTCGGAAGGGTTATCATTGAAAGTTACGAAAACGCAAGAGCAGGATGATTTCTAAAGGTGGACAACGAGGGGGTCGCGCACCGGTGACAGTCGACATCTCTTTTCTATCGTCGCTTTTCATCTCTTCGCTCTTTCTCTATCTTGCCATCTCTCTCTCTCTCTCTCTCTCTCTCTCTCTCTCTCTCTCTCTCTGTCTCTCTCTCTCTCTGCTCTCCCTTGTGGCTAATTTTTCGTAAAAGTATTCTCTGACCTCTGTCGTACAGAAGAGTCTGTCCTTCCACCTTTATTTTCTTTACGTCAGAGTCAGGTGTGTTTGTAAAGTGCATCCGAAAGCCCTTTTCCTGTGATTAGATGCGAATGGTCGGACCAACAAAGGGCGTCCTAGATTACTGCCTGCGTACCAAGTACAAGTGTATCTCGCGTACAGCCAGAACCTTTGATTTGATTCACAGGAATAATTCCGAATGAGCCTCCAATCGGGGATTTCCTGTGCGTCTAAGCTTTCCGCTTCTAAAACCAGCGTTTTCGTCATTTTATAGAGTCAATTCCCTTTATGTCTCTTTGCTTTCACAACAACAAAGAACAAGTTCACAGGGGTTGATGAAAAGAGCTCATTTTAACGGGGAACGGAAAGATGGAAAACTAGAAGCGATTTTAGCAGTTAGGAAAAGGACAATAGTATTTGTACTCGACACATCTCTGTTTCCCATGTGGTTTTGGTTTTTATCCAACGTAAGAGGCAAATCTAACAATCGAGAAGCCTGTGATTTATTAGGAACAGAAAATATGAAACTTTGCAACAACAAAAAATAAGCCAACTTAAAGACAGAGGCCCAGAAAAATGAAAATGGACCTGTCCATAGCGTAACATAGGCGAGAGAGTGTCATTTTCTATAGTGAAATGCAGAGTTTTACGATTAAAATGGACAGGTCCCCCTTTTCATTTTACGCGGGCCTCTGCCTTTAAATATTTATAGTAGAAATCTTACGGCTGAAGTTGGATTATCAGTGAACAGAAATAAAATAGGTAGATTATCACACGAAATTATAGGAAACTATAAGACAAAGTTTAATTCTACGAAATGCCTTTGAGATTTGGATGTCGAACAAAAGGTTTCTTTTTAAAATACCTTACTTATTGGAAAGATAGACATTGAATTAGTCATGGAATCCAGCGTATAGATACGGAAATCTCTGGAAGAATTGAAGTCCACTTGTTACAAATGCAAAGTTGTGCAAAGTTGCAAAATTGAAGTGCAAAGTTGTCATGATGGTTAGTATCTTTTGTATTAAAGGACTAAACCAGTAATTGTGCCCCAGAAAAAAATCTTTTATTGCAAAATTGCATTTTCGCGATACAACCTTTTATTGACCTTATTTTTGTAGAAACACCGAGAAACCAGAAAATTAGGAAAGGGTCCCAGAATTCGAATAGCGCGAAATATTCAAAATTAGCCAAACTCCCTTTCTTAGCTTTCAACAGATAAGTCTGTTTGTTTTCTGATTTGTTCGGAACACTGAAGAATTGAGACTTAGGGTGTTACATTCGTCTCAAATTGTGGTAAATCGGAAAATGCATTAGTTTTATTTCTGAGTGCATCAACTCGAGCCACAACATGGCCACAATTCGACTGAGCTTGTCAAGAGACGAGTTAGAGTTGCTCTGCTGTGTCAGCTATAATTGCCCACACCTTTGCCCTCCTTCCCCTCCTCCCTGCTCTGCATTCACCTGTTCGTTTTCCTCGTTTTCAGTTCGTTTCCGAGTGTTTTGTGTGTGTCGGTTTGTGGTGCGTGCGAGTGCATCGCAGTAAACAGCGGCCGGCGTCAACAGCGCTGATAACCCGGAAATCGGAGGAAAACGCGGGAGCAACTCATTTTTTCATCGCTTACAACTTGGAAAAACACGATTCAAGTGAACAAACAGAGGCAGAGAAATTCCAAACGCACTGAGGGAATTCGAAAACGAACAACCTTGGCGCCCAGGCGACGGCGTCAACATAACAAGGAACAGAAGGACAACATGGGTTGTGGTTGGTAGCAAAGGGAATTGCGAAAACAATGATAAAACACTTTTAAAGGATGTTTCGTTCATAAGAGAGAGGTCTATCGTAGATTTAGATGAATATGTTTTCGAATGTAAAAGTGTAGAATACAGTAATGTTGACCAACCTGCATTTGAAACAGAGTGTTGCTAAAATAACAGAATAGTCATCTGAAACGGAATAAATTCAAAGATTACAGGGAACGAGTGTTTACAGTAGATACTGTGGAATTAGCATAGACTTAGAAGATAGTTGTTGATGTTCGACCACGTGGGGATACTGTAGTGGGTTTTCAACGGTGTTATTTACTAAGATCGCTTATTATGTGTGTAGCAACACAGACAACAACTGGGCAACCAAACATCGCCTCCCGTCGGATTTTCAACAACAGACTGCCGCCAAAATAGACACGGCGCGTAAATACGACGGACACACGCGACGGCTCACTCGGCACAACCAAGAGATGCAGAATAGAGCACAAGGCAGCCAGGGGCTTAGGCCTTAGGGGCGTTGATTGAAACGGTATGACCTAAAGAATAAGGATATATGGATTAATCAAAGTTCTGCGTCTACTCTTTATTCCTGCAACATCAAGAGGCTCCTTGACTAGACACTCTGAGAGGCACGTCCATAATTGCGCAACACCACACCCCTAAATCTTTAATCAAGACAACCCTCTTTGATGTGTTTTATAGTTATACATAACTACTGAAATGCGTTTGTTGAACGAGACGATTATAACTCGGCATTACTGTTGCGTACCATTTCCATTAGCGCCAAACGCCCAGTGGGCCTTAAAACGCCCAGAAGGCCTTAAAACGTTTACGTTCTATACACCGATCTTTTAAGCTCATCCAGTTTTCTGTTTTGCTTTCATATTGCAGGGGGTTTCCCTCTGGATTTACTTCCGATCGCCTCAGGGTCTCTTCTCGTTCTAAGACCTTAGATAAGACCCACCTTCGGTCAAATTTTGGTGGTGTCTCCCTTCTAACCAAAGCAACGATATTACCAATTCTCATAAAACTGCAAGAGTTTTGCGAAGACACTTCACTATGAAGTTCGGCTGATGAACGACTGAATGAGACGTACCACAACTTTTGAATCAATGACATTTACACGACATTTTCTAACTGAAAATATCCAAAGCGCCAGCATTGTCTAAATTGACTATATTTAGATGCAGCTTACTCCAATCGATCAAAAATAACTCGGTCCAGTTTAGAATCTGAAAACATGACCATCCAGACGACCACCTGCTCAGGTCTGACTCAGTCAAAGCAAATGTTCCCACAGCAATATTTATCTGAGGGTAAAATTGTTGTTGTTTTCAAGCGAACAAAGGTGAATCGTCCAAATGGAATGTAGCATTGTCATCATCACTCCAGATTCAAGCATAGCATAGTAACACTTGAATTTTCAACTAACTTAGAACGCTGTGTGGTCTGATTCGTTCTAAATCCATCTATTTCAGCTCTCCCGCCAGACGACGTTTGGTGTGACTCTCCGTGTGCATGCCCGCGAACGGGAGGCAGCCCTCCGAGTACTCAACACAGCCCTCGCTGCCATGGAACTCCTCGACAACACGATGCGAACTCCTTTGCTCCTCAACAAGGTACCACCTTCTTGACTATATCAACATTATTTAGATTGATTTGGTATTGGTTCCTGAATACGAGGGCGGAATGGAGAACTGGGGCCATGTTCTCATCTCTGAGCATCTGGCCACCAAAGGAGACGACGCTCGCATGATGTACGTGGTTGCTCACGAATTGGCCCACCACTGGATTGGAGACAAAGCGACGGTCGACAGTTGGGAGTACGTTTGTCTACAGGTGAGGCTTTAAATCTACTTGGAAGGCATTCTTTCTTTAGGAGGACCTTACAGATTACGTCAGTTACAAAGTGATTGGGGTTTTGCTGGGACACGATGACCGCTTCTCCCGATTCCTCCTTTCCAAATACGTAGAGATTCAACTGGCTGAGGACTTTCTCTCTCCCGATCACTCGCTTCTGCTTCCGAAGAAAATCGACAACAATATGATCTCTTCTCATTGCTACCTGAAGGGAGTCGTTCATCTTCAGTCGTTGGAGAGCATCGTCGGAGAGGACTACATGCTCTCAGTGATTAGGTAAAGGTCTCTCTCTCCCTCTATATATCTCTCTTACTCTTTCTCTCTCTCTCTCTCTCTCTCTCTCTCTCTATCTCTCTATCTCTATCTCTCTCTTCCTCTCAGTATGTCTCTTTTCCGATCGCTCTTTTTGAAAACATGTTTCTTTCAGAAACCTCGTCGGCCAGTTCTCCCATTTCAACATGTCCACATTCCTCGCTTATTTCGATGGCATTCTCATCGACGATGTGCCACTATCTCAGGCAACAAGCTTTTAAAATGCGTCTAAAATACCTTTTTAGATATATAAATATTGGTTCCTCACAGGTGGATTTCCTTCGATTGGAGTGGATAATTCTCAGCCAAACATTACAATTACTCAAACTGGCGGCAAATTATGGCCTCTCAGGTAAAAACAGTAATTTTCCTATTTTTACACAAATTTCCTGTATAGACTATTCTCTGCAGCAGCCCTCCCTCCGTTCCTTTTTGCCCTCCAAATGACCTCAGGCAATTCTCTTACTCAAACGCCTCTTCTCATCAATCTCAACTTTACCTCATTCTACAGAGTCAACTACGATCAAATCACATGGGCCGCTATTTTCAAGTAATTGCCTCATTTTAACGCATTCATTTTTAGAAATTTCAGTTACATGTCCGAAGAGCCGACATCCTTTTCTGCCGTGGGAAGGGCTCAGCTTGTCTCAGACTTTTGCTATTTTTACGCTCAATCTCCCACAAATTCCACACTGAGGTCGCAAGTCATTGAAATGGTAAGTGGCTTCTGAAGCTTAGGGTTGAATCATTCGAAAGAGAAGTCTATGGAAAATAACACATGTTCAGGTGTATTCAAACCCATCTCACTTCGACCTCTGCGACTGGAACCTCTACTGGTGCTACTCTGTGTCTTCTGAAGTCACCCTCTTCACTTCTTTGCTTCGTCGGTTGTCCGATCGATTGTCTTCTCTTTTCGACCAAGAATCCTCCTATGGATGTAGACATGGAAAGGCCGTTCACACCATCAATACAATGTGCAAAGGTGTGATAGGCAAGAAATGCATACGATAAAAATAATAAAAATAAATATAATATTGATGACAAAGGCATTCAAAGGCAGAATTATCTTTTGGAACAGAGAGAAAGTTATTGAAATTGACAGAGAAATTGATTGGAAACGGGAATATTCCGTAACCGACTGTTTCGAGGAGTGTTTTTCACCTACATCTCCGTAATTCCCATCCCAGATGTCATCTCTCCACAGTTTAATCAAATAATTATATTGGCTAAGTGGACGAAATCCTCTTTCTGAATATACTTAAATAGAGAACAACTCCAAATCTCCACGAGCGGAACTATTTCTTGAAACATCCTAAAATTCCCCATCAAGAGTAAAAGCACAATCTTGTATCCATATTTTTTTCACCTCTAGAAAGTCTTCCAAAGAGTGAAGCGCATGTTCATTTCGAATGATCAGATATCCGAATATGTTTTATCATTGGCGCCAAGTTTTCCGAAATATGATAGAAGTTACCAATATTATGTTCAACAAGACCCTGAAAAAAAAATTGGGCCTGGTCTCTGTAAATTCTCTTTTTTAAACAGAATTCTTCCAATGGCTATAAAATAGAAATGCTGTAAATAAAATAAGCAACGGAGTGATAGTCATGACATAATAAAACCTTTTCATACGAAAACCAAGTAAAAATATTTGATTTTAGCTTCAAGATTTAAGTTTCTTATACACGTACAAGAAGTGGATATGATAACTACAACTGCACGGTTACATAAAAATCTACCCTCATGGCATTCTTTTAGATGCACCAAAACCAAAATGACATAAAACACCTCGTACTTTATACACTCGACAAGTGGCATTCAATGGTTTTGGTTTGTAAACACAAATTTTGGGATGGGAACGATGCATGCGTCAAGTAGGTACATCAACAGCTGGTCCACGTCCTTCTTTTCTACACACAGGTTGTTCAGAACGTAGGTGTATTTCATGGCATCGGGGTACTGAAATATATTCATAATTATGAAGGAAACAAATGATTACGATGTTGTAGTTGGCGCAGAAGTCATGATAGCTGGTCATCATGTGGTGCGCACAGTCCAAGTCCTCAATCGCATGTCGTTCAGTGAACATACGACGTCTAAAACAGTTGTTTTCATTATTAATAATATGGATTTACCTGTCGTTTTCATCGTCCAAGGCAAGTTCGACAATCCTGTGAACCTTGCGCTTGATCATCTTCCTGTCCTTGTGGATCTTGCGGATGGTGTGGTTTATTGCCTTTTTGAAGAGGATGTTATCTGACTCAAGTCTCCACTTTTCCAAGGACATGATTGTGATGTCCCTTGATGGCCACACCGATCTCTTGCTCTTCTCCTAAACAGAAAGTAAAAAGGTGTGAGTGTGTGGGAGTGTGTGTATGTGTATATGAGAGAGAGAGTATGTGTGTGTGAGTGTGTGTGTGTGTGTGAGTGTGTGTGTGTGAGTGTGTGTGAGTGTGTGTGAGTGTGTGTAGATGTGTAGGTGTGTAGGTGTGTGTGTCTGTGTATTCTCTACTTACATCATTGAGCAGATTCACAGTTTGTCTCCTTCCCTTCCTCTTTGCTCCTTGGAACCAGCCAACAGGTTCAGCCGCAATCGAGAGGTTTCCGTAGCGCATGACGTGTGATTTGTTGGTTTCCTTCTTGACAATGTCGAATTGCTTGTTCAGTGTCTCCACGTCGAGATCTTCCTGTGAGTCTGTTATTATTGAGGTTGCTGTAACTTACCAGATCGCTGTCGTTCATCCAATTGACGGAGAAAAGATCTCCAAGGCACGGCAGGCCCATGTCGTTCTCACAGTAGGTGCCCCAGGAAGACTCGTGGGAATTGGCAGCAGTGATCGCGTACACTAAAACCCTTAACTTACTTAGCCCTTAAGTCATTTACCGTTGATGTCTTCCTTCAGAACCTTCTCGAACATGGATCCACTTTCACAAGCCTCGAGATAGAAGACCAGCTGGGAGTACTTGTCGTTCTCGTGCATCCACTCAAGGGTTTGGATCAAGTCTTGCACAGTCAGCTGAACAAAGTTTTTTTTATTAAAAGGCTATAAATTGAACCCACAATGCCAAAAGGGAAAGAGATCAATCCCACAGCTCCGTGGTCCGTGAAGTAGACAAAGATTCGGTCTTCAGAAGTGCTGAACCCAAATTCCCCTTTTTCATAATTCCATTGTTACCTCTCAATGACTCGTCCGTTTCCTCCCTTGATCTCTCCCTTGTTTCCTTTAAGAATGTTCATGAAGTTTTTGGGAGTGACATCTTTTCCCTGAAACTCATATTTAATTCAATTTAATCCCCAGTTTACCCTGTAGTCGATTTTCAGTCCTTGATAGACGTCCTCTCCATGAGGTCTGTTGTACAATTTGCCCTTGTAGGGATTCTCCTCGTTGTTGGCGATATCGTCGGCCATCATGGTTCTGTTTCCTTTGTATTTTATTTATAATAACTGCTTACATAATGTTCTCAGCGGGCACTCCGTGATCAATGAGGACGTGATAGGCATGGGCAACGTCGGCCTGATGACGGTAATTGAACCAGCCGTCAGATCCAGCGACCAGCAACGCGTAGAGGTTTCCATCTGTTGGAGGAGCCCTGAATAGCTAACTAGTCAAAGGTTTTTGCAAAGAAAAAATAAAAAAAAAGGCTCCTTTTTCAGATTTCTATGACCTCCCATTTGCTGCAATTAATCCAAAAGGAAGAGAGTTACACCGATTGGCTATGTCTGACTCGTGATTTTTCATGGGCCTATCAGCTGCCGAACGGAACACCTGCTGGGAGCAAAGTATCAACCATGGGTGGTTCTATCAAGGAGATCGCATTACACATGGGCCCACAAGAAACACCTATTTTAAGCTGATATACTCTTATCCAAATTTACTTCTGCCATTTTGGCTGCGTACACGGCCTGAGTAACGTTATTGCACGTTTTACTCTAGGAGCAACATCAAAACATTGGCTCGTTGTTCCGAAGTATACTTTGTGTTCTTCGCCAAACATGGGAAATGAATATTTTCTATTTTTGCCTTCTCATGTTATACGGTCAAACGGAAGCAACTTTGGGTGCGTCCGTTATACCCACGGACTCGACTTTGCTTTTTGGGGAAGTCGAAGCCACATGAAACACGTTAGAATGTAATTTTGTTAGGTCCCGCCACAAATATTTCTATGAATGATCCGCAACCACCAAAGAAGCACGATAACTTCTGTGGGGGTGTGCTGATCTTGCACATTCAAAAAAGGCAGGTTTAGAAATACAGGGGATGGGAGGTCTTAGCAAAATCTATCTCTCTGTACTCTCCGCTTAATCTTCCATGTAAAGTCTCTCTCTCTCTCTCACACTCTCTCTCTCTCTCTCTTTGCCCTTTTTATATATTACGAACCTGAATTTGGAGAAGCGGTGTCGTCCCTCGACAACAGCAAGTAAGAGGATGGCGGCGACCCACGACCGCATCTCTGAAACAATTGAGTTTGTGTACGTAATGTGTGCCAGTTCAAACGGTAGCGAATGCTCTTTAGATTGATAAAAGGGAGATGGGGGATGTGTTGTTTTCCCTAGGAGAGTAGGCAACTGTTTGCAAGTGCAAGTGGGAGGTGCCTGGTGGCGGTTGGTGTGTTCAGTGTTAGAGTAAGACAGTTGTTGGCCGAAAGACCCTCCTCTTTTGTAAAGAGGCAGAGACTGCGAAAGAACAGGCGAACGAGGAGACGCAGACACTGTGACCCTCGTTGACCCTCAATTATAACGGTCAGGACAGCTGGTGAATGGGCTGAGCATTGTCTTCCGGTCTTTGAATTCTTACACAACGAGCCTTTGCTGTAGATCTACAGCAGATTCAGTGGTTACAGAACGAAAGAACATTTGTTGAGGAATTCTCTCTTATCATTTGGATTCGGAGATGATAAGCATCCTCTGTGGTGACCAAATATTGTAAATTTGAGGGTAAAGGACGCTTTTATGATGCGAAAACAAGTCCTTTCGCAGATATCCTCTGAACTTCTGCAAGAAAGGACCTTAAAGGTAATACAAGCATTTGTTATTGAGTTCCACACTATAGCCAAGTTAGAATGAGTGAGAGGTAATGAGAAAAAGAAATGTATTTTTTGCACCTTGAACCCCTGGACAATGACTGAAACAAATTTAAGTAAATGTCGGATTGTTTTTCAGGAATACATTTTTTCAACCTTCAAATAATATTTTTATGCCGAAAAAATGTCCAACTATTGAAAATGACAACTATTTTGTCAGCAAGTCTGGAATTTCATAGTGAACCGTCTATTTGCCATTGCGTGCGCCATCATTTGACCGAATTCGGTACTTTCAAAAACCAGCTATAATTCCATTTTATGGAGATTTTCCCTCAACCGACGCTCCGCTTCAAAGTGCCAAATTATGCACCGAAAAAGGCCAAATGTGACCGAGGGAAGACCGTTTGATTTGCGATTTTCGGGAAATGGACAACTGCGTTTTCACACTGAACAACACTGGAATATTAAAGGTTCAGGTGGATTATAAAGGTTTTCGGTGAAAACTTAAACAGACAATTTCATAGATTCCCTTCTATGAACAAACTTTAACCGTTTCGTTTCACAAGAAGACATTTCTCAATTAATGAATTAGCAACCATTGTTTTATAAAATAGTTGCAATCTCTTTAATTCTATTCTAAATGTATTGCTGCTATTGTAATATCTATTGTCATAATCTTATAAATCTTGCCGTACATCTAATTAGTTAGAAGAGCCTTAATTACAGAAAGTATTGTCTCTAGGTTCATAGACAAATAGTTCAACGATAGTTTAAACTGTTTATATTCAATTTACATACATTCTCCTTCTATCACATTGCTCTTTGGAGTTTCACAGTACTGCAACAACGCCCTTTAACACGAATCAGCTTACTATTAGAAACCCGATTGAAGAGCGCAGCAACAACGCCAGTACAATTCATAGAATGGGCTATTTTCAAGACATTTTTGAACAAAAAATATGTATCACTCATCAAATGAACCTATATTTTCATCGAAACCGTATGTAATTACTTCTGTTGCTGAATTCGCAATATCCCTTGTATCAACCATTGGATCATGAACATTTATTTTGAGCGAGAACTGTTTTCTTTGACATAAACTGTTGGTCGCAAACAATTCGGAAGTTTTCTTAAAAAGTAGGATATGCTTCTTCGGAGATCAAGTGTCTTCTTCGTATCCGTTCAATCCTCCCCTCCCTCCTTCTCCTGCTCATCCACTATTTCATCTTCGAAAACTGTTGGCAGAGAGGCTTTGGCTGCAGTTGGTTGTACTGTAACCAGTTGTCGCCGTAGAGGCTCTGAGATACCTTCTATTTCAGTAGGACTAAAGGAACCAACCGTAGTGTTTAGGAGCGGCTTCCTTAGGTTTCTGAGGTCGATTCTCCGTGTTTTCAGCGAATCTCACTTTGGGTTTGGTGGAGGACATTGTGGTGGTCAAAGGCTGGGTTCGCCCTTTAATTCAAAGGGAGAGGGCGTGGCTGTGCCTTTGGTCGATGCATTTTGGTATGGAAATCAGACTGGCGGAGGAGGGATTACCTGATTGTTCTCTGACAAACTGACGTATTCGCTGTTTTCATAAACAAGGTTAAAGTTTGATACAGTTTCAATGGACAATCAATGAGATGCTGAACTTAAATTGAGCGTTTCAAATTGAAACATGTATGTCAAATCAAATAGTACAAGTATGAACACATAGATGTTCGATGGAAATCTCTGTAGATGAAATTACTCATTGGTTAGAATAACACTACTTCCAGAATAAGAAATATAGAACACCAATGGGCGGCAATGAGAAATGTGACGAGCCATTGGCAACAACGGAGTCAAGATAACAACGGTTAACCCAAATCATTATCTAACTCCAGCATCCAAAATGCTCCCTTGTATTTCTCCGACATCCAAAATGTTTCTTTGCATGGCTTCATTTCTTGATTTGTTAAAAAAAAAAATAAAAGAACTCCTAGATATTATTCTTCAAAAGCTTGTGAATCACATGTCGATTGCGAAATACCGGTGAAACCCAGCACAACCGGCGCCAGGGTTGAATAGCTGCTGATACCACCCAATTGGAAGCCTGTTGTGGCTCGCAGAATGACTACCAAAGGCTACCTCGCATCTCATTTGGGGTTCGTTTGTAGACTTTATTCGATTTGATGTACATGTAACCATATCCCGCATTGTATGAGGGATACTTAAGAGGAAATCGTTTTATACACTAAGTTGTACAGTAACTATCATGTTTCGTCTTAAAATAGTTTCTTCCGGTTGTTCAAACTCATTAAAGCTGTGTCTTGTTTCGGGGGTCTGTGAAATGAAATTTCATTCTAAATTCTTAAATAGAGGGGTTTTTCAATTAGGTGCTCATGTGACTACACGAGTAAGCCCACTCTTCTAACGAATGACAGGCGTTTCAGTTGCAATGAAATAACTGCAATTGGTGCGCAACAATTGTTAAACGCAGGGCGCCTTGAAATATCCAATGATTTGAATTCATCAGCTTCACCTTCCTTTTCTCAATTTCTGTTCGTTTCTACAATTTTATATTGTTTACCTTCGAAAAGTGTGCAGTTCACTTCATTTTGAGAGTTATTGACGAAACAATGTTTTTGTTTTTCATGATTTTGAAACGACTAACTAAGGATTTTCAAAATTGAATTCTGTCAGAGAAAATGAGATATTCGTGAATAAAACTGTTTTGAACCAAGATCGCTGGCTCATCTCTTTACAATTAGTCACGCTAAGGCGCCTTGCATCATTTGTGTTGTGAAATGCTGTTTGATGTAAAAGGTCAATATTAACTGATAGCCGTTTCCTTTTCTCGCAGTCTTCGATTACAGGATGGAGTCCTTGATCCCCGTGGTCAATAAACTCCAGGACGTCTTTGCTACCCTCGGACGCAGGGAGGACCACATCCAGCTGCCACAGATCGTCGTCGTAGGATCACAGGTCAGTATTTTCTCTATTTCTCATTCAACCGCCGTTTCAGAGTGCGGGGAAAAGTTCCGTGTTAGAGAATCTGGTTGGGCGTGATTTTCTTCCGCGAGGAACCGGGATTGTTACGCGACGGCCCCTCATCCTCCAACTGAATAATGTGGCAGAAGATGATGAACGGAGGAATAAGAACAGTTGGTCAATGTTTCTTTTTTTAACACATTTGATATTCAGACAAGTTCGTCGAGGGTGATTTTGCCATGTTCGAGCACACGGGTGGAAAGGTTTTCCAAGATTTTGACCTCGTCCGGAAGGAAATCGAGGACGAAACGGACAGAATGACCGGCTCCAATAAGATGAGTTTTCTCTCCTTTTCTTTTATTGTGCCCTTTTACGGTATATCGGGAATTCCAATCACGCTCAAGATATTCTCCTCGCACGTCGTCAATTTGTCCCTTGTCGATCTTCCCGGAATCACGAAAATCCCCGTCGGAGATCAGCCGTCCAACATCGAGGTTCGTTCAGTTGCCTATTTCTCAACCTTTGTCTTCAGGAGCAGATCCGCGAGATGATCTTCTCGTTCATCTCCAACCCTTCCTCTATAATCCTGGCCGTTACTCCGGCCAATCAGGACTTTGCCACCTCGGAACCCATCAAAATCGCACGAGAAGTGGATCGTGACGGACAGAGGACGCTGGCCGTAATTACGAAGCTGGATCTGATGGATCAGGGCACGGATGCGATGGATGTGCTCACGGGAAAGGTCATTCCCGTCAAATTGGGCATCATCGGAGTCGTCAACAGGTCACAGGTACGGCTGTCTTCTGAACGTTTATTTTAAAAAAAAATTTCTGGTAAGACGGGGTACACTCGGCCTCCGGGGCAAAAGCGGCGAGTTGCTATTGCGGCACGCTTGCGGAGGGCAGGTCCTGCAACGAACGCCCTGAAAATCAAAGGCGCCGGTAAAAACTCGGTGGGAATTTAAAATAAAACCACCACCCTGCCTTCGATAATCTTTAGGTCGTTCGTTGCGAGATACAACTTACGCCACGAGCGTACCGCAACAGCGGTCAGCCGCTTTTGCTTAGAGGCAAGTGTTGTCGCATGTGCTTTAAAATTGTGGTATTTGTGGATATATAGTTCTAAACAGTACTGAGGGTATCTTTTGGTTAAAAATAGGGCAATTGCCTTATCTTTGAAATAAAGTAAAGTAGCTTCAAATAAAGTATTCAGCTTTAATTAGGGGTATCTCCATTTTTCTAATTGTAAGTAAGGGGGTTATTGCCTAAATTTGGCGTTTTGAAAAAGGGTGTAGTCCACCTTTGATCCATCTAAGAAGAAAATATGACGACAATGCCACACAAAAAACCACATCCTAATTTTATTTAAGTCTATGGCGTTTTCAGCAAGCTATAAAGGACAACAAACCGATCACTGACGCGATCAAAGACGAGATCGCCTTCCTCCAGCGAAAGTATCCCACTCTGGCCAGCAGGAATGGAACCGCCTATCTCGCAAAGAAGCTGAATATGGTACGTGTCAGTCCTTTAATCTTAATCATCTTTCTCAGCTTCTGATGCACCATATCCGGAACTGTCTGCCCGCACTGAAGGCCCGTGTCTCCATTATGCACACCCAGTGCCAGGCGGACCTTCTTGCCTTCGGAGAGCCTGTGGTTCGAATTCCCACATTTTCCTTTCCAAAGTCATTTTAGGAGGACAAGAGCCGCACTCTGCTCCAGATTATCACTCGCTTTGCCACTGCCTACACCTCCACCATCGAAGGAACCTCCCGCAACATTGAAACCACCGAACTGTTTGTTTTTGCCTTCCACTCTTTGTATTATTTTATTTAGCTGCGGAGGCGCTCGAATTTGCTACATTTTCCACGAGACTTTCGGCCGCTCGCTGGAAGCTGTGAATCCACTGGAAAATCTGACGTCGATGGACATTCTCACAGCCATTCGCAACGCCACTGTAGGTTCAGACAGAATTCCTGCATTTTCTTTGTTTTAGGGTCCCCGTCCGGCTCTTTTTGTGCCCGAGGTTGCATTCGAACTGCTGGTAAAAAGGCAGATCCAGCGGCTGGAGGAGCCCAGTCTGAGATGTGTGGAGATGGTCCACGAGGAGATGCAAAGGATGGTGCAGCACTGCGGAGTAACCACTCATGTGAGTTGCTTAACGGACAATTTTTGGGGATTATTGTTGTCCAAGGTCTCCAAAAGTGCTAATCTGGCTCTGTTTTCAGCAGGAAATGCAGCGTTTCCCTCGTCTCTACGACAAAATCAACGAAGTGGTCAGTGGTCTTCTGAAGGAGCGTCTGAAGCCCACGAATTCCATGGTTAGCCACCTTTTCCCCTGATAAATATATATTATAGGTTGAAAACTTGGTGGCGATTGAGTTGGCCTACATCAACACGAAACACCCTGAATTCACGGACGCCAACCTGGCCACTCTTTTAAAGGACTGCTCGATGGAGGAGCGCCAGGCCAGAACCAGACAGAGGGCCATTTCCCAGAGCGAGAGGGCTGTCTCCGCCCACGCACCAGCCGAGGTTCGCTCATTGTTTATTCTATCCAAAGCGCGGGGCCTTTGACTTTCCTTAGCTTCTGAAGCATTCCTGTGTTGCATGATCGTTGTGTGGTTGTCTAGGAAGAGGCGGTGGTGGCAGAGTTGAGGGCCGAGTCGATCCTGCGTCGTCCCACAAATAGACTAGATCGCCGAATGGTCAAATCCGTCCATTTCTCTTCCTACGACCTCATTAAAGAGGTCAGCCCGTGTCCGTCCCTCCGTCCCTCCGTCCCATTCTGCTTCTGTTGTAACTGCTTACTTGTGCGTATAATACTCAGCCGTCTTCTTAACCCAACTTCTGTTGCAGTTGGGTGTTGGTCCTGCTTCTGGAGACGCTTCGGCCGTGCCCGTGCAGAATGGAAAGATTCCTCAGACGAACGGAGACTCCAAAGGCCTTTTCGGCAGCTTCTTCGCCAGCAAACCGACCGCCGAACAATCCCGTAGGCACCTTCTATCATCCTTTTTGTATATTTAATTCAGCCGAGACCTCGCACAAGGCGGTGAGTTTCCTTCCGGACGTGCCTGAGACGCCTCTGGTGGCCCGTAAACTGACGTCAAGTGAGCAGAGGGACTGCATTGTTATCGGTGGGTGTTTGAGAGTTTTATTTATGTACTCATGACTACAGCAACTTCGTCCGATTTGGCGGGGTACTAAAATTTCTAAAATGACGGGCTTTTTAGGACGGCTCGGTATAAAACATTAAATTTTAAATTTTGTATAAATCGATACAATAATTCTTTAAACTGCTTTTTTAAAAAAAATGTAGTAATATTTGTTTCTAACATATAAGTCAATATTAGTTCTACAAATAAGAATGACACCGATCGGGATAGGGACAATCTGACTGGGCCCATCCAAATTGCCCGGCCCGTGAGAACCCCGCGATTTGGCCCGGGACTGTTAAATGAGGGCCCACAGCTCGCCATTTGAACTAGTCCGCGGACGGGAACGGTCCGATTTTTGAGAGCAGGCTGGACCGCCCGGCCTTTTGCCAGTCCAGAAATTTGCCGCATTCGGTAGACGTTGACCCATTTTCATTTTAAGACTCAAAAAGTATTTTATTAAGCAAAACTCGAAGCATTTTTGCGATACGAGGAATTAGTTATGGCACCAACTATTGATCTTTTCAGAAAGACTGATCAAGAGCTACTTCAACATCATCCGGAAGAACGTGCAGGACGCCGTGCCCAAGGCCGTCATGCTCCTTTTGGTTAACTACGTCAGGGTAAGTTCTCGCTATTTTTTATTTCGTTACCCCTTACTTTAGGACAACCTGCAGTCGGAGTTGGTCCGTCAATTGTACCAGACGGAACTTTTGGACGACCTCTTGGCCGAAACGGAGGACATGGCTCTGAGAAGGAGGGAAACCATGGAGACCATGAAGGTACCCCCATTTCCTTTCCTTCGATTCATTTTCATTTGCAGGCTTTGAACAAAGCGAGCGTGATCATCAGCGAAGTGCGCGAGACTCAGCTGTGGTAGCCTTCGGCCGCTGTGCGATCTTCACGGGTCCCTCCCTGTCCTGCTAGTCCGCTTCCCTCCTTCTCTCGTGTTGTGGTTTCCGTTTATTCCCCGTTTTAGCCATGACTTGTGGTGCTTTTACTAGTTTGTACAGCAGTCTCCCGTTTTAAGCCTCGGTTTTAGCCCGGTTGTGTTGTATTTTTAGCTCTAGTGTCTCATTTTCCTTTGCTTTTCACGAACACTTGTACGCTAGACGAACGAATAAACTGGAAACATCAGTATTTCCTCTTTTCTGTTGTAGTTTTCTCCTCATTCTACCACTTTTCTATTGGACTGTGGGATTTATGACGGGCTTTCAGAATGAGCGACGACGAGGAAGACTCTGCGCCCACTGCGGGGTTAGTAAGACATTGAAGTTTTACATTTTTGTCCCGCTGGCCGGCTCTTTCTGAAAGAATTGGCCTCTTATCTGCTTTTATGCCTCTGTCTTGTGTTTTTGCATGCTTCTGGGGTTTTTCAAATCTATGATTTGTGTTAAAGTATACCGAAAAAATGGGTAGTATTTATTTACTTAGGCTCCCCATTAGGGTATGTTATCCTTAAGCGCTAATTTGTGTCCTAAACGGCATTTTGTATGTCAGTATTAGCTGACAACATAAGTTACTCAGCTCTCAAACTAATGTAACGTTTGTTCCGTTGTTTAAGCTTTAGAAGAAACAAAAGTTCCGCTTTTCAACTGTTGGCGCAGTCTTTTTGCGCGAGAATTGCAACATTTATATTAGAAATCGTATTCTGCAGCGGAACTGTGTGAATTTGGGAGTTACTTCCGGCATCTCGCCCTGGTGTGCTCATAGATTGACTGAATCTGAAAAGCTCCCGCAAAACTTGCCTGGAATTACCGCAAACTCATGTTTAATGCTTGACCGACAATTCCTCCGCCAACCGCGACAATTCCTCCGCATAAGCCCCGCCCACGACAATCCCTCCGCGACAATTCCTCCGCTACGCCTACAACAATTCTTACCGCCGCGATGCCAGTTTTCCCGGCTTCTGTACAATGTGGACTTTTCGGGGCACCCCAGAAACGCGAGGCGGGGTGGGGGCCCCGCCAGTACGAACACGCATCCCTTCCTTATTAGAATTTTCTTAGCGAAAGTTGAAATAGCTGGAAATGTCGCGGCCGGAGAAATTGTCGCGATCGGAGGAATTGTAGGGGGCGTGGCCGGAGGAATTGTCGCGGAGGCATTGTCGCCGTTGTCGGAGGAATTGTCGCCCCCTCCGCCCGGAGGAATTGTCGGGGAATAGCATGATGGCATGATGAGTTTGTTCCTTGACAGTTGATCACTTCGTTTGTCTAATTGATTCGTTCCAGCACGAACGATGGAGAGTACTACGTTGAGAAGATCCTGGGACACATGAGGTGAGCCTCTTCCTATATTCCTAATTTCCCCTTTTGCAGGTACAAGAAAGCTGTGAGGGTTATGAATCCGCCGATAAACGAATTCAATCCTCCGTGCTACGCAGCATTCGACCACTGTAAATACGTGTTCTTAGTTAGTGATTCCCATTTCTGGATTATTATGGCTATTTCAGGTGAAATGGCTGAATTACGGCGCCAGTCACAACACGTGGGAGGTGGAGGACAACCTGGTCGGCAACGATCAGTATAAAAAGTACAAGAAGAAGAATGGGATGGCGAAGGGCGTCGAAAGAGAGCAATACTGGGTTAGAGGTATGTCCCACGGAGTGCAGGGGATACTGTAGTCGAATCCATACTTGGGTGGAGCTTCATCGTTTTGACACCCTGTTTAAAAATGAATCTTTCACTTACCACTCGGAAACCCACTGATTTTCTAGGGGGCCAAGCATGGCAACATTTGGGGCCGGGCCCAGAAAATTTGAAAACCGGGCGGGCCCGACGAAAATTTTTTTTTTCGTTTTCTTTGATTTTTACATTGAAAAAAGGCATAAATTTTCGGTTGACTCGGGCCGGGCCGGGAAAAATTTTCGAGCGGGCCGGCCCGTTGCGATGCTTGGGGGCCACTCGGAACCACAGTGATTTTCTGATGAGCCACTCGGAGCCACAGTGATTTTCTAGGGGGCCACTCGGAACCACAGTGATTTTCTAGTAGGCCACTAGGAACCACGGTGATTTTCTGATGAGCCACTCGGAGCCACAGTGATTTTCTAGTGGGCCAATCGGAACCACAGGGATTTTCTGGTGAGCCACTCGGAACCACAGTGATTTTCTAGTGCGTATTCATTTGAAAATGTGATCAATATTTAAATTGACAGTCAAAATTTCATCGGGCGATTGTGGGCTACCCGTATTCTTTTTTTTCAGATTTCATAAACAACGGGTGCAAAAGCACGGATGCAGCGGCGACTGATAGCGTGAGTGCCTTTCGCCTCCCCTCCCACTGTTTTCTCTGCAGACTCGTTCGTCGTCTTCCGCTTCTCTGCGTGATAGCACTCCGGCTAAGAAGACATCGAGGGAGTCCTCAATTCTGAGGAAGAGCGAGCTGAAGAAGTCCACCAGAAAGACAGGCAACGAAGACGCGCCCAAGGCTATACACAGCATGTTTCTGACGAAAGAAGAAAAGGAGAAGATGGACCACGAGGTCGGGTTTTCAATTGAAGTTCTCATCTTATGTATTTAGAGGTACAAAGCGGCTGGAAAGAAAGAGGCGGCTCGTCTGAAACAGGATGACACGTTGGAGAATCTGGAAAGACAGCTCAAACGCGTAACTTTGCTTCTTTAACATCACAATGTTTTTATTCAGAAGAAGTCTCAATCGAAGGCTCGTTCTCCGTCGCGAGATGGCAGTGCCGATGTGGCTATCAGGCGCCCGTCTACGGTAGGTATTACGGTAACATAGCACAAGAGGCTTTAAGGGAGAGAAGCAGATGAAAAGGGCATCTACTATGAAGCCGGGGGAGGTTCGTCTCAGTCGAGACTCAGACAGAACTGCGTCTCCGGATCTGCAGCACAAACGCGTAAGTTTTGAAATTGAGTTGTCATGATATCATGTTAAGAAAAACGTGGCTTCTAATTCGATGGATCGTTCGACGCCTTCCTCGAGGGGATCGAGTCCCGCGGCTGTTGTCAAGAAAACATCGGTTACTACGCTTTACTGGGAATTCTTAACTGAGACATTTCAGAGCGCGTACAGTGATCTATTCGGCAATGATGTGAGAGTGTCGCAGAAGAAGAGAGAGGAGGCTCCGCAGAAGAAGAAAGAGGAGGCTCCGGCGAAAAAGGAGATCTCCTTTTCTCAGAGAGAGGTATGTCCCCCAATTGCTGTAACTGGACTTACGGTGGCTAAAGCTTTCGAGCCGCAAAGGTTGCTTCGAAATTACCGTAACTACGTATCAAAATAGGTCAAAATGACGACATTGGGACAATGATGTCCCCTAATCACCAACACAGCCAGCCATGAACCGATGGCTCCTATTGACACCCGGTTACTAACTCTCAAGGTAGATCATCCACGACTTGGCTGGGGGTTTTTTTTTTACAAACAGGGGTTGTCCAAAGTTGTGTGGCGCTACCTTTCGGTCCGCCGATGTAGTAAAACTTGTCCAACTTACATGTGGGTAATGTGGCACGGCCAGGCATGGGTCAAAAGTTTGCACTATATCCTGAACGCACCCCCCCTCCCTTTGTAATAAATGTGGTACTTCGTGGGTGGTCTACCGTATTTTGAACCAGCCGGGTGTCAATAGGAATCGAAATGACTCGTTATGACCCTTAACGCACCCTCCCTTTGTAATAAAAGTTTGAAAAACTAAGCTGTAGCCCATGGTTGGGCACGACTACCCACGAAGTATGATTTCTATAAAAAAAGGAAACTAACATCCTGCCAAAAAAGGCCTTAACTCACGATCAGCAGGCGGATATATCAAAGAAACCGCGAGGGTGCAGGGAAGACGCTGTCTTTCGCCGATCTCCATATAATAACAACTTTTTTCCCACGGTGGCCCTTGCCCTCTGCGGCCTATGACGCACGCTTGCCCTTATTGTTCTCGTCATGACGATCAGCGTCTTCATTGATTCCCTCTCAATCCCCATTTTTCAGAAGGAAATGTCTGCCAACCGAACCCAGAAGAAAGCGACTGCCACTGCTGCCATTTACTCCAACAGCGACATCTTCGACCGCGGATCGACCTCCGCCCTCCCGCCCACTTTACCTACCAAGAAACGCCCTTCCGACCCGGAACCTCAGTTGAACAGGGCGGATCTTCTGCCGCGAGATATACAACCGACCAAGGTTAAGAAGACGAAGAAGTATCTGAGCGAGGCGGATAGAGCGATGCTCGAGCAGATGAAGGCTGAGGCAGAGAGGAAAAAGAAGAAAGAGGAAGCCAAGAAGATTAAGGAGAGGGAGGCACAACAGCCGCAGCATCAGCTGCCTCCCATCTCTTCTATACCGAAGATTCCGAAGAAGCCTCACGCCACCTCCCTTCCTCCTGTTAAATACATTCCCAAAGTGGCTCCTTTGATAATCACCAAGCACAAGCCTCCGCAGCCTCTGCAGGACGTCATAGGCAACATCATGTCGGACATGTCCAAGGCCATCAGCCGCCCATCTGCTCTTCCCAACTCCACCGGCCCTCGCTCTTCTGAATCTGTCGTCAAGAGTCGCTCGGATCTTATGTTGAAGTCGACCAAGAAACCCAAAAAAGACTTCAAGATACCCTCTTTCAAGTAGGATTCCCGTTCTACTTTCCAACCTTTTCTCTTTTCAGCTACTCTACGAAACGTAGCCGCTCGCCCGAACCGATGGATGTTGACACCAGCCCAATGGACGACGACGTGTTCGTGGATGTGGCTGCTCCTCAGCAGTCTGTGGTCAGCCAGTCACAGCATCATCCCAAGACCATTAGATTATCTATTTATATTATCATAAGCATAATTTCAGGCAGCTCCTGAACCTTTGGCTGAATTGGAGCAGGAGCAGCCGATCCGACTCATCCGCCAGCTGAGGACCAAGGTTTATCCTCTGTATCGCAGTGCTCTTTTGAAGGATATGGGACTTCTTCGCAAGTGAGTGGCTGTCATTCAACTTTTTCACATTCATTTCACTGCACTTCAAGTGATATATGGGGTATTTTTCGTGTTAATCCAATTTATGTAATTACGATATTGGCAATACCTTTGTGGATAACCGTTGCTGAAAGCATTGTTGGGGGAAAATCATTTTAATTTTGGTGGCCGAATTTATAAATGCCACACCTGGCCAACGTACCGCAGGGGTGTATTTTGCGACAGCCCCCCTTCCTTTGCAAAAATTGGGTAAACTTCAAATTGCTTCCTAAAAGTGCCTTGTGACGTCTAGTCATTTTAGGGGAACGTTTGACTTTGTTTACAATTTCTCTATTTCAGGTACAGCAAAACGACGGACTCTTTGCCTTTCGACAAATGGAGGAAGGAGGAGAAAGTGTGGCAGTCGTTCGACTGGATCGCCATGGCCATGTACCGCTGTATCAGGTAATTCTTTCGATTAAATGTCTTGGCAAATATCGAAAGTCGATGTTTACCTCAAATCTCGCGTATTTTCAGGACCGATGCCCCCGAGGTGTTGGACATGCATCTCTCAAAGAACAGCCTCAGAGTGACTATGACCTGGGACGCGGTAATCCTTCTCTCTTTTCGCACTTTCGTCTCTTTTAAGAGTACCTGTTCGTGGAAACTGCCTTCTGGAGAAGTTGGCGAGAAAGCGGCTAAATGTCTCCAGAAGAACGAACTCCCAGTGGAGGTACTGGCGAAATCATTCTTATCAAAACCCATTTTCAGCTGAAAGCCCCTCTTCCTGCCGATTTCGAAGTCAAGTTTAGTGAAAAGTTGGTGCTCAGCGATGCTTCCAACACGGAATCGATCAATAACAACGCACCTGCGAAGGAGGATGGCGTGGAACAGAAGAAGGAAACGAAGCCATCGGAGGTAATTGAATTGACTCTATGCAATACAGTCCCATTTAGGCCAAGAAGGAGAAACCTTCCTACTACGACATTTTGAGCAGTCGTTTGGAGAGGCAGTACCCTACCGCGGGAGGAGTCGCTGTGGTAACTTAGCTTTCCTTCCCCCATCCTAGCTTGTGTTTCAGATGTCTTTTCTCAAAGGCGTCATCGATGCGTACATAAAGCTGGACCATGGTCTGATGTCGAATACGCTCTCTCGCTGTGCCAGTGCTTTGTGGAGATTCCGCTTCATCAAGGTAGCTCTTCCTTTGCGTATGTGAACCACGTACAGTCATGGGCTAAAAGTTTGCTCTATATCTTGAACGCACCTCCCTATTGTAATAACTATGGTACTTTGTTGGTGCGCTACCGCAATTTGTACCAGCCAGGTGTCAATAGGAATACAAAATGACGTCATTATGAGCCTTGACTCACCTTCCATTTGTAATAAAAGTTTGAAAAGGTAAGGTATTGCCCATGGCTGACCACGTACCTACCCAAGTGCCGGCACTCGTACTTTTTTGCAGCAGACTAGTAGATTTATAAAGTTTGCGACGAACCGCTCTTAACACAGAAAATGTCATAAAAAAGTGGGGTCATAAAAAAACAGGCACCGCGAGTTTAGGTTGGTGGGGTAGCGTTGTATCGAATTCCTTATTTGGTGGACTATGTGGGTGTCGCACAAACCATACCCCACCAGTGTTTTTGTTAATCTATGACTGACAGTCCAACCGCCGCATTTTGCGGAGTTTTGCAGGGTATGGTAGCCCGCAACTTGGCTATGCGGTATGGGCTGTTTGGGTGAACAAGCCCCCGTGGGTTGGGGTGGTCGCCCCAGTGTATGACGAAGTAAGTGAAAGCACAATAGCATAAGATTCATTATGGTCATATGAATGCATATATAAAGTTTGGTCAGATAATATTTACTTGTGGGGTTGCCTGGGGGTCGCACCCGTATACGGGTTAGCACATAGGCAACCCGCGTGCGACCCCGGGCAACCCCACAAAGTGAATATTCTCCAACCAAACTTTGTATACGCATTCATATGACCCTAAAGCACTTTGTTGTTTAGGTATCACACTTAGACAGTTTAGGTATCACACTTAGACCGCCTACGGCTATTCATTACTCGTCCACGTGAAACTCGGCCTACGGCCGACCTCACCCTCCTCTCGTGGGGAAATGAACGCGTGAACTTCCGCTGATCCACTACACACACACATACACGGTAGCGTTTTATTATAAGGGATCTCTAGGAAGGGCTTTCAAAATCATGTTAACATATGCCGTTCAATTCCAATGTTCGGTTTTGGCTGGGCAAGAGATATTCTTTGCCACTCTCTTTGTCTTTTGAGTACCTCGTATCTTAGGAAGTCCTCCATTCTGTGCCTCCGAATGGCCGCGAAGAGCCCAGCCACTTGTGGATCGTCGAGGCCGACGGCTGTCAGATCCCTTCGTACTGGGAGACCTTCGAAAGCTGCCAAAAAGGAGGAAAACACAGAAAGTGCCAGTGAGTCACTCCCTCAGTCTCTCCTTCGAGAGATGGATTTCAGAATGCTGAAGGCTCTTCTGGATCTGCTCCCGGAGAAACTCCGCTTCCACTCGCAGTCTCCTTTCCGTCCGGAGGTCTTTATGCACTGCTTCAAGTACGGCTCCCATTGTCAGAAGGTCTTGTTTATGGATGCTGGTGAGACATGTACTCTCTGCCTCTTTACCTCTCTCCTTCAGGAGCTCCTCTGTGTCTCTCGCCTTCCCTGGAGTATCAGCCCACAGAAGACTATGCCCACACCTTCGACCATTTCGGCCTTTTGCTGTGTCAAAGGAATCCCGGCTGCGTTGGTTTCCATCGATTTCTTCAGAATCCGCTCTTTTCAGGTGGTGGATATGTTGAAAAGGGGCTTGTGTGTCAATTCCCTGTCCATGAGGAAGTTGCCCTCTCCTCTCACTATCAATCCCTTTACTTTTGAGCCCACTTTCGTGGAGGAGTTTTTCGCAGCTATGGTGGGCTTCCTCCTTTCTAATAAGTACTTTGTGATATTTAGACGGAAGCAGGGGTTCCTCAGTTGGACGACAAGAAGTGGATTGGCCAGCTGGTTCTCGGAATGAAGGCCATGGCCAAACGGCTGCAGACTCACGTCGGAGCGAGACTGGATTCTCTCAGAACCACTCTGTTCCCCAATTACGAGAGACTAGGCAGAGCCTCCTCTTTTACATAACTCACTATATTTTCAGACTTTTTGACTCCTGTGCACACGGTCTGTTCCACCGGCTCGAGTCATACGGTAATATCTGTGAAAGGCGGGAAAATAAGTGTTTCAGGCGAATACTTTCGTTTATTTGGATCCCATGGAGAAGTGGGACGTGTTTGAGACCGAGATGTACGCCTTCCAGCCCTTGACCACGGCTATAATTGCCAAGATTCAAAGAGGAGAAGCCGTCATTGTGAGTACGGTATTCGATGTTTGATTTGCTCTATTTCCAGATGATTCCCGTCTTCCGCGTTCAGTTCACTGGAGGAGTGCAAGGAAAGAAGATTCAGCCGGTCACTCCCGTCTCTTCTACTGATGAATGCACTCCGTTGGCGCTCAGGTCTGTTCAAAAATCTTTTTTGTGGGCTGTTCTTATCGTACATGAAAATGTATCAACCCCTCTCTGAAAGCGCAAGCCCGCGATCTGCTACCGTAACCCTCGTCAAAATGTGGTATTAAAAAATGCTTTAGGGTTATATGAATGAGTATTTGAAGGTATCGAGTATTTTCACCTTTGGCGCCTATTTCCTAACCCGTAATGCGGGTGCAACCCGGGGCAACCCTACAAAGAGAATATTTTTAAACCAAACTTTGTACACGTTCATACTACCCTAGTTATGAAATTTCATATTATGACGATGTGCTCTCCGCAATCCCGCGTAGGTCCGATTGCGGTGACCCTCCCCCAACGGGGACGACCACCCCAACCAGGCAACGCGCAATGGCTCATCTATTATTTTTATTTGGTTTCTGAAATCATTCGGGCAGCTAAAAATGAAATGGTTTTATGAAAATACAACAATTTCCTGTGTTTTCTTCTCTATTGTTTAATTTCAGGTTGGCGGACCCTGACTCTGGCACTCCGCGTCCCTGCATCACCATGGGTTCTCCGATTCCGACGGCGAACAGCGACGAATGGATGTTCAAGATCGACAGCAGTAATTCTGGTAACCGTGTTCTAATCCTAAGTTACATTGTGTATTTCAACCAAACTGAGCCAGCTGGTTGGCACGAGGATGCGTCTTTCGCTGGACACGGAGGGTTCGATAGGCACCAAGTTCCTGCTGCAGTTCATCCTCCTCTCCACCTGATATTGTTATTGCCATGGCTGCCTTCTTTTATCTATGTATCTATTTTATTGTCGATTCTCAAAGTGCATTATTGAAAGGGACGCGTATTCTTTCGGGTCCTTTTTCGATCTCCTGGTGCATAATGTAATAATCAAATAAAGTTTTGTCGTTGCCCCCTGTCCCATCCAATCCGTCGCTCCTTTCGCTATCATCTTCTGAAACGTAGTTCGAGTGCTTCTGTCCTCATCGTCGTCTGTGTTCTTGCACTTCGCCGCTCTTCTTCATAAATGGTTCTGCCACGAATGACGTCTGCGCCCTCCTCTGTTTACCCGCTCTCTCGCCCACCGGCTGTCATCTGTTTTCGCCAGCCGACTGGCAGCCCCGCCCAGATTTTCTTTTCCTCGTTCTTTTGCGTTCTGGTCTTTATCCCTCAGGCGTCTGAGGCCTAAGGCCCTCCCCCTCATTTTCCCTCCTGCCAGCCGGCTGTCATCAGTTCATTTTCCTCCGTTCGTGCCAGCCGAGTGACGTGCCGCAGGCGGGAACTGGTTTATGGCAGGCGCCCCTTGGCACCTTCACTTTTCCGTTTTCAATCGATTATTTTCTTTTTGAAAATTACAGGGGCGTATTCCTTTCACGATTAATTCTGAAGGAGCCAACGACAATCATTACAGCCGGCCATAGCAACGGGCCAACACCCTCTTTTAATTTTCTCGGCCCTTCTCAAGAAAATTCCCATAATGGGCTGCCCCGTCCCATTTTTTGGCGTTTATTTCCGACTGCTGTGTTTTTTTAACACTAATTTTCCATTTTTCTCAATTTCTCATTCACCACAGTTAATCTCATTACAGAGCTTTCCCTCTTCTACCGTCCGTTAGCCAAAATGGATGACGAAGAAATGTTTTCCGGCGACGATTATGATTTCGATTGTGGTTGGTAGCCGTATTTGTGAACATTTTATTTGATTCAGATGATGACGACGATTATTACGGCGATGACGGAATACAAGACGAGCCAACAACGGAAAACACACTGCCTATCAACTGCGAAGAGGCCGAGTTCGAAAGCCTCACCGTCCACGAGGTCAGTTTTTTCTATTTTATTTTCTATATTTTCTCTTTTAGGTGGAACGAGTTCTGAATGAATCAGTAGCTTCGTTGGCTGAGAGGGCGCGAATCACCCCTTCCCTCTCCCGAATGTTGCTCCACAATCACGAATGGGACGTAACCAAGGTCCGTGCAACACCTTTTCTTGTTTATTTCCGTTTTCAGGTGTCTCGTCTGTTGTTCGAAGACTCGGAAAATGTTCTCAGGGAGTGTCGTATCAAACCCACCGTGGTTGCCATGGCCTCGGCTGACAAGTACTGCGTAGTGTGTGCGGAGGACTCTACTCAACAGATGGAGTCCCTCGGCTGTGGCCATTCCTTCTGTCTTTCCTGTTGGAGGGCTCACATCGAGGCCAGGTAGCCGAATCTCCTTGTTTTCACTTTTTCGTTTTCTAGGCTGTCCGAGGGAGTGGCCGCTCGTTTGGAATGCATGGACGCTGGATGCAATCTCCTCTGTTCCTCTGACTTTGTCGTTCGGATACTCGACAAGCCAAGTCTAAGGGCAAAGTAAGTGCGAAAATAGACGTTTTTCAATATGTAAAAATTGGCCAGAAAAATGGGAGAACCACAATTGATTTAGATTCACCCTGTGGTTAGAACTACAAATTTACCTACAAAAATAACTTGGCTGCTGAGAAAGCATTTTAAGTCCCAGCTAACAAATAAATCCTTAGAATTTGTCAAAACGTCACTATTGCTTTAATTTACGTAAAAGGCTTGTGGTTAAATTAATATGAAATCACAAATGTGAGGGATTCGCAGCCATTTTTTTTATTTACAAAAGCAAAACAGCCTTATTTTAACCTTCCAAGTGAAGTTACATAATTAGGCATTTCAATGACAAGCAAAAAATCATTAAACGAGTGAGTTTGAGCCCTGTGTTTAGCATTTCCTGTTTCTTTCCCCCAACCATATCGAAAAATTTTGGTGTTTTGAAAAAGGTGTTTTCCCTCATTCGTTAACAATTTCGCTTTCATTCTTGTTCATAGTATATTTCGAAGATCCGCTGAAGATCCGAAGATCTTCGTGCCAGCCGGCTGTTACTTTTTACTTTCTGAAATCCTAGTATTTATTTGGTTAATTCGCCGTGTTTCAGGTATGAGCGGTTTATCTTCCGAGATTACGTTTCGTCACACCCGGAACTGAAATTCTGTGTGGGGAAGGACTGTCCGGTAGGCGACAGCTGATCCTTTTAAATGAAATTTCCTGTTTAGGCGGTGATTCGATCGAAGGAAAAGAAGGCGAAACGAGTGACCTGCACCAAATGCAAGACCTCCTTCTGGTGAGTTTTCTGCTTCTGCGCTGCGTATTTGTTGTCTCGCCTCGGGTTTATAGTCGTTGGTTTGTGGCCGTCTGCTTGTTGTTGACGGGTGCAAAGTATTTTACGCCCCTCGATGGCCAATCCACCACTGTTCACTGCAACGGAAATGACGTCGCGGATTTCAACTGAATTTCATTTTGTGCTGATTTAAATATGATCGACAATCAGCAGGGACGGCGGTGAACGCGACCAAATGTTATTTTGTGCGGCGTGGGTAACTAGGTTTGGGCTGCACTCGCTGATCCACTGCCTAATTCTGCCATGCACTTGTCATCCGTCGCCCGTCACCAGACAATTGCATTCGAACACTTCCGAGTGCTTTGATCCACAAATACGCTCCACGGACATTCGACCCCTCGGGGGATAAGAGAGCACATTCAGAAGGGGAAAATAAGGGGCGGGGTTCTGAAGATTGTTGGGCTTCTAGTCTATCTTTGGATTACTCGAATGAGCTAGCCCCAGAGATTCTCCGAGTTCTCTCTTGGGCTTATATAATTTAATTGGGTTTCGATAATTCTAGTGTTTTTGAAGGCGTGGAGCCTGAAAAAAAACCTTATCATAAGTGCGACACCAACGTTCGAGATTAAAATAAAGCGCAACTATTAATATTTTAATATTGACTCTTGGAACCCTAAGAATCCCAGAATCACATGGAGGCCGGATCTACGGAGTTTCAGGACAGGCTCTGTATCAAAACAAAGTTTTGTGTGGACTATACACCGATAGAACATTTTTACAGCAGTTATTGTAGTGAACATAAAATTCAATATCAGTTTCGCAGAAAATATGTTCACCCGACAGCATACATAGGCGTCACTTTGACGGTTGGGGGGGGGCTCGCCAAGAAGAATTTTATATACGAGGAAGGTGCCGCTAAGCTCCCCCATAAGCCATTTTTAAAGGGCGGAGGTTTCGCCACCACCCAAGCGACAGAGCTGTGCCCATGTATGGTTTGGCCTCCTGAAAAAGCCCAGTATGTTTAAATCTAAACTTGCCCATGTTGTTGTTTCATTCTCCACTTGCGAGCACATCGCGCTGTAATACCGCACCTTGAAACATCATTTTTCGCATTTTTGCGTAATTCCGAACCCTGTGTGAATTGTAACCATCGCATGTTTTCAGTGTGGTGTGTGGCGTGGATTACCACGCACCCACTTCCTGTGACACGATCCGCCAGTGGCTGGTCAAATGCGCCGACGACAGCGAAACGGCCAACTACATCAGCGCCCACACGAAGGATTGTCCCCGCTGCCATACGTGCATCGAGAAAAACGGCGGATGCAATCACATGCAGTGTGCCAAGTGCAAGCACCACTTCTGCTGGATGTGCTTTGGAGGTTTGACATTCGCGTGCGAAGGAAAATGATGGATTTAGATTGGAAGACGCACGGCAGCGAGTACTACGAGTGCAGTCGATACAAGGTCGGTTGAGGACGTCATCAGGGGAAAACGAGGGCTTTCCAGGAAAATCCGTCGGTGGCCGCCGAAGCGAATCACGTCAAGGCGAGACGGGCACTCGAAAAGTACCTGCACTACTACGAGCGCTTCGAGAATCACAACAAATCGCTGAAGATGGAGGAACAGCTGAGGGAGAAGATCAGGAAAAAAATAGAAGCCAGGGTGAGGAAAAGACCTTTGAAGTGTAAAGAAAACAAACCTCACCCATTTTAATTCGGAAAAATATAGCATTTTGGGATTCAGATCCAAATTTGACGCGATGATTCACATTTTCTCACCAATGTTATAATTATGATAAAAACGAGTAGACCCTGTTACCTGAATAATGTTTTTGTGTAAACGTTAATGTTTTTGTGTAAACGTTGTCTTCAACACCATGGTTCCCACGAGAAGGGCCGGCCCGGCTCGTTACAATGTCTGTTAACCGTTATTTTAGCTTAAATTTTTAAAACCCTCTAAAGTTAGCAAAAATTAGGTGCCCCGACCGGGATCGAACCTTGGTCGCGTGGGTGACAGTTTGACTAGATGGTCCGAGAAGGCGGGCCGGGCCAGCTGGAAAATTTTGGTCTGCCCGGCCCGAGTCGGCCCGTTTACCTCGGACCACCCAGTCAGATTTCCACCCACACAACCAGGGTTCGATCCCGGTCGGTGACATTCTTTTTTGTACGACTAATATTGACGTATATGTTTGTAACAAACATTATTATGTAATTTAAAACCGTTTAAAAAATTATTGTACCCATTTACACAAAATTTAATTTTTCATAACCGGGCCGGCCGGGCCGAGGATTTTTTAAAGTCAGCCCGGCGCGTAAATGCGGTATGTTTTTCAACGGGCATATTGAAAAGTTTTGTTGCTATTTGACAAATTTGTGAGGTTTCTTTTTGGGGCAAATCTTTAAAGTCAATTCACTCTTTCTTTCCCCCTTTATTCTTTCAACAACAAAAAATTATTTGTAGGTAAATGACCACGACGGTACGTGGATAGACTGGCAGTATCTCCTGAATTCCGTCTCTTTGTTGACAAAATGTCGCTACACCCTACAGTACACCTACCCCTTCGCCTACTATTTGGACAGCGGAGCCAGAAAACAACTGGTTTGTCCTCTTTTAGTAGTTTTGATTCAATAAACGGTTCAGTTCGAGTACCAGCAAGCGCAGCTGGAGAAGGAGGTGGAGGAGCTGGCATGGGCCGTCGAACGGGCCGACGGGACGGCCCGAGGCGCCCTCGAGGGCCACATGCACCGCGCGGAACACAAACGCCAGACACTGCTACACGACTTTTTCTTCTAACGAGATCTTTCGTCTCCAAGACGGGTTCCCTCTCACGGTACATACTGTATATTCAATTCCCCGCATCTCACCCTTGTGCATAGTCCTTGGTACTTTGTGCCTTCGCCCTTTTCACCTCAACTTTAGTCATATTTCTCACGGTTAGCGCTGTGATTCGCATGGGACGGTCCTCATCGTTCCCGCTTTTATGCAAAAATAAAAATAATATCGAAGTATTCGTCTCATTCGTTCATCAGAGGGAAATGTTCATCATTTGTTTTACTCTGCTTGACAGAAATAGGGATCAGCAGTGTAAGGGGGATTTGTGAAAAGAAGGAATAATCTTTGTCGTCAACGGCTGCGTCATCTTTAGAATCTGCTGAATATTCATAATTGCCGTGATATTCGGCGGGATGATAAAGGGTCTACCTACACCTAGAATATGTGATTAAATAGTGTAGTGGTGTGCACTCCGGTCCACCCAAAATATCAAGGGATCGGACCCCTCGGGTGACCTTAGTCGCCCAGCACCTGCCGAAAGTAGGAGGGGAAATGGAGAGGTGTTTTACATTTTTGTTTTTAAAAAAATTAAAACGAGCCGCCTGGTTTCCCGTTGGCCAGAATTCAAATAAATTTTTAACGCAGGATCCACCTTGGTCGAAATACAAAAAAAAATTAAATAAGCCAGGTCTCCTATCCAAACCTGAAAATTTTTTGCACAGGAAATCCGTCCTATTAGCGACCAAACGAGAACTTTGCCGCCAGTCCCCTCGAGAATGATTAATTTCAGGCATTTCTGATTTCCATTTCAGCGCGATAGCGATTTCAACTGAAAAGGGAATGAGTCGTGTAAACGGAGGTTGTTGTAAAAGACCTTTTCAATTCAGCTTCCCAATCTCATTGCGGGTGGATTTGGCACCTGCTCTTACCTAAAGTTACAAAAGTTAAAACGGAAACACATAGCTGACTGACCGGGTTTTGCAGTCCTTATTTTTATACGCGAATCGAAAATATTGAAGACGACGATTATGCCTGCGACGAGCGATTAGCTGAACTGACTAGCTATGAAATTCAGACTGAAGGAGATTCTGCCCTTCATGCCTTCTTGGACCACATCGAAGCCAAAGCTGATCATTGAATTCGGTACCTAAAACGAGGTTTTCACAGTATTCATGCAAATTAGCAATAAGCGGGCGTTTTCAAACACGTAATTGTATTCTAATTGTATTCTAATGTCTGCTGGCATAAACGTCAACGAAGCGAACAACGACCGATATCATAAGGGGATCTTAAGAATAGTGAAAGTGTGATCGGATAGAGCAAAGGTAAGTAAGTAGTGCTACTCGAGTGGTCAGGGGATCGGTCCCGGTCGGGGACAGCTGGTGGGTCCCAATGGAGGGTTTGCGTGAGAGGGAGGAGCACAAAAGGGAGAGATTTTTAATATTTTTGTTAAAAATTCCTGAAACTGAGCCGCCTGGTTTCGCGTTGGCCAAATTTTGAGGAAAATTTTAACGCAGGTTCCCCTTGCCACAGTGCAGCGAAATCTTTCGATAAGGACTCCCCTTGGCAAAGTGAGAACATCTCGGAAAATATCAGTCCAACGATTATGAATCCATCCAAATTTTCAAATATACTTTCGACGGATAGATAGCATATCATTTTCACCTGAAAACACCGGGTTACTAAGGAAAAATGTGCAAATGTCTCTATTACTGGGTCATTTCAACACAAACCTCATTCTCTTCGGTTCCTAGTGTATTCTATCCTTTTGCAACTGGTTCTCACACGGTAAGAAATGTCGGCGTCAGAAGGAAGCCCTAAAATTTTGTGACTAAATGACCATACGTTATGTGTGTGTGTGTGTGTGTGTGTGTGTGTGTGTGTGTGTGTGTTTGTGTGTGTGTATATATATATATATATATATGTGTGTGTGTGTGTCTGTGTGTGTACTTTTACGAACCTCTTTTCAGGAATCTTTTCACTCTCGTCTCCTAGCTAATGTCGTCAGACGTATTCTTCAGCCACATATCAATTGGCACGATTCTTCTGAAATATGGAGTTTTAGCTATTTAAAAAAAAGAGCCCACTACAACTCGAGAATTGTGGAGTTTGTCTTTGTCATACATCCGTGGCTCCGTTTGCCGTTCGTTAGCTCTTTTCTGTCTTGCGATGTGGGAGCGAAATTTCTGAAAGACGATTAATATGATATTTGGAGAAATTACTGGTTCACCTGTACACCTCTTCTCTCTTTCTTTCACGAGGACATAATCAGTGCATATTGTAGGAAGATAATACTCAGCCTGCACGACAATTGCCTTTATACTGGGATTTCACTAACTTTGCATTCCAACCTTTCTCCTGCTGCATCTGGTCCCATCAACCCCACATATTCACATTTTGCCGATTGCGATGCCTTTTTCCGATTTCTCATGGAACTCATGGAAAGTCGCTGGTTTTATTGGATTTCATACCTGAAATCGAGAATTCTGGCTTTTCAAGTGACTAGCTAGTCTAATAGAGGCAATACTTACAGTGGATGCGTACGGTGGCTTAATGAGTCGTTGTCTACTATCAGGCATTATCCTTGGCATTACATTGGATTTGTCTGAACTGCGTATGGTAGACGTTTACAGTCCCAGCAATTCTAAAGTTCGGTGCACTCAGCATCACTTCGAATTTCATTTGCTGAAGGTGTCTGTTAGCCGGAACTGCAATTTCCTTACTTTTACAAGTAGTTGTTCATTCTCCTGTTTTCTTCCGCAGAATAAGTTCCATTTCTCGTTTGAGCACCACCTGCAGTTCCGATTGGTTCCGATTTTTTGTTGTTCTCCATGTACTCGGGCAGGACATACTGGGCGATGATGCATTAACGGTCACTGACACTGAAAACGTTTCCTCGGGTTCTCTGTTTCAGTTTTCCTCTCTCTCTCTCTCTCCCTCTCTCCCTCTCTCCCCCCTCTCTCTCTCTCTCTCTCTCTCTCTCTCTCTCATCTCACTACCTTGCTATCGGCTGAATCTCTTCAGGTCTCCCTTGGCAGTCAGTTTTGTCAGTAGTCTCGTTTCAATTCTCTGCCTCCTTGTAATTTTCTTTTCCATTTTGGGCTCCTGAATGGAGAATTTATTCGAAAACAGTTGAATTTCGGTTTTATGCTGCTTTGTTAATTTCTCCCACCATGTTATCTCTCGCTCCTCTCTGTTTCCCTTCCCCCATGATTTCATGTCCTTTTCCTACTCTTCTTTTTCGTTCACTCTCTCATTCTTTCGCAGTTCAAACCAACCTTAGTCGTCCATGAGTTTGTTTGTGTTTCATCTCTTCATTTCCCTCTATGCTACAGTGTTTCAACATTCTCATGCTCTGCTTTCTCTGTCCCTGTGCTGTAAAATTGTTATCAATATGTTTCAAAATTTCAAAATACCTTCAGTACGGCTCGATGCCCAACTCGCCGACGGTCCATCCAGTCCCAATTATGTTGTCGATCGCAATGACTTTTCAAATACTCAGGGGAAAGTCTCTTGTTCTACTAAATTTATACCTGAAATTAAGAAGTCCTATTGTTCAATTAAGATAGTCCAATTAAGATACTACTTACATTGAATTTATACGGTGGCTTGACTTGTGATTTCCCCTCTAACGTCGTTGTCCAATCCGCGTCGTTGTCCAGCCATTACATTGGATTTGTCTGAACTGCATTGTCGTCGACGTTTGAAGTTCTAACACTTCCTACGTTAGGTGCATCCACTTCGAATGCCTCTATATTTGTGCTCCTGAATGTTTCTGTTAGGCGGAATTGTAATTTCCTTACTTTTACTAGTACTTCTTCTTATTTCACAGTCATTCTCCTGTTTCCTTCCGCAGCCTTTCAATTTCTCCTTAGAGCACAACCTTCAGTTCCGATTGATCAGCTTGGGATCTTGATGAAAAGAATGAGCCTTGTTTTCTTTTTTTCTTTGAGCAAGGATGAGCCTTGTTTTCGCTCCTCTCCGTGTTCTCGTACAGGACATACTCAACGATAACATCAACGGTAACTGAAAACTTTTCCTCGGGTTCTCTCTCTCTCTCTCTATCTCTCTCTCTCTCTTATCTCACATCTCACTACCTTGCTATCGACTGCTTTGCAGAATCTCTTCTGGTCTTGCTTGTCTGTCAGTTTTTTTCAGTAGTCTCGCTTCAATCATCTGCCTCGCCGTAGTTCCATTCTTCATTTTGTTCCATTCTTCATTTTGGGCTCCTGAATTGAGAAATTATTCGAAAGTAGTTGAACTCCAGTTTCATGCTTTCTTAATTTCACACACACAGTGTCATCTCTCGTTGCTCTCTGTTTCTTTTACCCCCCGTGTTTTCTAGTAAACCTTTAAGCTGGATCTCCCCTTCTGATACCCTGCCTTTATCTTTTCACACACTCATTTTTTCGCGCTACAAACCAACCTTAGGGCTCAGGCGCAATTCGTCGAAACGGCATTATTTTTGCTGCAGTTTTCAAGTACTAAATCGCCTTCCATGTCGTTATTGATTCGTCCAATTCTTCCTCAAAGGTACAATAGTCTATAAAATTGAATTGATTCAAGAGTTATTGATCACCCACAGTCGTCTTGTTCTATTGTTAATTTCTTCCGTTGTTCGTTCGACAATTCCACTGCTGGCTATTTGTGTCTTTGTTGAGAAATCGGTGAGATCTGAAGTAACCTTTGATATCTGGAGAAATCCCTTGACCACCTGTTCTTCTCATGCCCTCTTTCACTGGGGTTCTTTGGCGCGAATTCCAAAGTTGATGAGTCCAACTTGTGCCACGAAATGTTGACCAATCTCTCGAAAAAGCCGTATTCCCTGGCCAAGCTTGCTGTTTTGCGATTGTGTTCAATTTATAACTGAAGTCCAACATGTCAGATATTCAACAGAAACACTTGCCAAAGTAATGCCGTCCTGCCAGTGAGCTTCAGTTGTTTTTTCGAACTTTCTTACAGAAGTCTGGCAAAATCAGAAGTAATACAGACATTATAGTGTTCTTACTTTGTAGTTAGTTGGGTTTGCTGTTCGTACGAGTTTTTATCCGGAAAGAGATTTCTATCCCTGAGATCCGCACTGCTTGCTTCAACCAGTTTGTACAATCCATCCGCCTTGTTCAATCGCTTCGCAGTTCAATCGCCTCGTCTGCTACTATTCAAAATCTCAATTCCAGACAAACTCCTTTCCACATACCGCCTATTGGACTCAGTAGTCAAGCATCCAGTTGAACACGGATCTCTTGTGGACTGTTGTCGCTTCTTTTCTGAAAACGAGATGAGTCTTGTTGGATTTCATCAACTCATCCGTATTGTGCTGATGAAGTGGAAGTAGAGTAGTCCCAGCCATCATTCAAGAGATCCGTCTAAATCATTCCATATTTGACGTAAAAGGGTAACCTTACCCGGCCTATGGACACTCGTCCAGACACTTCCAGAAGACATCGAGGATCCCTCAGACACCAGAAGACGGTCTGGAATGAAAACATCGCAATGGACCAAGGAGGGGCAAGGCCTGTCTGTCTCACACTCTCACGCCAAGGAAAAACCTGTCTGTCTCACACTCTCACGCCAGGAAAGAGACATGCTCCCCGAAGGTCCTCCGCCCAGCCAGTGGGATGAGCTCGCCCACGGACTCCCATAAAGGGCTGGCCGACCTCTGCTCCGAAGGGACCCCATTCCCAAAGAGTTCAGAGTCAGAGGCCGACCGGAGCGGAGGACGGACGATCGCCCTCGAACTGCCGACCCAGGAGCTGCCTTCTGAAGACAAAAGATAATATTAGAGTTAGGGAAGAAACTACCTTAGCTAGCAGCTCCGAAATAAGGGTCCTAGAGAAAAAGGAAGAAGATTTGGGTTGAGAGCTAAAAAGATTGATTACTGATTGCATATGAAGGAAACCAACCTCTGGTGCAGTTCGGAGAAACTTGGGGTCCAGTTGTGGAGCATTTGAGTAGATTCTTGTTTGACCCCGGGGGAAATAATCAGCCTCCATTTAATGTTCTTGGTGTTTTTTAGAACTCCTTGCGAAGGAAGATATAGTTGCAGGTATTGACAGCCCTTAAAATACATTTTAATTATAAAATGTAAAGACTTTTCCATATCATTTCTACTTTAGCAAAAGGAAATTTATGTCAGACAGATAAGGGCGCAAGGCGGTCATTCCTACCACTATACTTATAACGAAACTCCTCGTTGGAAATACACTATGACCAAATAAAAAGCGGTACAAGAGAGTTTTGATTTGAAACATGTGTTCGCATTTCTTTGCAAGTCTCAAACTGCCCCACAGTTGTGCATGTCCTATCAACAGAAATTTCTTAAAGAAAAACCAACCTGGTTGTTTGAGGCTCCTTTCCAAGAGAAAATGGTGAAAATCATACGTTAACGGAAGAGGTTAAAGGACTTTGTAAATTGTTCTATTGTCTCCTTTTCGGATATTGGTTGTCCTGTTTGTCCATTTGTTCCGTCTAATCCTTTGGCCGTATTGTCATAAATTGAAGGACTGAGGGCTTCCGAGGACTTTGAGTATTGATAATCAAAACTTGGCTCCTATTGTCTTCTATTGCTGGTTCCATCTAATATTTTGTCCTCTGTCCTTGTATCGTTGTTTCCATTCCTTGTAATCATTGTTTGTTCAGCTACGAAGTGCACGAAGATTCATGTAGACCCCAGATTACATTTTGACGCTCTTGTTCGCTTAGAAATGAAAATCCTCCAGAAAGTGAAGCGAACGGGAATTGAAATTTTGAAAGCGTCAGAAGTTCGAAGGCGTTGAAGATTTGCAGAAACTGGTGTTTGGTTGGCCGAATGTCGCGGGAGGAATAGATTGCTAAAAAAAAACGGTTTTACGTGTTCCAATAAGTCAAATTACCTGCGGATCCACCAACCGAATCAGTTTGAGAGCGTACCCCGCAAGGGATAAGGCCCCCGTTTTGGTACCAAAGTAGTCCCCATAGACTCAAGCAATTGCGTCCCAATTAGAAGTACTACAAGGCTTCTAACTCAGCAAAGGCTTTCCTAATCTATGGGTTGCCTCGGAAGGACTTTAGGGTGCCTATTTGGTCTTTTTTTGTTTTCTTAATCATTTTTTATCATTTTCTTTTCATTTTTTCTGTTTTTAAACGAAAGGCTTGCGTGGATACAGATGAATTGATCCATGGAATCCTGCGGTTAATATTTCACAAGCCTTTCATTCCGAAGTTGAGGTTTACAAAGTTGACCTCAGATTGTTTTGCGACGCTCCTGTTTGCAAATATAATTGAATCCTCCAAGGGGCGAACAGGTAGTGAACATTTTTGAAGGCGTCATATGTCGAAGGTTGAGAGAGGTTTTGGTTGGCCGAAAACCGCGGGAGGAATTTAGAGTGCTGAAAAAACATTTTATATGGTTAAATAAGTCAAATTACCTGCGGATTCACCAACCGAATCAGTTTGAGAGCGTACCCCGCCAGGGATAAGGCCCCCATTTTGATACCAAAAGTAGTCCCCATAGACTCAAGCAAGTGCGTCCCAGTTAGAAGTACTACAAGGCTTCTAACTCAGCAAAGGCTCTCCTAGAACTATGAGTTGCCTCGAGAGGACTTGAGGGTGCCTATTTGGTCTTTTCTTTTAATTTTTTTTTTTTGAATTAAAGTGGTGGTGCAGTCGTGGTCGGCCAGATCCTAAACACAACTGTATGCTTTTTAAAAGTTTTCTTTGCTAACTTTTGCGAACCCTTAAATTTATTTCAACTGAACGCTAAAATGTTAAAATTCGGTAAGGATTTACATCTTATGCGATAAACAAGCGTAACCCCACAGTGGTACTGTTTTAGGAAAGTGAGGGGAAAAGAGGCGTGCTACTGTCATAACGTATAATTCTAGAAAAAACACTCATTAATGGACTACTAAGGACAAATAAACTATTCCAATAAAATTTCTAGGTTTAAAGTTTCAAAGTTTCTAAAAACTTAAAGTTTCACGCTATCCTTTCATACTTACTTTCTTACTTGAATTGTCAGATTCTGCTTAGACATCAGAATTTCCATTTCTGTTGTTGCTTCCTCTCCTTTTGTTTCAACTGTTGCTTATAGAACCTTTGGTTTGTAACTGAATTTCTTTTGAAATGTAGTTCTAATTCAACCTGAAACCAACTCATTCTGTTTCTTCAGGGTTCAAAGGTACCTGAGACGAGGCGTGTATTCGGAAGGACCCATCTGCTTCTAATAAACACAGGGAGCAGCTCAACCACATACGCATTTCGACAAAAACTATCGAATCTCCGGCTATTCCGAAATCTTACTACCTGCAAATTCGCATGTGAGATAAAGCTGTATCTCTTACCTATGATATTTCTCGAAACTGTAACTGCATAGATTCCTACATCACCAGAACCTTTAAGAAACCACGAGACTATAGTCATGTGGTTAACCGAGGCCTTTTCAGACCGAAAAACATGCGACCACCTGAAGAAAAACGTTTGAGTTAGAGGAAAATGATCACCTGTAGCGTGTTTTATTAGCAATCATAAAATTCACTGCCATTTGAACATGAAACGGCTTTGACAATAGGATTATGAGAACGTAAAACCTGAATTCGGTTTCTATCAAAAGACGCTATTTGCAACTCACCAGACGTTCGTAAGAGCATGTACACAATACAGCATGTACACAATAAAAAAAAACAGCTACGACGACAATTTCGGAGCAGAACCAAAAGCCTGGATCTGGAAAATGAAATGTATTAGAGCCCCAATCGGATTGTGGATGAATGCGTTGCAATTTGAGTTACAGCTGCCACTAAACGCAAATTTATGAGCTACGAAAGCATGCTCTATCAATGATCGACTTGACTCCACCTATGCCTTTCAACAGAGCAACAATGTGACTTTTATAAACTTGATTTTAAGCTTGCGATGGGTGCATTTCTTCCCTTACTCACCTAATTCAGACCCAAATTCCTGCGCAGTGCCGTCACCTTCCTCGTGACCTTGATCAGACGGTCTCCCACATCGTTTCCGGATTCAAGGGCCCTTCTGATGCTTCTGAGGGAGGTTCTGCTCCTATTCAGCCCATTGACCACGTCGAGCACGGAACTGTCCAGGGTGTATCGGGGCTTCTCCAGCACCTTCTCCAACGCCTCTCTGATCTCCTCCTCAGTCGCTTCAACGTCCTGAGAAGTAGCGTAGTTGAGTAATGAGGATATTTTACCAGAAGAAGGGGGTCGGGAACGTCCGAACCATCCGACGGCGTCCGGTCGAGGGACAGCAGAGACTCGTTTGATGAGCTCTGAAAACCCCTGTCTTTGATAAAAATTGCTATATCTTACCTGGGTGGAGGCTGTGTTTTCGTCGTCAGAATTGACCCTATCCAGGGGATCATCCAGTCCATCAATGGCGATGGGGTCGGCAAAGGGGATGGGGTCGGCCACGGGGTCATCAAGTCCGTTGATGGGGAGGTCGCCGATGGGGATGGGGTCGACAACGGGGTCATCATTGGCGTTCAGCCAGTCCCACACGGCTCCGAAGACGTCAGCGGGATGGTTGATGTGGCCCGCGGGCTCGCGCTGGGCACTCCTCTTCAAAATAGTGTTGTTTTCCTAATACCCAAAATGAATTACCACTTCAGGGGTGCTGGCCGACGCTTGCGTTGCAGCCTCAGACTTGACCGACCGGGGGACTGAGGGGCTCCTGGTTGACCTCTGGGTAGCTTCCGTAGCTTCCTCGGTGGCTTCGAGTTTGATCTCCTTCTTGACTCGCTGGGTCCTGTCCATCAAGCCCTCGAGCGAGGGACTGTACCACACATCACGACGGAGGTCGTTGTAATTTTCGTGGAACTAAAATCAATGATTTAGTCTTGGATTATAATCGATCGGACATACACTCACAAACGCACACGCACACTCACTCACACACACATAATGTCTAGAAATTAACGGATTCAGTGTCCTCCGTCTTGTGGATCTCGATGACCCTCGTCTTCTTCTTCTTCTTCTTCATCAGCTTGGCCGTGGAGAGACTCCTGCTGCTCTCGTCTTCATCCGCTTCATCGGATTCGTCGTAGTCAGGCAAGACTTGGATCCTAGCCTCCCTCTGCGCCTCTTTCTGCTCCTTTCCCTCGACGATCTGTCCCTTGATGACCCTATCGCGGCTTGGCGGCTTCATGACCTTACCAGTGGCCTCAGTCGATTTGGGCTAAATTCGGGTAACTTTGCGTAGTTTTAAACACCTACCAGCTTCGGAAGCGGCTTCTCCGGAGTCTTCTTTGACGACCTGCTCTTGACGGGTCCAGCGGGGGTGGCGACGGCGGTTCCAGTGTCGCGGGAAGCATCAGTAGCGACAGAACTCACGGACTAAAACTCATTTTCAAAGGAAATGTAAAAAGTAGCTTACCATAGCCGAGTCGCTGCTCGTCGCCTTCTCCTTCTTGCCAAAGAGTCCCAGAAAGCCGTCCTTCATCGCTTTCAACTTCTTGGCAATTCGGCCCTTCACCGTCCTCTCGGGCATCTTCTCAATCGCAGCCGCCTTCACAGCCGGCTCTCCGTCAGTCGACGAACCGCTCCTCCTCTTCCTCTCTCCTTCAGCCTTCTCCTTCTGAAAAGGCTGTATTATGGTGAAAAAGATGTTGTATTACCGTACAACTGATGAAGTTGATCACCTTCCGGAACTTCGACGTTTTGGCCTTCTTCGGGGTCGGCTGTCCATCAGTGTCTTCGTCATCCGAGCGCCTCTTCCTATGCCTCTCGTCCTTCTTGTCCTCATCCGTCTTCTCCTTGCCCATCTCCGGTCCCTTCTTCTCCTTCACCATCTCTCCATGTCTCTCCTTAGCCATCTCTCCACGTCTCTCCTCCGTTGCCTTCTTCGGCGCCTCCTTCTCCTCATTCGTCTTTCCAGCCACTCCTCGCACCAGTCCTCCTCCAATCTCTGCCATCCCGGCCTCCTGGTCCTTCGCCAAACTTTCGGTCTTATCAGCTGCTGCCTCGATGGCCTTGTCATCACGGTCTCCCTGCTTCCTCTCCTCTTTCTTCCTCTCCTCCTCAGTCGTCGCCTCTTCGGCCTCCGGCTCTTCCACGCCTCCCTTCTCCAGTCCTTCTTTCTTCCTATTTCCATGATCCTTCTCCATCATCTCCATCTCCAGATCGCTGTGGACGCTGTTGTCGCTCGACGTATTGTCGCTATATCCGGACAAGGAGTTACCCATTGTCCAGTGGCAATAGTACTGAAAAAGGGTTGATTTAAAGGGGAAAAATAGAAACCGACCGATTGCTCGTCCTACTGTCACTCGGATAAAGACATTCCTATGCAAATGGAACGCTGCGTCAAGAAAATATCACTGTTAGGGGGCCATTTCCCATTTCCCTTTGGTTGAAATGAAATGGGTCGAAACAGAAATCATGATGGCAATGCATGTCAACAGAACAGAAACATCTCTATCACTTTCTTCCCCCCGAAAATCAAAAACAACAAAAGCTTCGATTGTATGTTTATTTTGTCTTATCACATATCACATGCCAGTTCGAAATTCTTCAATTCTTCAGTTAGATTCTTCATTTAATTCTTTTTTTCAGTTAGAAAATTCTTCCGTTAGAAAATATTCGACAAAGAATGGAGCAATAGAGTATTCTTCCACAAATGACGGCGAATATTCTTGTATCATTCGTGGTGGGACCTAAACATAAAGAATTGTTTAGAAAATAAAGCAGTTTGTATGCCTTTTTATAAGAAAACGGCAGATAGAAATTGATCAAAATAATAATGTGAAAACATGAATTGAATGTGCCGGAAGTGGCTTCACTGCATTAGAATATCCACACACTGCCCTCTGGCCCTAATTATCTCGGGTAAAACAACTTCTATGTAGATATGCTAATTATCAGACAACGAGAAGATTCCAATTTCGCACAAAGGAAGTCCTATCTTTGACTCGGAAAGGAAAGGGGAGAGAGAAGGGAGATACAACAGAATGCACCAAAACGCAATATTACAGTTTCAAAGTTCATCCCTAGGAACACTGAGGAAAAATACTTACCGAGGACATGGTTCCAACGGGTGAATATTTGAGAGGACAACTCTCTACCCACCCATGGTTCCCGGTGAAGTAAGAACTCCGAACCGTTTCTCTCTTCGAATAGATCGAACCCAGAATCAGCTCGAAACAGGAATTTTAATAAACGCCCTCATCTCCACCCCGCTAGTGTTTCACCCCATACACTAGGAGAGGGATCCAGTCGAGACTGCGTTCGAGGTTCAGAATTGAATGATCCCCAACTACACTCTCTTCCACCTCATCCCTTTTTTCCAGCAATTGTCGATCCCAACTCTGCTCTGGAATTTTGTTTCTGATATTGAAACTCAAGGTCTCCTGAATCCCTGTTTCCGATATTACGACTCTGATGTGCTTTTCTCCGAACAGTCATTGAAGCTCGACTTTCCTTACTGAAATCTTTGAACAGTGATTATGACGGAAACACAGGCAGTGCCTTACCATTAAGCCAGACCCTTTCGCTGTCATGTCCCTGAAGAGTAAGACAAGTAGGGTATCTTTGCGACGGCGCGCCAAATTCAAAAGTGATTTGGGTGTTTGCGTGGCGATCCGTCCTTGTTGTCGCCGGCGGAGGTAGCCCCGCGAACGACTCTTTGTCTCTCTCGCCGCTTTGTCCCTTCTGTCCCACGGCTCATTTTGGTATCCGATAAGATCGACAGTCTACCGCCTAGCGCAGTCTAGGAAACGCACAATTCGGAGGAAAACTGAGTAAAATGGGTGAACCGCCCTCTAATTGTGCGGACGTCATGCTCTTTTTCACCGCTAATTGTCCAATCGTTCGAGGACGCCCGTTTGCACGCAAAATAACCGGAATTCCGACTGTTCCACGGTAAAAGAGAACAGAAATGAATTCAGATAGAGATTAGAGTATTTGCCAGGGATAATAGGATTAGAAGGATATTTACACCCATTTAGATAATTGAGGTCTTCGTGAATTTTCGGAAGCTCATGTCATCATTGAGATGATACCAGTTTGGAAGCAGGTATACGTATGGCGGCAAATTGAAATCATGCCAATTAGCACGTAATTGCAGCAATTTCCGTTTTGCTCCAAAATATATTCGTAGTCAGTTAGTCTTCGACGAATTATACTTCCCATTTCATTGGCACACGATTTCCATCTGGAGAAGTTCTCTGGAGATTCATTTAGTTTCATTTATCGAAATGGAAAATCTGTTTCATCGTCAAAATCACATCTAAATGTTTCAGGTATTGATTTATTTCCGAAGAAATTCCCTACAGTCGGGTTGAAAGGAGGGAAAATTGGGGCTGATCCCCGGCGGCGGACCGCGCCATCAAGGGATAATCCTGGTTCAGGGCTCGGCAGGGCGAGCGATAATCCCCGTCCTCCATATCAGCCATTACATGATTGCGTCAACTTTGGTTACGGTAGCACAAATTGGAGTGGTCTGCAAAACGAACAGAGATTAGGACAGCAGTTGATAGGAACCTCAGGAACACATGCTGAGGACAACGCTAGGGAAAGAAAACAAGGCAGGGAAACTTAGGGGGTGAGCGAAATTCCAACAAAACATTCTTTAACTAAGAAGCTTCTGGAGCAGATTGACAAGATCCTATTCTTCACTTTTCAGAGCAGTCTTTTCAGTGATTCGCCCGAACCCCGTGCTTGTGCCTCTAATTTGCATCTGACCTCGCCGACCTGTGATTAAGTCCCCCAATCCGCATTAGAGACTCATTGTGAATAGAAGGGTCACTTGGACACCCCATTTTTATGCATAAATGGCAGTTCCACCGGAACAGAGCAAAAATATTGAAATACAAATGTCATATAAGGGATATTTATAAGAACGAGTATTATATATTGCCAAACGGCCATCCTGCCAAAAACGGCCTTAATGCAGCAGTCGAGCGATCCTCAGGCGGAAATAGTGTGCATGTAACGAAGACGAAGAAAAAATCCGGCTTTTAATAGCCGATGGGTAAAGCAGTTGTTCTACTTTTGACAGCTACTAAGTTATAAATATCCTATATTGCTCATCAGTCTCCTTGTCAGAAATCCCAACCCCCATGCCTTACGTATACAACCTCCATCGGTCGCCTGTCGTTGTCCGTCCGCTCACCTGCACCTGTGCAAATTGTCCGGTGTGTTGATGTTCCGACTACCCTAGAAGACTGGCACATCGATCGTATCAGGGATGAGCCCAGGTGTCGGATTAGCCACACGGCTTCCTGCCAGCCACTCCCCTCCGGATATGCGTTCTTACTCCCTCCTCAGCTTCAGTCGGCTGGCTGGTCACTACGGCTGTCTCCAACGATCCCGGCGAGTTCCCTGATGGCGTTGTGTTTGTCGAATGAATAGTCTCATGTTTGCAAGAGATGGAAACATTTGAGGTTTTGAGTTGAGGAACGAACGGGTTGAACGAATGAGTTTACTTGATCGTTTTGGAATAAAAATATAGAAAAAGTGATTTCAAAGCAGACGATGGAATACGAATGAAATTAGGCAGTACATAGAGAATAAACCGTCTCCCATATTAATGAATATGTAGAAAAATTCGCAATAACAAAGAAAACAATCAATAAAGCAATTGAATATCAAAGCAAAATATGGAAAATCCGGTAAACGCGATTTCACTAAATTTCTGCGCCCAAATCTGAATATGGGCGAATTGGGCTGGAGATCTTTCAGCATGTCCGCACATTCCATCGAAGTAGACAAAGTCAGTCCTGGAATCGGTGTTTTATTGTGCCCAGATTTCATTCTGTCTCTTGTGAGACGATCACTGTCTTGTACTTTGCGTTTCAAGGCAGCCCCGATCGATAGTCAGTCATAGATCCCTGCTGAATACCAAAGAGTCTCTCTGGGCCTCTGTTTTCCGTCTGATTTCGTGCCGTGTGGTTCTCATGTCGCATCGTTCGCATTTTCCCACCGCGACCTCGCAGCGGGTGGGGGAGGAACTGCGGGGGGCGTGGCTTCTGTGGCCATGGGCGCCAGTCGACATTCGCCGCCGCCGGCGCAACCACGGCACTCTCGCCATCGCCTCGGAATGGCACTACAGAATTCACGGCCTACGGCCCGTGCCTTCTGGGGTGACATGCCGGGTCGTCGAGCTGTTTTTTGCCTTATGAGAGGTAGCAGGAGCCAGTTCCACCAACTCCACCCGAGGCATCTGAAGTTGTCAGGCTGGTTTCCCTCTATTTCTCAATATTGTTCCTTTTGAGGTATTTGTAGATCTCTTTCAAAACCACCCTCTCAAAGAGGAAAAATGCGGTTTGTCCGTTTCGCAATTGCCTGATTCAGGCGGCGCCGCGGCGCGGAGGACAGCACAACAGTCCGAATCTGGTCGTAATTCATGCAAATACTCGGCTGGTTGAGGGCGCGCGTCGATCGATCGCCTACTACTGTACGAGGCGACAGCCGGCTGTCACAAGAGGCCTCCATCACTACGGTACTCGATTGTGATGCCAGACATTTGTTAGAGTGACTCAGAATGGGCTCTGTTTACCGTGGCCACGAAAGCGCCATTCGCACCAAAAGAGTCGTCGATCGCAAGGCTCTCGCCCCATCGACTGTCCTTTATGGTCCATCGGCCGTCTGTCAAAAGAGACGACTTTTGGCGCCAAAACGCGTGTTCGCAAAGAAAGGAAAGAGAACGCGGCGCCCACGGGAAGGCAGGGGAATTGGCGGCCGGGGAGGGGATTGCTCTATAGTCAATTCCAATCACGTTTTGCTTAGAAAACCTTGTAAGATATAAAAACGGTAGGCAATGCTTTACATCTAACCCTCATCAGCACAACGTGAAAAGGTCGCTAAAGTGAAACCTTTTGAAAAAATAATTTGGGGCGCGACTTTTGCGACCATCGAGATCGAGTGCCCGGCGAACGAGTGCCTGGGTCTCAATGAGTTTGAAAGGTTGAAATGAATCTTTTAGGATGGCTTGGTGTGAAAAGTTCTAGTCTTTAAAAACATTTTATAGGGTTGAGGGGAACCGCAGTTTGTGTTAACCTTTAAGGTTCTATGACGACCCTGTTTTAACCAATACCCACGTTGGCAAAACGAAACTGGGTTCGAGAATAAACCAAGCATCAAAATCAAAAACTCGCAAAATGAAGTGCTGATGTTGAAGTAGCTCGAACGTATAGAAATTGGGGAAACGGTAGGCGTTCTGCTAACTTTCGATGATCACAGGGTATCCTTAACGAGTACAGAAAGCCATATGCCTCCAAGTTCCTTTGATAAGAAACCGTTCTTACGATTAGTGGTGGGTTCCCCATGTATCCTTTAGCGACAAGAAAGTTTGTCTCTGCGTATTTGCAGTTTCCCCTCATTTTGCCAGAGCCTGACAGGACTGCTACACGAAGAACATGCAGAATGCCGATATGGCGTTAGGTATAACGAGTTCAGTAGTCGTTTCCCCGTTCCTGTGGCCAGAGAGTTCCCAGGGGAGCGGATGGATCCGTAGTCGGTCGGCCTCGTTCGGCGAAAGAGGATCATCGAGGCCCGACAGGTATTCTCCGCTTATTGAATGCACGCGCCGAGTGCACGCCGCATTGTCAGGGCGGCCTTCATGTGAACAATTACCAACAGCACAACGACTGAAGCGGACTCTTTTCTTTCGTGGCCACTCAGACAAGAGGACAAAACAGAACACTAATCACAAGTAAAGAACATAAAAAAGACATGATGGGACAGTGAGGTGTAATTAAAGGCCGAGAGTTAAAAGAATCCTATACATTGCAGATTTCTAAACGTTCGCATTGAGATCTTTCAGAATTTCAGGAATTCCCGGAGGTGCAGTCGAAGTGCATCGGTGTGTGAATCGCCTGCCGAAAAACACGTTAACACGGGTCGAGGCAGATGGCGACCACGATAGTGACAGCCGGCTGTCTCAGCCCACTCTCGGTAGCAGGTGTCTTTTGTGCTGTGCAAGGCTCCGCGTCCCTGCTTGGCACTCGAGAACGACCGCGCGTCGGCCGCGGCTTTCCGCAGTGCCAAACAGGGAACGAGAGGCCTCGATGTTGTGGGTTCTAAAGGGAATTCAGGAGACTACCGTACGCCGATCGATCTGAATTGGCCCGCGGCCGTAATTGCAATGCACTATTGTGCGCCCGTTGCGCAACCGACGATATGATACAATGGCTCGGCCGCGGATATGTTAATGAGAGGCCGAAAGGGCTGAACAAGGAGATACTACGAGCACCAAAGAGGCATTGGGAGAGAGGGAGAAACAAGGCTACTTTTCAAAGAGTGAGTTTGTTATGTCAACACTGAAGCTGTATCTATAGAACGACAAGATAGAGGAAAAATAGAGGTAATCTAAAACTGCTCAAGTCTTCTAATGGTAAGGTTAACAGCATTGAAATTAGCTCCTACTGAGACTACACAAGTCAAATGTTTTTACAAAATAGTTTATGGGGACCACGGATGTCCAAGGCGAGTTTATCCAATCAAGAATAGTGGATGGCATCTCAGACGGAGATATTCTTCGCCGAAGATCTCTTGGATTCGGAGGTCGACTTCATCGAGCTCTTCCAGCTTCTGGTGGTCCTCTTCGAACTCTTCGACTGAGAACGACTCCTTCTCTTCGATCTTCCAGAGGCCTTTTCCTTCTTCTCTTCGAATTCGTCGGGATGAGCCAATCCCTTCTCTTTGTAGTAGCGCTTGGCCGATCGCAGTTCCTTATTCGGGCGCAGGAGGTAGTGGAAGGGCTGAAATGAGTAATTCCATTTCTATTGTTAAAAAGCTAACCCTTCCGATACTTTTGTTTTCAATACAGCGATAGAAAAAGAAGGCTGGGATGGCAATGGCGGGGCCCAGATTCAGAAGCCATCCGAGGACCTCGGCCCACATGGGATACACGTAGAGCACATCAGCAGCATCAGAAGCCCTGCCCTGCACAACTTGGAAGGGAATGAACTCCCTAAGGAGGGTTAAAGCCATGACAATCTAAAAAATCTAACGTGAATTTCAGAGAAACCTACCAAAGCGAGGAGGGGGCAAATGGTGGCCCAAGACAAGGCCAGCAGAGGCGACTGTGGGCCGAACCAGCGACAGACACCACCGCAACGAGGCTGTCCTCTCATCTCCGCTAAGTCCTGTTTGATATTTTTCCATCCTAAAAGATTTTCGTTAATAAATTGCACTTTTATACCGTAGACTGTGAAAAGTATAACTTCGAGGGCAGACACCAGGCAAGCCGTGGTGGAACCGGTGAAACTATCGTAGATTTGGAACCAGTACCAACTGGCCTAAAGTATTCCATAAGGAAAATAAAAGATGAATGTGTACGTATGTGCACATAAAAGAACCAGCGGCAAGACAACCGGCACAAACAATCATCGTGACCCAGGTCGAACTGGTCTTCTTCAGCTTGGGGAAGACGTCGTAGACACAGCCGGTGAAGGTCTCGACTAGGGCTGAATTATCCTTATTCAGAGGCAGAAAGACGGCGTGTCCTACCGACTTCTGTGCTGATTCCGAGGAAGAAGAGCATTATGAAGAAGAGGAATTCCCAGATATAGTGAACGGGCATGGATGCCATGGCCTCAGGGTAGGCGATGAAGGCCAAAGAGGTTCCCGACTGAACCACCTCGGAAATCGGTCTGCCGGTCATTTTGCTAAGGTATCCCAGGACAGAGAACACGGCTACTCCGCCAATTATAGACATCAGGGTGTCTCCGAAAATGACGATCAAAGTGTCCTAAGTGACTGAGTTCCAGATTAATGTAATCAAGTACCCTGAAGTGGTTGTTGCTGGGTTTGCTGTAGGAAGAGAGGGAGATCAATCCACCGTAGCCAATGTTCATGGAGAACATGAGTTGTTTCAAGGCGTTGGCCCAAGTCTCGTGATTCAGAAGTTTATTCCAATCGGGAGTGAAAAGATAGGAGACTCCAGCTCCCGCATTCTCCAAAGTGACTCCGCGGAAAAATAGAATCACAACAACAATGTAGGGCAGAGGCACGGTCACCTAAAAGCCAACAGTTGAACAATTGACTACAGTAACCCACGTAGGACATCTTTCCCATGATTTCGATTCCTTTGATGAGGGTGGCACAAGTGAGGATCCACATGAAGAGGAGACTTCCGAACACGGGCCAGATGACGCCTCCGATGCTGGTGATGCTCTCTCCACGCACAGTCAAGTAGTTGCTAAACAGAAGAAGTTTGGGCTAGAGTTGGCCAGCTACACAAAGAACTCCTCGGCCGGCTGAACTGCCATCGGAGAAGGCTTCTCCCAACAGGTGTCGTTGAAGAAATAAGGCGTAGTCGAGTTTTTGCAATCCGCCTGATTTTTCTGCGACACACAATCTAGAACCATTTTGTTTTATTTCAGTACAAATATCCATACAGCCGGTATTCCATGAATTGCCACATTCCGTCCATTTCCAGCTTTGGCCGCTGACCACCCAGCCGAGATAGACTCCAGCCCAGGCGATGATTACGCAATAGTAGATGGCCACGGTCAGAGAAATGAGGGCCATCGTCCATCCCACTCCTGAAAACAGTTGAAATGAGACAAATGAGGAGGGATACCTTGGAATCCGTAAGCATAGCGACCGAAGGCTTTTCCGGGACCGGAACGAGAGAACTGTCCGATGGTCATTTCTGCGTAAACCATTGGGAGACCGAAGAATATGCCGCAGAGGATGTAAGGGATCATGAAGGCACTGCCTCCGTTTTCATAGGCCATCGCAGGGAATCTCCAGATGTTTCCGAGTCCCACGGCCAGTCCGATTGCGGTGAGGATGAACTGCACCTGGTTGTCCCATTGCGCTCTCTTTTCTAAAACTTTTCATCAAAAGAAGATCCTGCTTCTCTCCTACCTTCGCCTTCTTCAGCAGACGGCTTTTCCGATACGGACTTTTTTGTTTCACTGTCGTCGGAAGGGGAATTAGCCGACATTTCAAAGGGATGAAGGGAACCGACCAACCCTGACTGTGAAAGATGAAGAACTGAAGGAGAGAAAACAGACTGAGGTACGATGACTTTATTCTAATATTTTATAAATGGCACATTTGCATTAGTTTTGTTGAAAGAATTTCACTCACACACTCACAGACTCTATCTCTCTCTCTCTCTCTCTCACACACACACACACACACGTATGGATACCAGTGTTATTCGGTTTATTGGTAGGTTTATAAGCCTTCGGGCTTCCCGAATTTCAGGTGACTTGGATGTCTTCTGACGCCAGCCTTATTTGGTCTTCTCATGTTCCGTGAAATCTCAAGGCTGCCGTTAGCAACAACAACAACACACACACACACACAGTTCTAGTTTCCATAGTTGTTGCTAATGCCTGAGATGGTGTGTGAGTCCTAAGATGTTTTCATACCACCGCCAACAGCTGACAAACAAAGTGCAATAAAGTGTATACAAACTCAGGTGACTCAACGGTCAGATGACCGTTTGAATGAGGATTTTAAGAAGAAAAATGTCCTAGTTGGCGTCGCTGCAAATCTGAAGGAAAAAAGGCGGGCCTCTAGAAAACGCTAGTCAAAAAGAAGGAGCTCATATTTCTGCTTAGCAATGCATGTGTCGTCCTTGTACTCGAAGTTTTCTAAAGAAAGCGGACTATTTTGTGAATTTTGCTGATTTGATCACCCGCCACCCGGTTACCCTTCTGCAATCATCCTTGTTTTCAAATAACTCTGCTGTTTGCAGGGTCTGAGTCACTGATTGTTCATGTTTTGAATCAGCAGACCGATAAAATGGCAGCTGCAACTCTTCTTCTGTCTATTCCCCAAATGGACCTAGAGTCCACCTCCATCACCGTCTCTCATCGTAAGCCTTCCCCTCTTCGTCGCCGTATTCTCCTCTTCTCCTTCGTCTCCCTCTTCCTCCTTCTGGCCACCATTTCCTTCGCTCACTCGATCATCTTCGTGGAAGAGGGCCATGTCGGTGTCTTCTACAGGGTACCTCCTCCTTCCTCTCCTAAATCTCCTTCCAGGGCGGAGCTCTTCTGAGGGAAACAGCTGATCCTGGCTACGGAGTGATGTTTCCTTTCCTCACTCGTTCTGTTTCCGTCCCAATTTCAAACCAAAAGCAGATTCTCAGGAATGTCTCTTGCAACACGGAGAATGGAATACGAGGTCATTTCGATCGAATAGAAGTGTTTTACTCGCTGAGGAAGGAAAGTGGTAGGTCAAACAAAGAGAATAAACTCAGTTTCTCTTTAGTTCTCACTGTAATCCGAGAGTATACGATAGATTATTCGACGTTGCTGATCCTGAGTCCACTGGAGCATCTGATCAATGAGTTCTGCTCAAAACACACTCTTCGGGAGATTTACACCGATAGATTCAGTAAGAGAAAGTGTTTTTTAAAGAGTCGAAAAACTTTCAAGGAGGAATGGCCGATGAGATTCAGAAGGAGATGCAGGAAGGGCTGGCGAGAGGGGTCGAGGTGAGTGCGGTGAGGATTCCGAAGCCAAGGATTCCGGAAGAAATCGCGGCACAATACGAAAAAGTGGAACTGCACAAGGTGAGTTTCGCTTCGAAGCGAAACATTTCATGACGCGGGCCGGCCCACCGAAAAAAAAAAACATTTTTGTAATTAAAATTGCTAAAAAGGTCTGCCCCGAACACCAATTTTTGAGTCAGCTTCAAAAGCTGCCATTGTCGCAACCAGTCGAAACATAGTCCTTGTGGCTTTATTTATTTGAAGCTTTCTTTGATTTATTCTCCTTTCATAGAGATTCGATTTGAAATAAGATGGGGTTTAATTTAGAAGGCTTTTTAAAAGAGACTTTGTTTGGTTCAGGCGGAGATTCTGGTGGCGAAGGAGCGTCACAAGATGGAGGAGGAAGAGGCCGAGGCTGATAAAACAAAGGCAGTGATCGGTAAATGAGCCCAATCGGACATTCCCTTGGCAGAATTCCAGAAACAGACGGAGATCAAACAAGAAAGTGACAAGTTGACTGCGACAAGGATCCAGCACTTTATCAACCTTCTGGCATACGCGGCACAGTGCGTCTGGAAGGCATTCATCGGCAAGAAACTGCCGGCCCTTTAAGATTTCAATCGAAACGTTTTTTTTATTAAGTCTAACTATGCAATTGTAATAACAAACGTGAGAAAGTAGGTTCAACCGAGCTTGAGATCAGTGTAGAACTATGAGGGGGGTTATCACGACATAACCGAGAAGATCATTATAAGTACTGCAGTAGGGATAGACAGTAGGAATTGTTAGACAACGCATCTACATGTGGTGGTGGTTGTTCTGATGGCCGTGTGGCGGGTTCTGCTGGTACTGCTGTCCGTAGGGTTCGTAGCGTACCCTTCTGGGCTGAGTTGTGTACATAATCTGAGGGTGGCGCACGGGTCCCTGCTGGTTCTCTTGGCTCTGAAGGGGCTGCAGTGCCTGGTTGTTGTGGTGCACTGTGTGCAGCGCATTCGGGTGTGGACTCTGCGAATGTGCTTGGAAGGGATGTGGCTGATGGGACTGGAAGGAGGCACCGGTGTGGCTGGGAGGCGGCCGGGCCTGGGGTGGCTGAGGCGGAGCGGCCCGTTGATCCTGCAGCCAACGCACTTGGGTGGCAGGTCCGTAACCCTGAAATAAACCATTTTCAACTGTCTTGGTAGCCTCTTCGCACAATTTATATTAGAAATCTGACTCAACACAAAGTTTTTTTTAAGCGAGACGCTCTAAATATGTTTCAGTTCCAGTGGTATTCAGTCTCAGGCTTATGCAAATACTCCCAAAATGTTTACAAACACAACGAACCTTCTCGTTCTTGGCAGCTATGCGGAAAATGATGGCTGGTTTCACACCGCCCTCCATGTGAGCAGTGCTCAAAACGCTCTGCTGAACAGTGCATTCAGGGTGAATTCCAGTGTAGACACTAAAATACCGAGAGTTGAGGAGAAAACTATAAAACTACCGTGTGAATCCCAGTTGGGAGTCAGCGGCAGAGTTTCGGACGGCGAGGTAGACACTGTACTCCGAAATGCGACCTAAATGACGTTTTTATTCGAACTACGAAAGACTGACCAGCTGTGTTGGCGGGCGGCTCCCAAGTTATATTCGCTCCGACGTCATTCTTGGTTATCTTGATCGAGGAAGGAGCTCCAGGGAATCCGGGCAGACATGTCTACAATATAAAACATTCTCGGAACGAAGGCCTCAAAATACCTTGAAAAGGACCTCATCGGACCAGGCACCCCTACCGATGGAGTTCAAGCCAGCAATGCGGAATTTGTACGTGGTTCCGGGTAGAAGCGGCTCTTTTCGAGTGTAGCCCTCCTCTCCCGCGTGGATGCCGTTGTTCTCATAGTCCAACTGGGATAAAAAGAATTAAATGTAACAGGCAAAACCAACCACATAGCTGCTTTCGAGGGAGCATTCTCCGGGAAGGAAATAGTGAGACACGGACAGGGAATTGCCCTTCACAATACCGACGTCGTGCCAAACCTCCTCTGGCGGAGGGACATTCTAGAAAATCCATTTGATGTGAAAAAGAATGTTCTCACCGGCAGCAGATCGGTGAGTGGCTGAGACACGCTGATGTCCTTCATTTCAGTCGGCGGCTCGGATTCGCTACCGGTAGAAGACTGAAAAATAAGATTTTAAAAACTAAATGAGGCAGACCAACCTTTGGGTCAGTTGGAGGATCGGACCGCGAATCGGGAGCATCATCGGAACCACCTTCGATGAAATTCTGAGGCAAACCAGACTGAAATATAAAAAAATGCATTATAACGAAAATAAAATTACGTCGTCTCCTTGAGAAGGAGTCGAAGGGACGAAAGTAGCTGCCTGCTGGGAACTGCCCGGAGCGTTATCCGCATTACTCGGCAAAATCAGAACTCTGAAATTTCCTTTTTTTAGAGTCGTCGCGTAATTTGAAGCCGCCCCTTCGCGCCATCGGTTAGCCTACGTGGATCATAACACATTTATCTTACTCAAATAGGTACAATTTTTGGCTACAGTTCGCTCTACAAAGCGAGCAAAAACCGACTTTCAGCTGGTACTAGCCAAACGTTTCGTTTTAGCAGAATATTGAGTGGGAGTGGAAAAACAAATAAAATTAAGATATAAGACACTCACTTCTGATTCGGTGTTCCACTGGGACTTTTAGCGATGATGATGGCCTTGGTGGCACCACCGGGAGTTCGAGCAGCGCCAGACAAACCAACCGGCTGCTTCACGACACGGAAGATGTGCTGTTGACCGGAAAGGGCAGGGGAGCCCTTGACAGCCTGAAACACGAAATTCACAATAGAAGCTGGATTAACACACCTTCATCAGGGGAGACGATCCAGGCAATTTCGCATCCTTGGTTGGCGTTTGCTTAGCGGCTAAAACATTACATAGCAATATAATAAAAACTGTTAAATACCATCTTTCTCTGGTTCGATCTTGACAAGTTGGATAAGATAGGCTTCGGCGACATTGACGGCGGCCCAACTCACCTGAAATCAGAACTTAAGAACCAGGAAGATACTTTACTATCCAAATATGAGAAAACTAGGAAGGGTCCTAGCACGATAATTATTAGATCAAGTTGTCGCATTTTCATAACGAAACGACAAAATCACCACATACCTCCAACTGATTGACCTGTGCTCGGATCAGCTGAACCTTTGTAGGTTTACCGGGCTTCTCAGTCTCCAGGAACCACATATCACGGCAGCAAACCTGGAAGAAGCGTTGAACGGCTGAGAGAAAAGCCAAACCTGATTGTTCCAAGCCTTTCTGTAGCCATCTCGACCAGACCAAATGTACAGCCTGTTGTGGACCACAACGGAGCAATGGCCAGCCCTCGCACGGGGGAATGTCTCAATCGTACCCGCTGAAAATATCAATAACAATGACGGTCAGAAAGACTTACAATCGAAATACGCCAATCCGGTGTTTTCCCAGCACCAGTTGTTGATGTTGAGCACTCCCAGAGTGTTTGTGCACTTCCACTCCTTGTCTTGCATCTCTCCTTCCTCCATATTGTCCATCGTGAGGGGCACCTAAACAGCAACATACGCGAACAGTTCAATAACTGAATTACCCATCCTCCGTAGACATACATTCGCTCTCCGATTACATTGGCCGTGTGCAAAGAACGAGGCAACGGGGCCACTCCGTCGGTCTAAACATCTCGAATACAAAAATATCGAAATTAACTAACCAGGACGTTCGTCCACATGTTTTTATTCAGATCGAGGATCCAGATATCGCCGAGGCGGGTGCCGTTCATTCCACCGTAGATTATCATTTCGCGCCGCGTAGGAGTTTCCAATATGCAAGCCGAGTGCGACTCTCGCGCCTGTGGCTGGGGACCTTCCGGCTGAAAATGTACAATCAGTGGCGTAAAAAAGTCCAACAAACGAGTAATTCCTCCCAAAACTGGTTAGAAATCGAATGCTTCAAATCAATGAGCCACAGGTCGCAGAGGTAGCGAGGTTCGTTCATTTTTGGGTCGGCAGCGTCATTCGTCAGTCCACCGAAAACGTATCCAATCTAAAGAAAAGTTAGAAAAGACTTGAAACGGCGACTTACAGAGCCTTTAGTCATGACGAAGCTATGACCCAAACGAGCTGTAGGACCACGAACGGCTGGTGGCTTTGGCCTGGGACGCATCTTCCGCCACTCCCAACGTGAAGCTTGAAGCTCGTACAACTCGCTCGAGTACCTAAAACACAGTAATTTGTGGTTCATATTAAAAAAAACGATAAAACAGTTAGAAGGCAATCTACTTACTTGCCGAACTCAACCATTCCGCCGAACATGAACAAGCTGGTCCCATTCACAGCAAACCCGAAGGCGGCGGCGCCAGAAGGAATGTCGCCACGGACGTGCGGAACAAACCACTGATTCGTAACTAAATAAAGCTTTGTCATGGATACGGGCAAAAAGCAAACCTGTGTTGAAAACATGCAGATCATCGACGATACCCTCGTTACCACCGCCAAAGATGAGGATCAAATCCTTGATGGCAACGGCACGATGCCCGTGTCTGGGTCTGAAAAAGGATTTGTTGACAAATAATCCCCAAATGTTACCTGGGGGCGGGTCCTTGAGATCCATTGACTTTCTTCCATTTAATGGGAGGACAGAACAAAGGTTCCTCCTTGTCCATGTCCTCAAATGAGTTCTCCTGCGAGAATCCATCATTCCCCTCCTCGGACGAGTGAGGTGCTCCAGAATACAACTGAATCGCAAAGGTTCTGAGTGTAAGAAACTACCCACCTGTACATTTGCGTTGGGATTGCCCGCGGAGGGTTCGAATTCATTCACATCGTGCAGGTCTCTGATAGGGTCTTCGTCCATCTGAAAATTTTCAAAATAAAAGGGGGAAAAAAGAAAAAAAAATGGAAAAATAAACAAAATACATAATTTAAAAACAAAAATATTTGCGCTTCAAATTATAAAAAAAGCCCATCGCTGGCCGCAAAAAAATGCCTGCGCATCTAAAGTTCTGGCAAAATGCCCACACTTTTCGCGCTAACGATTTGGTTCCTGTTCGAATGTTTTCCGTTTCACGACAGAGTACGTCTATACGGTAGCTTTCGAATTATCGTCTAAATTATCCGCGGTTGGTATTTGTTTGCTTTTTCTTTATTTTTTATTGTTTTATCCGTTTTCAATATTAGCTAATTTGCAGAAGATGCGAATGGACGATAGGATCGCAGGCGGGCTGGTGGATGCCAAGAAATTCGTAGATGGCAAGACCACGATTAACTGCATCGACTACACGGCCAATGGAAATACTATGATTACATCGTGCAGCGACGACAGCATAGTCTTGTACGATTTGGATTCCGGAACGAAGAACAACGCTCAGGTGGGGCCTTTACGAGAGTATTCTGAATCGCGTCGAAACCTTGCTGAATATTTAATTTTATTTCCACTCGGCAGGGAACCTGCTTCAACCACCTTCTTGTCTAGTCTGTTATATTTTTAGGTGAACAGTAAGAAATATGGCGTCGGTCTCATCCGCTTCACACACGACCCCAACAATGCTATTCATTCTTCCACGAAGGTCGATAGTGGGTTGATTACGGTAGCTCCTAACGTGCATTCGTTTTTTAGACACGATTCGCTATTTATCGTTGTACGACAACAAGTATCTCCGCTATTTCGTCGGTCACACCAACAAGTCAGTTTGGTTATAACTGCTTGATTCGCGAAATTCTTAGGGTTACATGTCTGTCGATGTCCCCTCTGGATGACATGTTTCTTTCTGCTTCGATGGACAAAACTATCCGTTTATGGGATCTGAAGACCAATTCCTGCCAGGTGAGTGTGTTTCTGATTCAACGTGAGATTGGTTTTTAGGGTTTGATGCAGGTGCAGGGACGGTCAGTGGCCGCTTTTGACCCAGAGGGTCTGATCTTTGCCGCCGGAATCAACAGCGAGTGCATCAAATTGTACGATTTGCGATCTTTCGACAAGGGACCTTTCACGACGTTCAAACTGGACAGGGAGCAAGGCGTCGAGTGGACGGGAATGGAGTTTTCGCCCGATGGAAAGCTGATTTTATTGAATACAGATAGCAATTTCGTGAGGTTAGTGTTCCTTCGCACCTGGAATTTAATGTTGCGTTTAGATTAGTGGATTCCTTCCACGGAAATGTGAAGCAGACTCTGACGGGCCATCAAAACCACAAGGTCAGTCCCATCCAGCACTCCCGTAGATTTCACTTTTTAGCGAATCGAGCTTGAGGCCACATTCTCCCCCGACTCTCAGTACGTCTTCTGCCCCTCCTCCGACTCCCAGCTCTACGCCTACAATGCCGAAACCGGTTTGTTGGCATGTCCATTCCTTTAATCAGTCTTTTCCTTCAGGAAAACTGTTGTCTCACCAAGAGACGATCCATGACAGCAGTTTCCGTATCTGCCGGTTCAACCCGAAGCATTGCATGCTAGCCACAGCATGCCAGAATCTGGTGAGTGTTGTGGAGTCTTTTCTTAAATGGAAACCCTTTAGACTTTCTGGATAGCCCCCGAAGACGTCTCGTGATCCTCCTCTCTCTGCGAATTCTATAAACTGGGATATCCTTATATGGACTGTATAAAATAAAATGATGTTTGTGTGGATCACAACTCGTTACGTAATGTTACCTGCTTGCCGAGGCAACGCCATTCATTGTCAGGAACAGGAGCTTCTGCCCGGGGTTCTCACGGGCTGGACCATTTGGACAATTTTGTCGGCCCGTTTACCTGGACCACCCAGTCAGATTTCCACCCACACGACCAGGGTTCGATCTCGGTCGGTGACATTCTCTTTTGTACGACTAGAATTGACTTATATGTTAGTAAAAAACATTATTAAGTAATTTATAGCCGTTTAAGAAAATTATTGTACCGTTTTATACAAAATGTAATTTTTTTAATACCCGGGCCGGACAGTCCCAAAAAATCCCTCGTCCTGGCCCGTCATTTGAGCCGAGCCGGCCCGTCCCCGCCTTATAGTGAAGTGCCGCGCAGAAAAAGCGTCGTATTTTCTAGGACCGGCCCAAATTTGGCCATGTTTGGTCCCGACAGGGATCCTTGTTCGCGAGGGTGATAGTTTGACTAGGTGGTCCAAGTAGGTGGGTCGGGCCGAGAATTCTTTCAAGTCGGCCCTGTAAGAACTATGTCGACCCTCATCAACACAATGACCGTTGACGATATCTTCCTCCTACTTTGCCTATCTTCTTGTGATTCCCCCTCAGACTATCTGCTCTTCTCTCTCTCTCTCTCTCTCTCTCTCTCTCTCTCTCTCTCTTTCTCTATCTATCTATCTATCTCTCTCTTGTCCTGATCTATAGTGAAGGGATTGTCAAATAATGCCGTGGTGCTATGAAGAAGGTGGCTCGTGGCTTGATTACACGTTACGTAGAGTATGTTACGCCACGGCAGGTAAGTGGCGGAGGACGTAGTACGTGAGAAGGGGTTAGCGGCGTGAAGGGCAGGCGATGGTTCATTCACTTGATCGACTTCTCCCCGGACGGCGGTTGTTCTCAACATGCTGACTATCTACTGGCTTATTCAATTGGCATTCATTGTGCCATTCGCAGGTATTCCTCCCTTCCTGAGTCACAAACCTTTGATTCAGTTCTCTCGTTGGTTGGCTGTGGAGGAAAAAAGGAGAAAGAGCCCGGAAAGGGCCCCTCTGAGCAGTCGAGCAAGTCTGTGAAGAAACCCGCAGCCCCCGCTCCCGCCCCTCCGGCTGGTCCTCCGAAACCAGCGGAGGAAAAGAAGGAGGAAGAGAAGAAGGAGGAGAAGAAAGAGGGAGAGGAGAAGAAGGAAGGAGAGGAGAAAAAGGAGGGCGAGGAAAAGAAGGAGGGAGAGGAGAAAAAGGAAGGAGAAGAGAAGAAGGAAGGAGAGCAGAAGAAGGAGGGAAGTAAGAAGGAGGGCAGCAAAAAGGAGGGCAGCAAGAAAGAAGGCAGCAAGAAGGACGGAAGCAAGAAGGAAGGAAGCAAGAAGGAGGGAAGTAAGAAGGAAAAGAGCAAGGAGAAGAGTAAGAAGGAGGGAGACAAGAAGGAGGAGAAAAAGGATGACATCAAGCCCAAGGACGTGAAGAAGACGGCCAAGGAGGAGAAGATTGCGGGAGGAGCGGTGAGGAACAAAACGGACTACCCCACCTTCAACGATGTGGCCAGCGACTGGGACTCGGAGAAGGACAAGGTAACTGAGGGATTTAAGAGGAAAAGAGATGTTTCAGAAGAAGGGAGACAAGAAGGAGGGCGAAAAGACAAACAAGGAAGAGGGGAAGAGCAAGGAGGGAGAGAAGAAGGTGAGACACGGAGGGAGTCTGAGACGGAGACGTTTTAGGAGGGAGACAAGTCGAAGAAGGAAGATGGATCGACGGATAAGAAGGAGGGAGAGGAGAAGAAGGAGGGAGACAGCAAGATGGAGGACAAGAAGGAGGGAGAGGAAAAGAAGGAGGAGAAGAAGAGCAAAGAGGAGGGAGAGAAGGAGGAGAAGAAAGAGGAGAAGAAAGAGGAGGAAAAGAAGGAAGAAAAGAAGGAGGGAGACAAGAAGACGGATGAGAAGAAGTCGGCCGAGAAGAAGTCTGAGGAGAAGAAGGAGGGCGACGACAAGAAGAGCAAGGAGAAGGAGGCCGGGGAGAAGAAGAACTGACCCGATGTACTCGATAAATCCGAATAAACCCAAGTGTGTCGGAGAAAAGTGTTTTTTTCGGGATGGGTCAGATTAGGTTACACCATGGTGTTTTGGGTCGTGTTTAATTGAGTGTTGTTGTTGTTTTACGTTCTGTTTTTATGCGTACCTCTCGTTGTTTTTGAATTCACAACCAGTCAGTTGTTTTTCACGAAACATAGTTCTCACGAGGAGGACCGAAAAAGTGCGGCCCGTTTTGTAAACTTGTCCAATTACAATTTCTTTAAATCTTTATTTTAGCTTACATAAAAATTTTAAAACCTTCCAAACTCTTTCATAATATTTCTATGACACATTTGAATTATTTATAAGTTGGCAAAAATTAAGTGCCCCGACCGGGATCGAACCTAGGTCACATGTGTGACATTTTGACTAGGTGGTCCAAATAGACGGGCTGAAGAGGGCCAGTCGGCCCGTGAGAACTGTGGTAGCTAATCCTATTGATGTTTCGTTTAGAAGTAGTGAAATTATTCTGGTGTTACTATTCGAATTGCCTATTAAAACAGTAAAATTTGTTTAGAAAATACTCCCTAGAGGGATGCTGGAGAATCTGTTTGAATCCGTGTCAGCCATGACAAAAACTGGGGTAGGCTCGTAGACATCGTCTCAAGTGTTTCGGGTGGGCAGCCGGAGAATATATGCTGGCTCAAACTGAATGTGTTCGTTTCAACTCTCGCTAATCAACCACAAAAGTTCCGGTAATATTAGCGCAGGCGGCTCCATTCGAAAAATGATGGTTGGTCGCGTGAAAGGACGGGAACCGTGATATGCAGATATTCCGCATGTGCAACCGTGAAACATGAATATTACCAATTCAACAGCTATTTTAAGGTGATTTCGGTCAAGAAAAGGTCTTAACGGTAGTTGCAAAGCAAAATCGACCACTACAACCGTTCATTTGAGGCGTTTCGTTCGGTTTTGCGATATAATAATACTAATGCATGCGTTCGAATATTTATTTCATCAAATAAGAGTGATGGGCAAGAAGCCTCGAAACCGGAATCGTGAGATAAATAGTGTCGCGCTAGGTAGTGGAACATCGCGGTCGATACAGCACCATTCTGTACAGCAAAGGGAGGTGTCGGATTCGCGTGGATGGGACAGTTAGTTGAGACGCAGCTCGCCTCGGTAGTTGCCGGCGGGGATAGACGTCACATCGACCTGAGGAAAAAGTATTCAAAAGTAAAGGTTGTGAACTTACATCGTCAAAATAGGGGTGGTGCAGAGCCCTCTTCGATGTGATCCTCTCCGCGGGGTCGTAGATCAGCATTTGCTAAGAACGAATGCTAGTATTTGGTCAAGATAAGGCCCTACCTTGAGCATATCGAGGCCGTCGGCGTCCAACCACTTGCCCATGATATCCTCCATGTTCTGTCCTTTCCATTTGGGGAAGCTGGCCTTCCAATCCTGCAGCATGGTGACACCGGGCCAAGTCTCCTCTTGGGGCGTGCCCAGGATCCTGAAACAGTTGAGGGAAACAAAAATGAATACAACGCACTTGAAAGTCTTGAAGAGCTGGTCGATCTCACTGTCGCCTTGGAAGAAAGGCTTCTTATTGCACATCTCTGCGAATATGCAGCCGACAGACCACATGTCGACACCCATGCAGTAGCGCTGGGCACCCAGAAGCACCTCAGGAGCACGGTACCACAGCGTAACAACCTAATCATTACCACGTTAACATGTACAGCGGAGGAAAAACATACCTCATGTGTGTACACCCTCACGGGGATTCCGATGGCCCTGGCGAGTCCGAAGTCTGCGAGTTTGATGGCTCCTTTGTTATCGACCAACAGATTCTGAGGTTTCAGGTCCCGATGCAGAACGCGGCGCTGATGGCAGAAGCAAAGGGCCTGGCATATCTGAAAAGCTGATTTAAAGACACACTTAAGGCTGCGAAACCTGGAACAAGTAGCTCTTGACGATGGCTTTGTCCAGCATCTTTCCACTAGGCAGTTGATCCAGGTACTTCTTCAGGTCCATCGACAAGAATTCGAAAATGAGATACAGCTTGTTTTCCTGAAATAACCGATACAAACGGCAAGTTCAAACAGTACCTGCATAATGACGTCCTCGAGACCGACGACGTTGGGGTTCTGAAGCTCCTTCAAGAGCGAAATTTCCCTGATGGCGGTGGCAGGGACTCCCTGAGAAAGCAAAGTAGACGATTATACCACGAAATCACCTCATCCTCGTTCTCCAGCTTGATTTTCTTCATCGCCACAACTTTGCCGTTAATCTTGCTCCTCGCCTTATAAACCACGCCATAGGTGCCTGAAAATATTCTGTTTAAACATTAAAGGGTGATAACACCTTCTCCCAATTTGTCGAGTTTAACGAAATCTTCGAGGGTGTGGTGTTTTGGCGCATTACTCATTGTCTAAAATTCATGAATTGCAAAACAGATCGAGAAACTTAAGGATCGCTAAACCAGGAAAGAACCGGTATAACTCCGAATAAAACAAGCAATGCAACAATTAATTCATAAATTTAGAAGAAGATGCAACACTTCAAAACCAGAAGCGAAAGCCTCCGAAAAAAAGAGAAAAGAACACCAGAACGCAGCCGCTATCACGTTTGAATTATTTTCTTTCGCGGTCATTTCTCGCAGCGCGCTGCCCGGGACACATTGCTGACAGCCCTTTAAACTGCGGCGAACAGGGAGAAAATCTCAACACGAGCGTTGGGTTCTCTGGTAACTAGATTCTCCAATTTTGGCCTACAGGGTTGGTTGAACTTCATAAAGTTGAATGAAGTGTACATTATACGTTGAAACAAATATTTCTTTTATACACGTTCTTTTTCTGTTCAGTCGAGGGAAGACATGTCAAACATTTCCTCTTCCCAATGACCATATATTCCTTTTTTCTGGAAGTGTAATCGTCTTACCCTCTTTGGATGACTGGAATGCAAAATGCAAAAATGACTTGATTCAAAGATTCGCCAACAAATTAAGTGAAATACTTTATGTAATACTCGATGGATACCCGAAATGAACCATTGGCATGATAAAGCACAGAGAAAGATTCAGATGGCAACTCCCGTACAGGCACAGACGTCGATTATCGATTTGTAGGGGCACTCAGTCGGTGGGTCCTGCACCGAAGGCTCGAAAACTACAGAAAACTCGTCGAGGGCTATATTATCCTCCACTCTGAATAGGAGATCCACTTTCCGGTTTGTTGGAATCATCTCCGTAGACAGAAGAACCTGGTGAAATAGGAACTGAAATCACAACATTTAGTCCTTTAAACTAAGATGGAATTACATCCATTTTCGGCAGAGCCTTCCGTGCGTTTTCCACGACCGTGAGATTTCCCTTGGAACGGAGGCCGTGTCTCGCGAGGGCGTTGATTCCCATGGTGTCGAGAGAAAAGTCGACGGGGAGGGAGGAGGACTTGAGACATAAGTCCAGGCCGTTCTCAGTGATCCATTTCCTCACTGACAGAAGCACTTTCTGAAGAATTCAAAGTCAAATGAACGCGAAGGGACCAACCGATTTGCGGTGAACATCGCTCTTCGCTGGATGGCCCAGTGGCATTTCCTCCTTTGAACGATCTACCAAACACGGACAGAAATTTTCAGGAATGTAGGCGTCGAAGCAAGTTCTGAAGAAAGTATTCAGAAGATTTGGGATAATAAAAGACCTGTTGATTGGAATTTCTCTGAATAAGGACGTTCCTCTTGTTTCGTCTAATGGCCGATCATCCCCGAACTGCATTCGAGCAATGTCTACGAGGGTCTGGTGCACATCGAAGTTACTAAACAAGTTACTAAGGGATTTTTGAACGTTGGTTCTGTCTCTGCCACTCTCTTCTCTCTTTTCTCGTTCTCTCGTTCTTTCCCTCTATTCGTCGCTCTGTATCTCCGTAGAACTGTCTCTCCTCCCATCCGTTATCTGTCTCTCTACAAATCAATCCCACACACACACATACACACACACACACACACACACACACACACACACACACACACACACACACACACACACACACACACTTTCTCTTCCCATTCCTCACCTTGTCAATTTATGTTTGTTCCGTTGGAAATTTGCGTATTGTGCAGGGTATTTCCTTTTTATCATGTCCGGAATCCTAATAGCCATCAGTGGCATTCTCTCTTCGATCCTTCCTGAGTACGTGTATTGAACCAGACCTATTCTATTTCCATGGTCTCCCAGGATAATTGACAAGGAATTGTCGAGTGCTCCTAAAACCTGAGGTAACTGTAAAGTCAAAAGTTTTCTAACAAAAAAGAATGAATGTTGAAAGAGTATATACCCGTCTCGTGTTGGTCCTGTAGCCTCTGCGTGAGGTGTTCGTCGAGTGTCTCCAGAACCTTCCCCGTTTCATGAGTTAGCCTAATGAAAGGATAAACAAAGTTACTTCTTGAGACTCACGTAGTAATGAACGAGAATCCAAAATGACAAATATCCTTGTATTTCTTTGAGAATCTGTGCCATAGGTCTAGGAATTGTTTCTGAACCTGGTCTCCGTTTCGACAAGCCCCGTACTTCCAATCCTGAAACATTCTTTGTTTTCTTTTGAAGCAAAAGGCCTGCCTTATACACTTCGAGGTAGAATGGGCGGTAGAAATGGGTGGCTGGAGCTTCTGTGAATCCTGGGAGGAATTCTTTGGCAGGATAATGGAATAAACCGAGCTGTTTCATAGAAATGTCCTCGTTCAGCATCGAACGACACCCGTATTCTGAAGTTTCGTATATTTAAGACTGAAGTTTCTCCTACTTTCTTGCATTTCTTTCCACAAGAATTGGAGCATTGTGGGGTCCATCGAGAGGTTCGTCGGGAGGATCCACTGTGGGTTGATGTCTCCGCTCACATCTAATTTTGGCATTTGCATTGCCTCCTTTACATCACCAATCAAAATAGGAGCCAGATTCACCATCGAGTTGTCTCCCACCTGAATCCTCCTTCTGAAAAGTCTTCTGAAGCCTCACCTTGTTGTACCCGTAAAGTACTTCGTATCCCAGTCGATGCATAGTCTCCCATGTTCTAGGCATGTGTCTCTGGAACATGGAGCGAGAGGTCGAGTCAAAGCCAAGAATATCGATCGACAGCCGGTCCGTCGAAGGCTTTTTCTTTATATTCCGCAACCTTCTACCATAATTATCGAAATTCGGAGTGTCGGTGATTGGAATGATCTACAAACACAAATGAATAGCAATTCGAGTCTAACCTTGTTTCTTGGATTTTCGTCATCCGACATTCCTGCGAAGGGTTTCTCCCAGACAACTTTTTTGTCTTTGTCCACGCAGCGGATGAGGAAGGCGTCTGCATTCACGAGAAACCGCTTGTTCTCAGGAGCCTGAAATTACCTTGGTTGACTGTTTTAGAAGCACTGCTACATCTAATGTGGCCACAGTTTTCGTCACATCTTTCCCTTTGTTCGTCTTTTTATCCCTCAATCCTCCCTCGAATATCTCCACTTTGCAGTTGACTCCATCTGTAGTGTTCGGGTAATGGGCAAAGTGCGGATGGACATAAATAGCTCCTTCTGAATCCTGCAACCAATCCATAGAAATAATCTCAACCTAATTGTTTATAATTGTCAAAAGATAGATTTTTATTACAGAGCTTTTGGGACAACGTAAATGATTCTTTCGATGAAGCATCATCCAAGAATTTGAAGTGAGAAGCTCATTTTCGCTAAAAAAAATATATATGTGATATATGAGTTTAGAGTCCAGAAGCCAAACTTTTATTTGCTTCTTTTTGCATTCAATCTGAATGTGAATTTTCGTTGTACATCAACATCGTTCGAAAGACCATGAAAAATAGTGCTGAATCGTGTTTTTGTTCCGGTGCAGAAAAACATCCGCTTATAACGGACAAACTCAAAAATAGGAATTCAGTAGTCAATGAATAATTAATTATAAAAATTACGAAAAATACGCTTTTAAAGTGTGCATGTTCGAGAAGAATTTTGCTGAAGCTGCACAAAAGCCCGACAACATTTCATCGTGTACGACAAAAATATCTCATTCATTTCCTACCGTCAAAAACGTTTTTTTTTAAACCAGGAGAGTACGCGCGACCTCACCCTCCCCTCGGGGGGAACAGAACGCGTGAACTTCCGCTGATCCACTACACACACACAGACAAACACGGTAGCGTTTTATTATAAGGGATCGCCTGGCATTTCGGACATCAAACCCTGAACTGGTAAATTGTATGCTGCAATAATCATGCCATATTACTCATGAAAACCATTTTAAAGAAAGAAAGTTGTTTAAAATCGAATTTGCTTACCTGTGTAGCCATTGGATAGTCAGTTGGACACTTCAATTGTCTCATCCTTTCGCTGAGTTTCCACGTGTTTATGTCGCTCGCGTAGGAATTAATCATAGCGAATTTACAGTAGTTGTCGAATGGATGGTGAAGAAGAGAGGGGACCATAGACAACATGGGGACATTTTCCTTTTCTGGGAGAATTTCCTTTTTTGTTTCCACCGGAGGAGAGAATATAGTGGGAGAGAAAAGAGTGGGAGACAGGAGAATAGAAGCGGTTGAATGATAATTGGTGGCAAATCCAAAGAGACTCAGAAAGGCTGCTAACACCTGGAACCACAGTGAAATTTTGTTTTGAGGGACTAACCAGAAGAATCTTGATTATGGCTGGAACACGGGGCATCAGGATAAATGCATAGACACACTCTGAAAAGGAAAAATGAGGGTAATGTAATACCAATTCAACTTATGCTAATACAAAAGGGGCCGATTTTGAAAGTGGATTGGTGAGGGAGGGGATGTATTCTCAGTGAGAATGTACGAGAGAGCCCACCTGTGTTGCCACAATGTTTGCACATCAACCTTTACGACTTTCTGTGCAGCGCAGTTCAAAAATAGTGCGTGTGTGGGATTTCCGATCTTTCGAGCCGGTAATCGGGGGAAATCCGGGAGATCGCGTTGTTCGTGTGGATTAGGGGTCGAGTGATAATGGAATGCAGTGGAGACAGATGGATGGGCAAGGAGAACTGCGACTGATCGATGGCACGGAGGATCCGCACAAAGAGAAAGAGAACAAAATTGGTTCTTAACAGTAGTTGTTGGTTTGGAGAGAGGGTTAATCTGAACTTTTCAACAACCACAGATAACGTTGCTTTTAGTGCTTCGTTGGAGACCTTTATAGATTGGCTAGGGGCAGCACTAAAGCGAATCATTTATTTGCAATGCGATGACTGACGTTTGACTGTAGACGGATAGAACCAAGCAATAAAGATGTTTACATAAGAGAGGTAGAGAGGATGAAAGAAGGAGAGAGAGAGAGAGAGAGAGAGATGTTGAGAGAGATGGAGATACAACTAGAGAGAGAGAGAGAGAGAGGGAGGGAGAGAGAGAGAGAGAAAGAGAGAAAGAGAGAAAGAGAGAAAGAGAGAAAGAGAGAAAGAGAGAAAGAGAGAAAGAGAGAAAGAGAGAAAGAGAGAAAGAGAGAAAGAGAGAAAGAGAGAAAGAGAGAAAGAGAGAAAGAGAGAAAGAGAGAAAGAGAGAAAGAGAGAAAGAGAGAAAGAGAATGAGAGAGAGATGGAGATAGACGAGTTTCTAATTTTCATCTAGCGTGGGCTCTTTTTTGCCTAGCAACTTACGAGGGGAATTAAGCACAAGTTCAAAAATCGATGAAAAGAAGCAAAAATGACATTATAAAAGAGAATTTGTGAATTCCACAGGTGTGTCACTTTTTTAGGACTGTGATGAAATGTGCACAGCGAATGAGCTAGAAAGAGAAAAAATTGAAAGGAATCAAGAGAGAGTGAGAGAGAGACTAAACTAATCAACAGAAAATAAGGATAAGGGGATCACAGAACTTTTTTCATACTAAACTTGGTGTATCTCATTCAATGGTTTCTCCAACATAAAACGCTACTATAGAAAGGCAATTATTTCGCACCTTCACCCTAACTCCATAAGCCTTTGTTCCTTCAAAAGTGAGTATTCCTGAGATGTGCTCTGAGGGAGTCGCAGCCTTTGTTTCCATGGTTGCATGGGGTTCGAAGGTTCCAAGCGTAATTGAAAGGCGGCTGTGCTCAACGAAAAGGCAAGGTCGAGTGATTCTCGCAAAAACCAGCCGAAAAAGAGGGAATTTGAGGGATTGAAACGGAAGTGGAGGAATCAATGAGACGTAGAAGAACGTTATCGCCTGCTTATCAGCTGAATTCAGAGCACTCGGACTGCTCAAACAGACTGCCGACGCCCTTCCTCCGCACTCCCACACGGTTCTTTTCAGAAGCAATACAGATAACGGTTCAGAGACGCATTTTGAAGGCACAATACATTAAATAAAACGTTTATAGTGTGCAATTAGTATACTACCAATTTACTTGTCGACGGAAATCGCCGGCTGAAAGCGCTCGATGGGCAAAAACTTCGCTTGAAAGAAAAACCCTCGCGGGAAAACTCATTAATTTTGTTAAAAAGTGAAAATTCGCTTCAAGGGGTTTCAACTTTGGATCATTTGAGAGAGAAGTACCTCAAAAAAGTATAATTAAATTACTTTGAATTTCACTATTTTTGCGATATTTGGCTTCAAAATTTTACACTTCGGCCGACGATCCGCAAAATCTGCGTTTTGCGTGTTCATGGTTAGCAAGGCTTTTTAATTTCAAATTTCCTGTTAAAATCAGAGCATATAAAAACGATTAGTATTTATATTTCGCTTAATTGGAGATTGTCAAGGTGACGAAATGGAAATGTAGCGATTGTTCCCTTTCAACATGACGTTTTACCCGAATTACCAGGGAAAAACCAAAATGGGCTCACAGGCAGTGCGCACGTGTACTTTTACGAATGTGCGGGCAAAAACTTCGCAGGAGAGAAAAACCCTTTGGGAAAACGCATTAATTTGGTTAAAAAGTGAGAATTCACTTTACAGGGACATAAATGGGTGAATAAAAACTTTGACACTTTTGAGAGAGACATATCAGCTGCTCAAACCCCCTAACAAAAATCACCGCTTTTTCAGATATAAATTTTCCCATTCTTCGAAATAGGCCGAACATTTCCATTAGTTTACCAAATTTTCTATTTTTAAACACCCCAAAAGCCCAATCAGAAAACACGATATGGGCTAGGCAATGGGGTATATGTCTTTCGCATAATTTGCGACTCTCCTGTTAATACGTGTCTACCCGAGTTATCAGACCAAAAAAGATAAAAACCAAAATGGGCTCACTGTCGGTGTACACGTGTACTTTTACGAATGTGATGATTGGCACGAAAATCCGGCGGTTGGGTTCACAGCGGACAAGGATTTATGACACGAGGAAGTACAATGGGAAAGAGGGAACAAAAGAGACTGAGAGAAAGGGGAAATAGGCAAAGGAGATGGCTTGGAGGGGTTATTATGCGGGCGCTCTTCTTTTTCTACCCGGATCCTTCAAAGGCCGTTTACCCCAGATTCATTCGATTGGCCGGTCGATCCACCTACTCCGTATTAAGAGACATTCACGCAAAGGGTTTAGAACGAAAAACGTATCATTTGCGAAATATTTCCGTTGAAGGCAAATAGACATAAATCAAGTGTGGAAATGGTCGCTTAGAACCTCCAAGCCTTTACGCAACGTAAACCAAAATTGTGGTTTCATAATTTGTCACGGGGAGACTCTTTTAAAAATCGTGTTTGTATCATATGGAGGGAAAATTTTTCCAGCGAAGAAGTATTAAAAAATCACCTAATTTTTTTTAAAGAAATAACTTCATGGCAATCCGTTGTGTTTCATCAATCCTTTGTAAATAAGAAATCATTCATCCAGGAATTCTTACAGTCGCTTTTTGAATAAACGCTGTTTTTCTAAAAAAAAAAATCGAACAGAGAAATGGCAGAGAAAAGAATTGAACAGAGAAAAAGAAAAACAAGCGTATCTTATTTCACCTCCGAGAGAAGGAGATCCTTTCCTACAAATAACGACGTCTGAATCCAACAATCTCTTTCGATTCAACTGACTATTAAAAAATACAGCACGTTAGAATTATCAACTACGTAGACATGGGTCTTTGAAAAAAAAATGTACGAATGACAAGTTTCTTTAAAGGTTGATAATTCTACTTTTTTGAATATTTTGCGCTTTAAAATTAGAGACTAATTAACTACCAATGCTAGAAATATGGGTTTTGCTACAGTGAGTCATGAAAGATTCTATGATTACTAGAAGATTCTGGGGATGTTTATTGATAATTGGGTGTTTCTATAATACAGGAGTTCCCAAATTCAAGCCAAGATCCACTCTGAAAGAGAAGATGTTTTCAAAGAATATAAACATCCATTGGTAGCGAATATTCCCATTTTCAACACTACTTAGAATTGGAAAATAGGTCTATTACTGTTGAATTCATTTGAAGCTAGAACAAGAATAGAGCTGTGCAGAGGTTCTGTGCGTGTGCTGGCAGGGCAAAGTTCGAGGCAAAGTGGCCGGTTGGTTAATGAGCGAGGCTCTGCAAACACTGAAACCCCACACTTCTGAAAGCACGCACGCGTGAGAATTTCCTGCGGTCAAAACTTCTCAAAGCATTCACAAACAACCATTCCATTTCCCTTTCTTTACTGATGTTTCATAACAGCGTTTACAACATAAATAAAAACTTTAATAATTTAGTTTAAAGCACTGTCGATAAAAATGGAGGACGAGAGACCTGCTGATCGTTTCCCCTAAAACATAACTTTTTTATGAATTAAGAGAACAAACGTGTTGAGTTGTGAGAGGGCCGAAGAGCCACTGGGAATTGGCTGGAATCGAGCCCTTTGTCGATTTCTTTTGAAAAGAGAGGACAAGGAGATCAGAGAGGGCAACAAGATAAGGCTGGAGAAAAGACCGCTGAGGGCAGAGACGGTGAGCATTCGGAAGAAGTAGACCTGAAACACGTAAGCGGATGGAAACAAGGGACTGACGTTGAAGAAAGGGGATTGGGCGAAGGCGAAAAGAGACGTTCCGAGGAGCAGAGGAGAGGTGAGACCACTCAGAGACTGTAAAAACAGAATAAAGGACTAGCGAGAAAGCGTTTTCATCAGATTGACCGAATGAAACGACATACACTCGAAAATGCAGCACTATTCTTCAGCTATACGGGACTATTGTTAAAATCTGCCCAAGACCCATGGCTTTCGAGATATGGCTTATTTATCTGCTGGCGAAAGAACGAGTTGCAACTTTGCAGTGGCTACACTCCAAAATAAACATATTCCTAGGTTCTGCTGTTCCTGTGTGTATTAGATTTTGAAACACGACCCTTACAACTATAATCACTTACTACAGTTTCCAGTGTATTTCGTTTCATTTGGTCACACCGATGAAACCCATTCCTTTTAAGCTTACATCGGAAGCGACAACTGTTGCGCTGGACTCAGTATGCGAAGTCAAGGCCAGAAGGATGGGCAGAGAATACTCGATTGTCACGGTAACACCCTAGACCTTACCATTAGATAAGAGAGAAATTGAACCCACCACGACTAGGTTAACGGCACTAATGCTGTTAAGGTCGACTGTCCACATAGCCATGCCGATGGCCTGTAGAATCAGTTGGAAGCAACAAACAGACACTGAAAGAAGTAAGTTTTTGATGCTAAAGATACACCGACGTAGACAAAAAGCCTTCAGGGCATCGAAACCTATAAGAAGAAACACTGTTAGGAAGATGGTGGAAAAAGCAAAGACGAGTTGGTAGGCGGAGACTGTGCGGATCGTTGTGAACTGTTCGTAGAAGATGTAGAACACACTGAATTGAATCTAAGGAGTAATGTCTTCTGAAGCACCTGTAGGGAAACACTCGTATTCCTCCTCCCAACGCATCCTCTATCTTACTGGCTACTAGTCTAGCCTTGTTCATGGCTGCAATGTAAGCAGAAGAGTTTCTGAGGGCCACGTGGAATGTCATCAGATGACTCGCGTCTACATGACCACTGGGGTCCAAGTGGATGGCGTCGTGAAAAGCGGCTTTCCCTCTGAAAATCAACATTGCTTTAATTTTACACTTTATCCATTAAAGGCAGATGCCCACGTAAAATGAAAAGGGGAACCTGTCCATTTTAATCGTAAAATTCTGCATTTCACTATAGAAAATGACACTCTCTCGCCTACGTTACGCTATGGACAGGTCCATTTTCATTTTTCTGGGCCTTTATAGCTATCGCCAAACGGGCATCATGTCAATTTCGTGCCTTTATTCTCTGTTGATGCTGATTTAGATTGCGATTAAATGCTAATCTTATATCAACAGAGAAAAACGGTACGAAATTGGCAAGATGCCCGCTTGGCGATAGCTATAAGTCACATTTAAATTTCGATTTTAGGCCATGAAATTTTTGGGATTTCGTTTTCAACGACCTCATCGTGTTTCTAGGGGGATGAACGATCGAATGGATCACGATTATAGTTGCCGCCAAACGGGCATCATTCCAATGTGTGCCTTCATTCTCTGTTGATATTACGATTTTATGCTAATCTATCATCAACAGAGAATACTTGAACGAAATTGGCATGATGCCCGTTTGGCGGCAGCTATACCTCCCATACATTTTCCTACGGTCTAAAATACCAATTAAAAGTGTCTGAATACAATCAAATTTGAATTTTACAAACCCTTTAACACATTGAGGTCCTGGGACGTCTTCCGTGAATCGGCCCAGATGGCGGTAGAAAATCGATTCAGTCGGTCGACCATCGGAATTAAAGGAATCACAACTGACACACTTTGAACCATTCGCTGAATGAAATGACTGGTGGGTCTTTTGTAAAAGAGGTACCAGGAGTGATTGAAGTACAATAAGCAGCACTATCCTTTCTATCAAAAACCCTACAGCATTGGTTCTCTGGAGTGAGCCATTCCATGTAAGTGTCCAGCCAATTGAGTACTTCTCCAGTCAAGTAGGATCTGACATACATTAAATAGATAGAAATGAAATGCTACTTTGAAGGGTTTGCTACGGCCTGAGAGAGAATTCCTCCCACTGATATGTCTTCACAGCCGCCGAGGGAACAGAATTTGTTCTGAAATCATTTAATACTGTGATTAGAGTGCAAACCTGCAATGCACGTTTGCTGAAATCAATGTCTCCTTGAACTACAAAATAAACTGGAGGACCGACATTCAAGAAACGTTCCATATCAACAAAATGGGCGTACATGTAGGAATCCTAAATACGAGTTTGACTGAGATTCTCCCTAAGCACCTTTGGAACTGCAAGTTTTTGATCCAACCCCAGTTGAATTTTTGAGATGTAAAATGGAGAAATGACCAGAATCGCAACCGAAAGGACCAGCTAAAGAGAAGTGAACCGTAGGTTGAATGGACGCTTACCACAAATACTGCTGAACACGGACGGAAGAGCAATAATGACAGTCTTTTCAAAAGAGTCTCCTCGATTTCTTTGTCTTGTTCAAAGTCTTCTGATGACTGACAAATGGATGACACCTCTCGGAATTTCTACCCAGAAATCATGTTATGTAGGGAGGGAATACCTGTTCTCTTTTTGAATGAAGTACACAAATGGGAAGGAATAAAACACAGAGAAAGGCAAACTGAAGAACGACTGAGAGAGATGACAGGAGACAGAAGCAACGGACGGCCGGAACGGGAATAAAGGCTCCTGAAGACGGGTGGAAGATGAGAACAAACACACACACACACACACACACACACACACACACACACACACACACACACACACACACACATACACACACACACACACACACACACACACACAACATTGTACCTATGATGAAGACAACGCTTTGGACGATGGAGCAGACGAGGGCACTTGGGAGAGCAAAGCCGAGAGACGAGGGAAGGAGGGGGTCCAGTCGACTGACGACGGAGAAGACGCGGTGGGACCCAATGACCAAAACGACAAAGCAATGGACAACTATGGAAGCAGAGGGCAGACGAAGACCATAGAATGAAAGTAAGCCCAAGGAGCTGGAACGATTGTATTTGGTGAAGAATTCGGATTACCTGAGAATGGCTGCAAAAATTGACAAAACGCCGCAGAATCCAATGAGGATTTTAGTGCTGATTAAAGATAGTTTGTTTCGATAGCCTCCAAGAGCAATGATCATGTACGCAATCTGAAAACTTTTTTATGTGTAATCATTACACAGTGTAATGGCACATTCTCGCCTAAGTAAACGAAACCAAACAAATCGCTTCCTTAGATGTGGGGAAGTAAATGACTGAGATCTCCGCTTCTCAATCACACACCTCTCAAGTTAAGTGCCGTTTTTGTAACCGAACTAAGGAAGCACATATATGTATCCTCTCGTTATCGTATAGAGTGGTACCCACCATAAGAATGGCCGCGTAGACTACAGTAACCGCATCTGCCTCACTAGACCTCTTGATTTCGTCCTGAATTGAGCGTTCTGCCATAAACGACAGTTCAACGTCCTCGTGGGAGTACTTCTTCAGGAATATAATGAAACTAAGGAACATTTCTTTAAAACTTTTGAAATTACCTCTTCTCCCAGGTCTTCATTTTGATAACATCCGCTTTGCTGCTAAGTGGAATTGAAATTATAACGGCTGTTGCATTCATTGGGTCTGATCCTTCTCCTCCTCCGAAAACTAAGAAGGGAAAGGTGGGACCTCCCCAAGGCGCCAGACAACTTTTGTTTAGGGAGGTCTGCAGAGTGTAGGGATTTCTGAGAAAAAGTTAAAGTGTTTGAGACTGGGAATAGACCTGAAACAGTCTCCCAAATGGTCCAAAAAAGTTCTTTTGGTTGGTTCACTCTCCTCGTCATAGTCGAATGGATCATCCGCTCCTTTTTCAGACTTTTCTTCTATTTCGTCATCAAGCATGGAAGATTCATGCTGAAATATGATAAGAACAATTCATGAAATTTAAATGAAACCTGGAAATAGTTGGTGGGTGAGTTGATGAGACAGTCGTAGCCACTGCCCATTGGGCGGAAACAAATGTCTTCGAAGGAGACTCGGCGACCATCGGAGAGAGTGGGGGACAGACGACGGATGCTGTTGAGAACATGAAACACCTGAACAGGTTGGATAGAAAAGGAACAACCCACTTCCAGGAGGAAAGATTTCTGGAATACTGGACCGATGTTTTCAGAAACAGGTTGAATTCGACCAGGCTTGGAGTAGAAAATAATCTGTTGAACACGGTAGAACGGACTAAACACAGAGATTGACAAAGTGTATGTGTGTATGTGTGTGTATGTATGTGTGTATATATGTATGTGTGTATGTGTTTGTGTTCATTCTATGGTATTACCCAAAATGGCTATCAAAGAACTCTTTCTCTTCAATGGCTCTGCTATTTGGAGGAACCCAAACTTCAACTGGATCGCTAATAACAGTTAGAAAGAGTAGTCCAGTGCAGCAACCGATCACCAGAAGTAGACCAGATAGCAGGGTCAGGTACGATTGACGGAAGACGAACTAAACAGAAGTTTATCCGAAGGAAGTGAAGTAAACCTCTCCATACAGCGAAGTGTTAATTTCAATTTGGTTTGGGATCCAGTGAGCTTGTTGGTCGATGGAGTCTTCTGCCTAAGAATAGATGTGAAATAGGGTTAAATTCTAAACCGTTTGCTGTTGTCTGTGACAATTTGGAAAAACCGCCCAGGCGAGGACAACAATCAGCACAAATACGGAGAACAGGAGGAAGTACATGGAACAACCAAGGCCAAAAAGACGACAGGTTTCCTGAAATTTCAGTTCTTGAAAAAAGCAAAGTGGATGAAACCTGGGATATGGTTTGTTCTAGATGAAACTGCTGGCTGACGGGAGAGTTGGGACAGTCCGTCGGAAGACAGCGGGACTGGCCAGGACGGGGGGCTTGGTCGCAACGGGTCGTGTTTATGTGCATGAATGCAGCAGAAGATGTCTTCTGGAATAGTAAGTAAAGAGGTTTTTCTGGTTTCACACCAAAACCAGTTCAGCAATAAAAATTGGGCATTATTTCAATTTGGCGGGAGCTATATGGTAGCAGTCCCTACAGTTCAATTAGAAAAACCGATAGCTCTCAACCCTCGAAAATGATGAAAGTTTTAGGAGGGATTAGTTGTAAGCCATATCCTTTCAATTTCAATGTAAACCCCAAAGAGAAATTTCAGAAAGACCCCTTTATACCCATAATTCCTCACCTACAAGGATGTTCCAAACCCAAAGCTCACCCACCTCATGAAATTTGTGCACAATGTCAACAGGAACCCCCAATCCGTGACTCCTTGTTCCCATAAAATTGAGCCATCTCTCGAGAGTACATGTCTCATTGGCCCTCAATCTCCCACACATAATGAGCATCACTGTTCCAGAAGAACTGCTCAGTTTCACCTAAACTCGGTCTTCCATTTTATACCGTAACTTACGTCTTTGCAAGAGTCGAAAGTGGCTTCTGCGTATTGTCTAGACAAGTCATACTGTACCTTCACAGCCATGCTTCGGTTGGTTGTAGGCGAGGTTTCTGTCTCTAATACCTACCCCAATTGAAGGAAATTCACTCTTTACCTTTAGGAAATCCGCCTGTTTTGGAGAACAAGTGTACATACACCAGTATTTGTAGAAATTATCCATGCAGGAGGAACAACGGGAAAAGAGAGAATTCGCAACACTTATCATTTTGAAAAGAGCCTCGACCTGTCGGCTGTCACAACACAGAGCTTTGTTTCCATCTGAAGAATTATCAAAAGAAGGAAAAATTGAAACCTGCGAATAAATAGGGGCATTTCGACATCAACTGAGACTGAAGATGTTCATCTTCAGAAGGCAGGGGACGAGGGGTACGGGTTGCATTGGAGGAGGGACAGTAGTTGAAGTAGGCCGTTGTTTCATGGCACACGCCGTACAAAGAACAGTCGGAGGAGACCGAGCCTGAACAGAAAAATTGCAATATCAGGGCAAAATCTAATCAATTTGGCAAAACACAACAAAATCCATGTCTGAGAAATGGAGACTTTTTGAATGTTTTCAAAAGTTGAAATTACTTTGTGGCACTAACGCTTCACTGCTAAACCCCTAAGGCCTAGAAATTTCATGGAGAAAATAATAGATAGGGTCCGGCTGAAGTCAGTATGTTTGAAAAAGTAAACTTACGGTTAAGCCTTAAAGAGTTTAGGAGTTAAAATTCGAATCCCAACTTGATCAATATATCTTTATTTGTTCTTATGCAGCTATTTCGATTTCGCTAGCCCATTTGGAAACGAAAATTTCCAATGTGTATATTATTTTGTTTCCTATGGTAAAAATGTAACAATTTGGCAAAGACGCCCAGAAACTGTCCCTCTTGGAAGCTTAACCCCAAACAGGGTTCCCCAAGATCTTTTGCTCTAGTTTTAACTAGTTTTTTTGTTGTTAAAGTTTTAACTATTTTAGATTAAAAGTTAAATGTAAAGAACCTTACGGTAAAGGTTTTAAGGGTTTATGAGTTAAGATTGCAAGCGGCCGGGCTTGCTTAATTCTAGTTTAGTTTAGTTCTTAAACGAAAACTTGGGATTTTTAAAAGGACACTCTTCTCCCAGATATCGTGTCGAATTGAATCATATTTGAAGCGTTTTCCACATTTAGAGAGCCCTTCTGCTGTTCAACCAATGCTTTCTTTGAAAAATGGTTGAAGTAGAAAAATGCCACGCAAAACCACTTGTTCTTGCCTTCCAATGTCGGAGAAGAATCCCCATGTTTAAAAAATTGAAATAAATCTTGAGAATGTCTTACCGAAAAGAAGAAAGAGTGGAATACTAGTGAAGATGAGTGTCATTTGCTGGGTGAGAAGGACATGCGAATGGCCGGGTCGGTTGATGACACTCGAAGACTGAAGGGGCAAACAAAGAACCAGCCGATCGAAAACACAACTGATTGAAACAGTCGAGTTAAGGGACTTCTGATGGATCGATGGTGTTTTCGGCGGTATTCAATCACGATAAAATCGAAGACGACAAGGTCGCCCGAGGAAATGTTCCCGGAGTGAGGGGACTTCACTCGGGGTCGTAAAAAGCGCCAATTTTGACGCCGTAGAGGTCACTTGACGAGAAAAGAGACGGGTAATTACTGCTTTATTGAGGGAACTTGAGAGAGATTTCGACATTGAGAAGAGGAGAATTATACAGAAGCGACATGTCAGTTTGGAGGGGAAGGCAGTCGGAAGTCTTCTTTTTGTAACAACTGATAGAAGCGGGTGGCCAGATAATATACTGCGGCTCTTTAACACTGTTTCAATTAACATAGGAATGTGTACACAAAATATATAAATCGGAATGTATTGTACACAATTTATTTATTCGATTTAGTCGCATGGGTGGCCAGTTTATTTGGTTTACACACACACACACACACACACACACACACACACACAATTTTATTCTCGTTGTTCGAAAGAGAAAAAGTTCAAAGGATCAGTTGACCGCCTTCGACGCTTTCGAAACTACAACTGTCCTTTAGTTTCGATAATCCAGGCCCCTCCCCCTCTGTGGTATATAAGTCCTTTTCTTCCATTCCCTTCTTCCATCGCAAACAGTGCTGGCCTTCCCGTACTGACCAGCGGCGTATCGATCTCCCTCTCTGGTTCACGAATCGGGTCTTGAGGTAATTTGTTAAATAGAACATTTTGAATGAGAACAAATTAAAAAAATTTTATTTGGAAAATTAAATTTAAAAATGCCTTGTTTTCTTTTCAACTAAGTTAAATTAAATTTACAGAAAAATTTAAATACAAGATTTTCGAAATTGGTGAAAACGCGACTGGCACGAGAAGCCAATGCAAACAAATAAAAGAAATGTGAAGGCAAGGGGTTCTAACTAATTTTTTTAGTATGTGATACATATATTTAAAAAATTTATATAAATGGGTTTGATAGTTTTCAAAAATACTGACAAAAAAGAGAAAGAGACGTGCATACATTAACCGTACGCATTTGCACATTTCAGATATGCTGCTCTCTGGAGAAGGCTTCCCGGTCAGTCTCTCTCTCTCTCTCTCTCTCTCTCTCTCTCTTTATCTCTTTCTTTCTCTCTTTCTCAAATCCCTTGTTTAGCCTCCTCTTATCATGAGCTTTGTTTCAACTGGGTTTGCTGTAATTTCCACAGTGATTCTCACTAGACACAAGAATGGGGACAAGGCTCTTCCATACAAAAATCTTCTAATTTTTAAAATTGTAATGCTTTTGTTCTCTTCAGACGACATTTTAACTCAGATTGTGTCAGTCTTGTTGGAATTTTTAAAAGTTCTTCAACTCTCCCTTGAGTCTTCTGAATTTTTCGGAGACCTCTTGCTGGTTTTTTCACTGGTAATGGTTTTCTAGATCGAAACAATTCTTTTTTTTTTAGGTTCTCACTACCTTTTGCCACGTTTACAGACAAAATAGAGGAATTGTGACCTCTGGATCTCAGCATGTTTCCGCTATTTTATTTCTCGTTTGTGAATTCTGTCAGCTGGATGGAAATAAACCATGGTTCTCAATGAGCCAAGGAGCTGTCCAAACCTTTTATCTTGTTCTTCTGTTTGTCTATAATATTCTCCTCTGCTTTGCGGATTCTCGAGAGGAAGGAGCAAAAATTGTAAAGACCCTTGCATCTCTCTGAAAAACCTTTTTTAGAGACCGGAAAAGGATTGTTCTTTTGTAAATCAACTGACCCAGCACTGGTTCAGTAGGATTCTTCAAATTAGTTGCAAAAGAGCTCTCCAGGTTTCATTTCACCAATCATTTTCGAAATTCCAAGGTTCAGATTGATGATTTATTTGAACTGGAAGAGGAAATGACGTCATACCATTTCCAGGAGAAGTGGGAAAACGAATGGGGAAGGAAAATGGAGGGTGAGGGAAGAATTTAGACTGATTTAGTTGGTTTCAGCGTATTTGGAACAGCTGAAGGTCTCTGAGAAAATCAAAGGGTAACCATTTCAGAAATAAATCTAAAACGCACTTCAGACCCGACTGTACGGCGAAGCCATCTTTGTCTAAAACAGTGTTTTCTATCTTCAAATGGCAGTTTGTGGAAATGTTCGTAATGAAACTTCTCTCCGATGTCCTCCAGTTCTCAAATCCTTTTATGATGAGGTAAAAATGGATATATGTTTGAAACCAAATTTTCCTAGTATTATTATTTCTGTATTCTCCCTTGAAAATCCCTCATTGTCTAAAGGAGTTTCACTCGCCATCATAATGTTCTGTATTTCCCAGGTAATTTGCCAATTGCTTTATGAAACAAGTCTTGTATTTCTAAAGTTACAACTTTTTTTTAAAACCTTTTATCTTCTTTTATGTGTTGTTTTTCAACAAATCATTCTAAAAAGTGTGCACAGTCCGTAGCTGGCCTCACATTTTGTGAGCTACTCATATTTCGTGCACAGGTTCTTTCATGTGCAAACCTTATTTCATGGCTTTTGAAGAATTTTCTAATGCCTTGTAATTTCACAACTTGTTTTGGACTGGAAGAAAGCGTTGTCCGGAAACAAGCATTTCACTCGACGAACTTATACTTCGGCAAATTTGGCTGCCTATGCGGCCTGAGTATCCAATATTGCACGCATTACTATAGGTACAACATCAAAACATTCTTCCGAGGTAGTTTTGGCACGGACTATAATTACAATGTTTTGTATTTTCAAATAAACCTGGTTTATTTTGTTTCATCTTCGGATTAGAAATAGACAATATCAGGGAAATTGAAAGCAAAACGTTTTCATGTCACATGCGTCTCATACATTATAAAAATCTCATCTTACAAAAATATCCTCAGAGCCGTTCGTTTGTGACCAACCGTTACCTTCACTTGCTCAGTCGTCTTGGCGTCAGTCTGCATTCCCTCTTCTCAAATGCCATTTACCAAAAGGTGATTTCCTGTCTCTCCTATCTCTCATTTTGCCTCAGACTCTCTCCCTGTCAGCCGATGCCAGAAAGGAACGAAGCGTCGGAGAGATTGTGAATCTCCTATCGACGGATGTCGAAACAGTTCATATCATAATCCCTCAGATTCAGCAATTCTGGAGCTGTCCTTTCCAAGTGAGAAATTATTTAACTAATCTAACTAAGTTCAGATCGTCGTATGCCTCATTTATTTGTTTTACACACTCGGATTCTCTGCTTTGCCAGGTGTCGTAATTATGCTAATTTCCCTTCCGATAAATCTAATTAAAGCAAAAATTACAAAACCATGGCAGGTGAGCATATTTATTTTAACAAACTCAAAAAAGTATTTCAGGAGGAGAAAAAGAAAATAAACGACCAGCGATCCAAAATGATAAACGAAGTCCTTGGCGGAATAAAGGTACAACATTAAATGATTTTAACCATAAAAGTACATGTGTGTGTATAGGTGGTTAAACTGTACGCCTGGGAAAAGCCAATGGAGGAGCAAATCGAAGACCTTTGGAGAAAGGAGGTGGAACTTACGAGGAAATGCGCTTTGGTCGATGGATTTGCAGATGCATTCAGTTATTCTTCCCCCTTTCTGGTAAATCTTCTAATTTTAAGCGCAACTTAAATTGTATAGGTGGCATTGTTTTCTTTCGGAAGCTTTGTTCTCTTCTCTTCGGAAAACGTCCTCTCTCCAAAGGCGGCTTTTGTCTCTCTCACTTTGTTTAATTACCTGTGGACGCCTCTTTTTCTACTTTCTTTTTATGTTGGACAAGGAACACAGGTAAGGAATGGTACTTTAAAAAGTGTGTGTGTGTGTGTCTGTGTGTGTGTGTGTGTGTGTGTGTGTGTGTGTGTGTGTGTGCTTGTGTGTGTGTGTCTGTGTGTCTGTGTATCTGTGTGTCTGTCTGTCTGTGTGTGTGTGTGTGTGTGTGTGTGTCTGTCTGTCTGTCTGTCTGTCTGTCTGTCTGTCTGTGTGTCACTGTGTGCGTGTGTGTGTGTGCTTGTGTCTCTGTGTGTGTGTTTGCTAAAATTCTATATACTTTGCTTTAGCTTCTGGTGACTATCCGCCGCTTGGAAGAATTCTTTCTTTTGGGCGAAGTAGATCTCTCAGTTGTGGCTCAACTTCCTAGAGGTTCCGGTTAAACTTGATCCACTAAAACTTCTTTTAGAAGCTAATAAAGTAGTCGAATGGAGAGATTACACAGGCTCTTGGAACAAATCTGCCTCAAAAGGAACAATTTCTTCAATAGATCTTAGTTTGAAGAAGGGACAGTTTATCAGTGTTGTTGGAAAGGTCGGAAGTGGAAAAAGCAGTCTTCTTGGATCATTGTTAGGTAAGATATAATAAAAGTTAGTTTTGAAATATCATTTGAGGAGAACTTACGAAATTGGATGGGTTCGTTGGCCTCCGAGGGACGGTTGCTTACGTGCCACAACAGCCTTGGATTCAGAATATGACAGTTAGGGAGAACATCCTTATGAATAAACCCTTTGACAAAACCTTTTACAAACAAGTGGGTTTAAACCTTAATTTTAACCTTAAGAATTTAGGTATTGTACGCGTGTTGTTTAAAACAAGACTTGCGTCTTCTGCCGAAGGGAGATCTCACTGTAATTGGTGAAAGAGGGGTGAATCTCTCCGGAGGGCAAAAGGCCAGAATCGCCCTAGCTAGAGCAGTCTATCAGAACTGTGATCTTTATCTACTCGATGACCCTCTTTCGGCAGTTGATGCCCATGTTGGAAGACATATTATGCAGCATGTAAGATACGAGTGGTTGGGAATCTTACTTTTTTTTAAAGACTATCGGACCAGATGGAATCTTGAAGGACAAAAACAGAATTCTAGTAGCGCATGGGCTGTCCTATGTCCAAAAGGCGGATTTAATTGCCGTCATGGAGGGTAGGCTGATATGACTTTTTTTTGGAAACACATTGCTTAGATGGAAAAATAGTTGAACAAGGCTCTTACGCAGAACTGGAACAATTGAATGGCCGTTTCCGTGGGTTCCTGGAATATGAAGGACAAGGTGAGATGAAGAATGCTGCGATGGAGGACCCCGTGCATCACTTGGCAGAAGAGTAAGGGTTCGGTGAGACTGTGAATCAGTCAATTGTAGAGAAGACTCTGATGAAGAAAACGAAGAAACTATGAAGACTTCTGAATCAGCATCATTACATGAAAAGGAACTTGATTCTGTCGGATGGGTAACAATAATTTCTGTTTCGTTATTAATGTATTTAGGTGGGTTGGAGCGTCTATCGTTCGTTCTTCCGAGCCGCCACCTATTCTCGATCTCTTGGATTTCTTCTGACGGCAACCGCCTTTTTTGGTCTTCAGACCTTCCGTGGATTCTGCCTTTTCTCCTGGTTTGTAATTAAACAAATTTACATGTGCAATATTACTGAACGTTTTCCCAAATATCCATTTTAGGGCTGATAAGAGTGAAATTCCTGTCGATTCATCCTCAAATTACAAAATGCTGTACATTTATGCAGCTACAGGTGTCTGTGAAGGTACTGACTTTCCCATTCAAAAGAGAAAAACTTCAGCCCTGTGCTTTGTCCTATCCATGCTCTGTCTGACCAGTGCAACCGTGGCGGCCTGTCATAACCTGCATAAGCCGCTTCTTCGTAGTATTCTCCGGTCTCCAATGCAATTCTTCAATACAACACCGATTGGCAGCATTCTGAGCAGATTCATAACTGTTAGGGGATCTTTTATGAATCTATATTTCCTTCAGGACATGTACATGGTTGACTTCGCCCTTCCCTTCACTTTCCGTCTCTTGGTCACAAGTATTCTCCAAGCAGTCATGGCTGTAGCTGTCATTGTGATCTCCACTCCTTTATTTCTCTTAGTGGTGGTCCCTTTGGCTGTTATTTACTGGCTTCTTCCGGTAAGTTGTTTCGTTCTTTGAATGTCGTTCTCCCTTTCAGTCGATTTCCGTTCCCACTACACGTCAGTTGAAAAGACTCGAGGGATCCTTCAGAGCCCCTATAATTTCTAAATTGTCTGAAACTGTGGATGGAGTGTCTTCCATAAGGGCTTTTAACCAGGTAGCGTTTTTACATCTTGGCTCATTTTTCTCTTAAGGTTGGTTTCTTCCGTGGCTCCTTTGGTTCTGCCGTGGATCAGCTGATTCGCTGTCGTTATATGAGTAGTTTGGGCGAACGATGGCTGGCCACTCGGCTGGCGATAATAGGGAATCTTGTGGTAAATGAACAAAAACAAGATTTATAACCTTGCAGGTACTATTCGCGGTGCTCTTTGCAGTATTTTCCCAATCTTTTGGTTGGACAGAGAGCGCAGGAATGGTCGGATTGATCCTTTCCTCAGCTATAAACGTAAGAAACAATTATAACGTGAATCACTCTCTTCAGATCACGGATTCACTTCTTGTAGCTGTGAGACAAATATGTTTCACTGAAGCGAATGTCTCGGCTATCGAGAGAATCCAAGAGTTTAGCTATTTGTCTTCAGAAGTAGGTTTCTCGCTCTTTCCAGAACAAAGTTTAAGGCCGATTGGGAGACTTCCTCGGAGATTTTCTCATGTTGGCCAGAGTCTGGAACCATTTCATTCTCCAATTACTCCACAAGGTTTCTTTAAGAAATTAGGGTTTTATGTGCAAACGATTAGGTACCGCCCATCTCTTGACTTGGTTCTTAAAAACATAACGTTGAATATTGTCGCAGGGGAGAAAGTTGGTATCGTTGGAAGAACTGGAGCAGGTATGATATTGCTTCTTTTTGGACAAACCGTGATTTGTTTTAGGGAAAAGTTCATTGGCAATGGCACTGTTTCGAATGACAGAAGCAGCGGAGGGAGACATAAGAATAGACGGAGTAGACATCAAATCTCTCGGTCTCCATCAGCTGAGAGGAAGTCTCACTATTATTCCTCAGGTTGATTTACCCATTGAGCCGTTTCACTCTTTTAGGATCCTGTTCTGTTCCCCAAATCACTTCGATTCAATCTGGATCCCTCTGGTTCTTTCTCCGAGGAACAGCTTCTGAAGGCCATTGACATGGCTCATCTGAATGAACTTGTGTCTTCGAATCCATTGGGGCTAGACATGAACATTTCAAGAGACGATCTGAGGTTTAAATTAATCAATTCCCAAAAATAATAGTTTAGTGGTGGCCAGCGGCAGCTGATTTGTCTGGCACGAGCGATTCTTCGCCAATCCAAGATTCTGGTCTTGGATGAAGCAACAGCAGCAGTCGATGTAGCCACGGATTCTCTAATTCAGGCAATCTAGTTAAAATATAACACTTTTTGAGTTCAGCAGACAATTAGAGAACGGTTTTCGGAATCTACTGTTATCACAATAGCCCATCGGATTAATACTGTTATGGACTATGACAGGTAAATAAATAGCCCACGCTGAATGAATTATTTTAAAGGATTGTTCTATTGGATCGAGGAGAAATTTGCGAATCCGGAGCACCACGACAACTCCTTCGTGATAGAAATACGCTCTTTTCGAAGCTAGTAGCTGAAGCAGAAAAGAAATGACGGATCTACTCGCACACATGTGAATATGACATATAGTAAAACCTATAAATTAAGGTTACAACGCGTCCCAGTTACAATTCGTCCGATTTACAATTGGGGCGGGTTACAAATCAGGAAGGTTGTAAATCGTTCTAGTTACAAAAAGGGGACTTTACAATACGCCCTAGGTTACAATTCATCCCAGTTAAAACCTGTCGAGTTACAAGGGTGTGTCTCGCCTTTTGGAGCCCTGAAGCTCAAGCCTCACAAGTTCGAACCCTGAAGTTGTTCCGAATGTCGAAGGCAACTGTTTTTTGTTGAGAAGAACACCGGGATATATTCGCGTTCTACACTAATGGGTATCGAGACCTGGAAGAGTTTGACTCTGTCAGACTACTGATTTTGGGTGCCTCCCTATGATCATCCACGTGTCATGAGGGAGACGGTGTAGTCGTCTGTTTGTTTCATGAAGAGCGAGAAGATGGTCCAAATGAATGACTGACTCTCGCTCAGACTCTTTCTCAACAAACACACTTCGGGGATCGTGCTCCGTTACAAGTCCCGAGAACTCTAACAAGCGATTGATTAACTGATATTTCATTGCACAAAGAGAAGTTGGGAAGAGATCTAAGGAGGAAAGTAGAACACCGCCAGTCGCCGAGAGCCCATGGCTGCTCTCTGCGGTCGGCGGAGACGCCCACTGCATGTAGTAAACCGCAGTCGAGGGAAAAGCATGACGAAGCCCGGAAGCCGGGCGACAACTCAAAGCCGAAGCACAAATTCTTTGGGGCTAGACTTACATACACAAATACAATACTTAAAAGGCGACATACAGAGAGACAGTGCCAAACAGGCCATGAAAATAATAAAAGCGTACGAACCCCGCAACCATACCTGTGCATAACTAATGCATATCCACGTGCGACACTAACTCCTAGACAGATACGGGTCAACCACACGCATCCTCACAACCACACGTGCGAATCACATAAACACGCGCGAACCATCAACGTACAACAAGGCGGCAACCTTAAGCGCCCCAAAAACTGCCGCTTTTCTGGGCTACGAAGCATGAAAAAACCACTGTCAAAAACGAGGAATGACAACACAAAATATGATGAGAAGCATCTTCATAGCAGCGGCTGTATCGCGAAAATGAGCATCATGAAGCACCTGAAACAATCAAAAATTATAAACCAAGCTTTAAAACTAAGCTTTGGTCGTGTCACTATTGCGCACAAAATGACAATAGCGAGGCGAAAAGTTGCTCGCCATGTCCCCCCAAAGTCAAGCGTTGGAGACGTTAATATGTCGATGCTGAGAAGAAACTTTCGAATCCAACTAACGATAAGGCATAAAACCACTAGCCCATTAAGTCTGGAGACGTAGGAAGACCTGCGTGAAATTAGCATATCTTGCAAAAACCAGCGTGAAATTAGCATATCTTGCAAAAAACCAGCGTGAAATTAGCATATCTTTCGAAAGCCAGCGTGAAATTAGCATATCTTGCAAAAACCAGCGTGAAATTAGCATATCTTTCGAAAGCCAGCGTGAAATTAGCATATCTTGCAAAAACCAGCGTGAAATTAGCATATCTTGCAAAAAACCAGCGTGAAATTAGCATATCTTTCGAAAGCCAGCGTGAAATTAGCATATCTTGCAAAAACCAGCGTGAAATTAGCATATCTTTCGAAAGCCAGCGTGAAATTACCATATCTTGCAAAAACCAGCGTGAAATTAGCATATCTTTCGAAAGCCAGCGTGAAATTACCATATCTTGCAAAAACCAGCGTGAAATTAGCATATCTTTCGAAAGCCAGCGTGAAATTACCATATCTTGCAAAAACCAGCGTGAAATTAGCATAATAAAAAACTTACCGGTAGCGCTTTTAGCGTCTCCTCCAAAACTCCTTCTTGTCGGCGTTCCCAAAAAAGAATTCCGTGCTCAAGTTCGTGATCGTCCGCTATTTTCTTAACGAGGCCACTTTTGTAGGAAGCACTAAAAGAAGAGAGTACATAAAACAGATAAATAGAAGCAAGATACCTGCGGGCATATCTTCCTCCTTTTCACTTTAGCTTCTGTTCAATCTCCAGAACCTTCTTGGTCGGCTTACATCAGAAGCTGTTGTTGGTTGCGTTGGCCATTTGCAGACGTCGGGATTGAAGATGGCCAAATTCTGTTCGTCTTCAGTGGTCCAACACAGTTGATATCTAAATTTCCAGAATAATTTCATTAAATAATAGAAAAAAAACCTTGCTAAGCCGTTCATCACCGTCCAATCAGTCGATTCCGAAGGACAATGACCCGATTCCACATCGTTCGATGAAAAGAGAGATCGATGAGCCCCTAAAAATTGATTGTATAACTGACTACATCGATAAAAACTTTTTTTAATTCGAAAAAACATCGAAAAGATGAACATACCTGTCAGTGGTGACTTCTGCATCCACGTGGGCGAGCTGTCCAGAGCGTTTTGATAGTCTTTCGCTTTGGCTCATTCGGAATCTTGCTCGATGGATATGGCTCGGGCTATTCTCTTTCTTTTCTGCTGAATCCGGCCGATGATCGCTGAAATAAAATAGATTACTACGGTGTGGTGATAAAAACTAACAGTGTCTAGAACATTTCCAATCCCACTCATTGAACCTCCTGGACGAGTCAGTAGATCTAGAGGTAGTTGAACTGCATTCAAACTAAAAAAAAAACCATCAGTCAAAGAAAATAGCTGGCAAATCGAACCTTTGCGATTTGCCGTTCTTCTGCACCAACGGAGACTCTCTTCAGGGTGCGTTTTTCTTCAGCTGTTTTCCCGCAGGACGAAATTCGGGTAATTGGAGCATAGCGCTGGAGGCTTCACAGAAGATAATTTCTAAAAGAGTGGATTTGGTTATCAAATAATAATTGCCTTTACCTGATGCTGCGCTCAAGGGACAGCCGGCTGGTTCCTCAGAATCCACAAAGATTCGTGCGTAAAGGACGATGTAGCTCATTTCCAATATTAGTTCTGTAAATGGTGAACTTATATTCCCGCCGAAAACAAAAACTACCGAAACATGGCTTCCAAGAGGATTTATTCCCATTGCGGGAAAACTGTGGCGTCCTAGCGGAATCAGTAGAGTCTCAGGTGATCACGGAGTGCTTTGGGTCAAGGAGCTTCTTCGTTTCACGCTTTTTCGTTGAGATCCAGTATTCCGATCAAAGTTTAAAACCACGGAACTAAAAATACTGAATAAAAGGGAATGCCTAGGTAAACAAACAGCCATCAGGAGATGGTCCACGTAGATTCCAACAGTAGGACCGAAGTGACGGACGACTGACGATGGTTCAGAGAGGTCCAACTGATGCTTGAATTGTCTTTTCAGCTTCATCCATGATGATTCTTCTGTGGTTTCTTTGTCCAGATCCAGTAGATTGAGCCGGCCCAGAAGTTGTCGTATTGTCGCGATGAAAAAAAGAAACATTAGTGGGTAAACTTTAAAAACAAAATATAAGTAGTCTAGTTTGCGCATATTTTAGGTGGGCGAAGACAGGACAACTTAGCCATTCGCTCCAGGAATTCCCACTATCTGTGGCCCAAGGGTAGCGATAATTTTGCAATGGCTGATCTACTTCTAAGTAGCTAGTAAAACACCCTAAGTCCTGTCCTCTCAGACGACGGTTGGGAAGAAAACCCGCCGAATGCGAACAGTGCCCGAACAGCCGCGGGCTGCCCAAAACGCAGTTAAACCTCAGAGACAGCCTCAGGCCTCTTCTCTAGAGGGTGCGGCGAAGAATCAAGTAAAAATTATAAATAGAATGGGAAACTCACATTTAACAGAAAACGCACAGGAGACGGAGAAAATGAAGGAGCTGACCGCCGGCGGAGCAGACAAAAAGTGAAATGACAGCTCGACGGAACAAATTCGCGATATTCTAATCATGCCCCATTCATTCTAATGATGCCTCAATTTCGCAGGCTAATTTCTCGGCCCCTCGTGTTTCACCAGAAAACGACTGTGATAACGTTCCTTCGAAAAAAGATTTCGACATTCGAAAGTATTAGTCTCATTTAACTCAAAACGGCAGTTTCATATTTTGAAGATTTTCGGTCACGGTGACCTACCCCTTAATGTCCTTGAACACCCAAAATCCATCAAACACCTCTTTACAGAGGTGCAGGTATCAAGATTACCTCCACTATACGGCATTATCGTGGCTTCAGGAATGGGTGAGACCTAGGACAACAAAGGGAGCACCCCGGGAAAAGGCCAAAAATGGTTTAATAAACGCTTCTGCCAACACGTAGGAAGGCTAAATCTCACATTTCGGTTACGAAAAACACTATCGGTGCTATTACAAAACAAAAACCAGGAATTAAGCTTTAAAATCACGGAAAATTTCGGCTAAACTCCTGTCAAAAAAAGGTTTTCTGACTAACATCAGCTATTTTCAAAAATAAAACACACTTACCAGTAATAATTTGAAGAAGAAAATAGAAAACACATGAAGAAGAACGATAAAACAAAGAAAGCAATGAAACGCCGAACGAGGGTAAAATTAATTCGAACGACGCTGTCCAAACAACGCCACACGAAGGCGCGAAATCAAAACTTTCAATTGCAGCCGCTGTCCCCAAGGCGGGCAACAGGAATCCACACCTTTTCTGAGCAGGGCCACTGCTTTCCTCAACTTTTCTGAGCAGGGCCACTGTTTTCCACACCTTTTCTAAGCAGGGCCACTGTTTTCCACACCTTTTCTGAGCAGGGCCACTGCTTTCCTCAACTTTTCTGAGCAGGGCCACTGTTTTCCACACCTTTTCTGAGCAGGGCCACTGTTTTCCACACCTTTTCTGAGCAGGGCCACTGCTTTCCTCAAATTTTCTGAGCAGGGCCACTGTTTTCCACACCTTTTCTGAGCAGGGCCACTGTTTTCCACACCTTTTCTGAGCAGGGCCACTGCTTTCCTCAACTTTTCTGAGCAGGGCCACTGCTTTCCTCAACTTTCCTGAGCCGAAAATGATGTTGACCCGAGTGGCTCACCAGAAAATCACAGTCGTCTCGCGTGACTCACAGCGGAAAATGATGTTGCCACATGTGGCTCAACAGAAAATCACCGTGGCGCCCGTGACCGCAGTGGCCTGTTCGCTCTGCTCGCTGAGGAAATAGGTGTCTGACAGGATCGGAAGCAAGTTTTTGAAAATCGATGATCCAAGTAAGGGATTAGGGGTAATCGGGGACGTAGAATCGCGTGGTTAAGTCCGTTTTCAACCATCTTCACGTTGAAGCCTCCAAAAATGATGAGTACGTTGCTTCTATTGGATATCTTGGAGCTCTAAAGCTCGAAACCCACTAGTTTTATTGACTCCAACCCTAGCAGAACTTGTTGAGAACGCCAAAATGCAACTATTTTCCTTTTGACGAAAACACCTGACTACGTTCGGGTTTGGAGCTTCACATATGAGGACCGAGAGCTGGATGAGTTTGGCTCAAAAACTGGTCACTTTGCTCTCAGAGGAAATACGTTGCCTGAAAATGTTCAGATGAAAATGTTCCAAAATCGATGAACTAAACAATGGATCGGTAATCGGAGTGTGTAGAATGCCGTGGTGATGTCTATTTTCAACCATCTATACGAAAATAGCACAAATTGTTTGAAAGACAAATTTCGCTTCTTCCGTGATCGAAAATCCAAGGGATGGACTATTGAAGCTACTGCTCAACGACTACCTACACAAGAAGCACTGGGATCTGCCGGCTGAGCGATAACACCCGCTCAAGATCTACACTAATGATCAAGCCGTGATTCGGGAGTAAATATTGTTTTATTGTATGTGAGTGTTTGTGTGAGTTTGCGAGATAGTGGATGAGCATCTTGAAGCATTTCTCCCTCTACTTGAATACAGCTAAGTGTGTCCCTTCAAAAAAAAAAAAAAAATCAAATGCCCGTTTAGTCTTTATTCGACTTTTGCCTTGTTGCCTTTTCTGCAGAAAATGCATCTTACCACACATGATAATAGTTTGAAAACAATGAAAAGTACAGTGAGAACTATGAAAGAGATAAGGCCGATGACATCAAGTGAATGGTACTGGAAGAAGTTCAGTTTCTGTCCTGCCGGAACCATGTTCTCCAGGGTCTGGAATTCCGCCACAAACTCAGTCCACCTCAGCAACAACGTCTCAGGAGCGATGGGTCTCTTGGCGACCATGACCGAAAGCCTCGCTGCTTTGGCCCCGTAGCTGAAATTCTCTTTGAAAAGGAATTAAACTCTTCCAAACCTTTGATTATCGATGATTTCCTTCAAAGCATCATAAATAGAGTCCTCGGAGATGTTTCCCTTTGAAAGGTTGATGGCGAATCCGTGTTTCTTTGCGATTTGGGCATTCTTCGGTTGATCTCCGAAAAGAGCGATGGTGACCATGGGTTTGCCTGCGTGGATCGTCTCCTGGAGGCTGTTGTATCCGGCGTGAGTGAGAAACCCGCGTGTGTTTTTGTGAGCCAAGAGATCCGTTTGAGGCAGCCATTTGAACAAATGAGCATTGGGAGGGATTTTGTCTGGAGATTGAAATATGAAAGCTTTTTTGAAAGTCAAACCTTGGAGATCCTTTCCTTCATATCGCATGACAAACTGATAATCAGGAAGGCGTTTGAAAGCTCCAACGAGAGCAGCCTTCCAGTGATCTGGAATCAGATGAGCAGGGGCTACTGAACCGAAAGAGACCACAACCAGCCCCTTGCCCTTGTTCACGATTTTTTCAAAGTTCTGAAAGTGTGTTTCATAAGAAATAGGAACTATGACCTGAGGCAACGGTTTGGCGTCCTTCTTTTGCGACCCAACTCCTCCGATATAAATGACTTTGGCCAGCAGAGGACGGGGAAGATCGTAGAATTCGTTAGAATTCGCCATAACGAGAGGGCACTGGCGGGCTAGCCCGATGAGATCTGGGAAGTTGGTATCAATCTCCTCGCGGAACATTTTCGTTTCCACGTTTGCGATCATCTTGGGCCAAAACATTTTGCCCATCGCGTGGAAAATGAAGCTCTTCGCTCGGCTGACAAAGTCCATTTCATCGGTCGACGGCAGGATCATCGCTGAAATAATTCATTCGAGAGAACTCTTTTGAACCCACGAGGAACGTAACTGGGAATCAGAGGAACTCCGATATTGTCCGATACGAAATCCATAAGTTGGCCGCTGAAACAACACAATTTGAACAATCTGTCAAAGCAAAGTCCGTATGTTTCAGGTAGCTACTTATTGTTAGGGCCTTAAGGATTTTAGACCTACCTGTTGAGCCAAATCCAAGAAGGAATCTTTGCATAATGGACCAATCCAATAGGGCAAGCGTGGTACTGATGGACAAAAGCCACGTCGAACTTTTGATCTATCAACCAGGAGAGGAATTCCTTGTTACGAAGGGTATCTACAACGATAACGTCTTTTCTAAATCTAAATTTCCTACTTCTGCAAGTTTCTGTGAGCATTCCCATGAAACGAGTGAAATGCGTTCTCATTTTGGTTGACATCGCGGGAAGATCCTGAAACAGAGTTATTTCTCTTTTGGCAAAGATGGAAAAGGATTTAACAACACGAAATCCTAGTAAATCTCCTACCTCAAAGATGATTTCTGATTGTTGTTTATCAGCCTCCTGTCGAGTCATTCCAATGGAAGCATTAACATTATGGACTGAACGCATCTTTTATTCTCCTTTTCTATTAACCAACTTTTCACGTTATTTGAAATCTTCACGTCGCTGTTGTCTCTTCCCGTGAAGGTCTGTGTGAGAACCAATGTCACATCATGGCCGCCGGCGGCCAGAATCTCCGCCACTCTTTTGTTGAACATCACCTAGAGGGATTAAAGGGGTTTAGACTGTTCTAACCTGGCTATTGGCTATGTCCGGGGCAAAAATAGCCACTTTGTAGGCTGATACCACGGCGACAAACAGGGACAAAAGGAGTAACACCCTCATTTCTGAAACAAACTACGATGGAGGAACCTTTGGGACTTTCAAAATGAAACGAAATAAAGTGAAGAGTGACTGACGATGAGTGAGAGAATGAGGGATTATAAGAATGAGAAAACACACACACACACGAGAGAGAGAGAGAGAGAGAGAGAGAGAGAGAGAGAGAGAAAGAGAGAGAGAGAGAGAGAGAGAGAGAGAGAAAGAGAGAGAGAAAGGGAGAGAGTGATGTTTAGCAAATTGGTCAGGATGGAATCACTGATTTTCGAATGCCTTGGCCGAACTGTAGCACGTGATTCTTTTCGAAAAACAGGAAACGATGTGTTGCAACAAACACGAAACATTTCGCAGGTTACTTTTTGTTGTTGGATGGAGAACAGTAAAGTGGCTGAAAATGCCTGGGAGAGAAAAACACTCTCCCTGGTCTCAGATAATGATAACCCAACCGATAAGAATGTGTAGATTGTGCAGAATCGTCGCTTTTTATACCTCTTGTGATTATTTATTTCGAAATATTGCTCGTATCTATCGTGTTTTGTACCATCAGTGTTCGTTCTCACATTATTTTTGGTCAATGAATGTTGTGACAAAATATGATTTGTAAATGACAACTGTGTCGGAGAAACTGTAACATTAGTTGACCAAAATTGATCTTTGATCAATCACATTTTTCCGCGTGCGCAAATACTGCGGGTTCACTTTCCAGAGCTGATCTTCGTCCGTTGGCACTGCCGATAAATCAACTAAAAGATCATGGGGGCCAGGCATGGCAAATTCAAGCCAGCCCGGCCCGAGAAGTTTTTAAAGTTTTATTTTTCCATTTTTTTTTTGTGGGAAAACATCGTTCTCAGTGTGTAAAAGATAATGTTTAAAAGAGGCTTCGAACAACCATATATAATTTTTTTATTGTTATCCATGGCTAAATTTGTTATTGTTACCCATGGCTGAGGTTGGGCTGGTACACGAAAGTGACTGCAGTTGGATCCCTTCAAAACTTTTTTGCCTCCGTATTTTTAGACAATATATGTGCTAGAAACATATTTCCGGTGCATTGCAAGTGGAAAACTTTTTTTTACCTTTTAGAAAATTTTTATCTCGGCCCAGGTTGAGAAAAACAATTTGCGGGCCGGCCCTTAGCCATGCATGACGGGGATGAATATATGGCTGGCTGTACACTGAATATCCTAGGAAACGGCGCAAAACTTTTAGGCGTTTAGACGTTGTAGATATGAAGATATTCAATTCTTCCGACTTTCTTGTCAACTAACCTACACTATGGAAGCCTAAAGCCGTGCCCTGCTTATGATCCTGATATAGAGCTTATGTGAATCGATCAAAACACCGATGATAGAATTTTTTTTATTAAAACATATTAAAATCAAACAACTAAAAGATCACGGGGGTGGATACCAACCAATTCTTTTGAATTCACAATCGATAACGCTGCTGGGTAAAAGCTGAAGTGACATGGCTAGGAGGATTGCAGCTGTAAGGCACACTCATTGCGGGCGATAAACTATGAATCAACAGAAACAGACAACAAGGGAAAGCTCAGGTGCACAGGGCCTAGTGATCGGCGATGCTGGTCATAGTGGTTCCGTTGAACATCAGGGACTTGGCCGACAGGGGGAAGGACGAAGGGGAGATGGCGTTCCGCAGCCACGACGGCTCCGCTCCAACCCTGCAAAGAGTAATGTGATTCAACGGAGACAAAGAGGTACCGTAGTAGAATCCGTTCGAAGAGAGGACCCTTTCCGATCGTGTAGTCCTCCTCGTCCATGTACTTGGCCAGACGCCGCATTTTCTTCCTCCTAAAACAGGAAATATTCCGAGTTTTGGCTAAAACCCACTCGTCCCAATAGAAAAGTAGGAAACGATCGACAAAGAAGACTTCGAACATGTAGGAAAGGAAGATGTTGATGGCGACGACCAACAGAAGGCCGGCCTTGAACTTCCACTCGGGGAATTCCACCGTTTCCAGAAGACCGTTGACCCAGTCGATTGGCACAAAGACTACGAAAAGACAGCAAAGAGTGGTGAATACGGTGACGGCGAGGAAGGGCTTGTTGCGGGTGATGTGGCAGCGGTAGGGCGGACCCTTCGAGTACAACAACGCCAACATTATGTACTGGAAGATGGAGACGTAGAAAATGGCAGTTCCCTGCAAAATGAACATGCTTCTGCTTTCCATTCGACCACCTGCATGCTCTTTTTGTCTTCATCTTCGTCTCCGATCGGCGGCTTGTAGGGAACGAACCACGACTGGTAGCTGGTCCAGATGAATACTGCCAGCTGAAAAGACGGAGTTAAAATTACCCAAGAAATCGTACCTGGCAACTGCCGTTGATGAATAACTGGCCGAGGACACTGGCAATACTGTTGATCGAAAGGAGACGGGTGGGAGGAGGCTTGTGGTGGAGATGGGGATGGGCAGAGGCGGTTCCGAAGACGACGGCGAACAGACTGATCAACACGATGTCGATGAAGATGAACTGCAAAGGGAGTATTAGGGGGAGACAGAAAGAGAGAGAGAGAGAGAGAGAGAGAGAGAGAGAGAGAGAGAGAGAGAGAAAGAGAGAGACCCACCTGTCCGTCGGTGAGAATGTTGGAGATGTAGTAGAGCAACATGACGGTCATGAACTGATTGAGCGAGTACCCGGCCATGTACTTGAACATTCCAAATGACGTCACCAGGGCACAACGTCCCTCGCTGATGACAATCGGCACACACCGGATATCCGGAACCTTCGAAGTGAACGGAGCGGCGATAGATGCCTCCGAGTCGGACAACGAGATCCCCGCGTGGGCTGCCTTCAGGGCGGCACAGTCGTTGGCTCCGTCGCCACACATGGCTACCGTATACTCTACCTCCTAAAAATCAAAGTTTTCGAAGCACAAAAGTAAATGTAACCTGTAGATGGTTGACGAGTTGTTGTTTCTGGTCAGGGGCCATCCTGGCAAAGACATCGCAGACGCAGACCAACTGATCCATGAGTTCCGGGTACTCGTGAGTTACCACGGCAAATGTGGGGCCTGAAATCAGGTTATAATGGGATAAATAAAGAAAGCACCTGTGACAGATATGTGGTAGCTGCTCTGGGCCATCAACTGTCCCAGTTCCCCGTCGGTCATGCTCCTTTCCATCGGTTCGTCATCCACTACGTCAGCCGACGAGGAGACCGACTGAATTACGATTTTAGACCAAAAAATCTGGACAGGTCATGTTGGAAGGCGAGATTACTCAAAATTCACCCCCTACTTACCTGTTTTATGCGCAGCAGGGTGCGCCCCAGTTCGTCCTTCTCGGTCGCATCGTGTTCCAACAGAAAAGTGCGTCTCTCCGGTCGGATAATTCCGCATTCCCTGGCCACACTGAGCGCCGTGAGCACGTTGTCCCCAGTGACCATCACGTTACGGATGCGGGCCCTATATCTTATTTAAAGGTTTTGGGGCAAACACACCTGTTGAGTTTGTTGATGACGTCGAGTGTGACTTCTTTGACGCGGTTCTCCATGGCGACCAGTCCGAGCAGTTCCATCTCGCACTCAACCTTCTCTCTGGCGATCTTTGAAGCCTTCGAGTAACTGAGGTTCAGTCTGCGACGGGCGACGGCGATCAGACGGAAGCCGTGTTGGGCGTACTTGTCAACCACTTGCTGAACAAGGAAAGTTACAAAATTAAGAAGACTTACCGAGTAGTTTTCAGGGGCAGAGTCCTTTTGGCAGAGACTGTAGACCATCTCAGGAGAACCCTTGCAGTAGAGGAACATTTCGTCGGTGTTAGGGTTGTAGACGATGACGGACATTCGCTGGAGCGAAGAGCTGAAAAAGAAGAGGAAAAAATAGCCAGATGGTGATATATACCTGAATGTGAATTGCCGAATAACGGAATACTCCTCAGGTACTTCGAAGGAACCGGGCGGCTTCAGAATCGAAGGCTAAATATTAATTAAAACCATGAAAATGGGCGATTTCACCTGGACTTGGTCGAACAGGTCGGTTTCTCCGGCGGAACTATCCCCAGTGGGTTCTTCCAACGTCCATCCAGTCTGCTGGAACAGTATGAGGTCCAGGGGATCGCCCATTAGAGTTCCGTTGATTCTGAAAGAAGATACATTATTATGTGCGAGAGGGTGGGTCTCAGTCCTTTCTGTCCCCCAAATTGGATCGCCCAATGTTGACGTCATACAAGAACCATGGCTGGATAGGGAGCGTTTAGGGGGTTCGATGCGTAAGCCCCACAAATGGTTCCTCGGAGGCAACGCACGCCCTTCAATATTTTGCGATCATTTTCAACCAAACACAGAATTAAGTAGGTAGCGTATACACACCATGTCCACCTAGGACAAGAACAAGCGCCCCCAGATTTGGTTAGGGGGTCGCACCGAGGGGGGTATTTCTACAATTAAACAGGTGTAAGGTGCATTAGTGTTGTGGTACTCTGCTCTCATTTTGGGCTACGCCAAACGGCTGAAATGCGGGCAGAGCCCCGCGCGACCCCCTAAAGTTGGGATTTCAAAGTAAAACCATGTATGGTAGAAGAATGTGATCGTACGCTACTATGAAAAATTGCAGCCAAATGTCTATATTGCCTCAGGCGATACAGCTCAAGGGTTAGCGTGAACACCCAGTTCATGATTGGTTAAGGCTGGGTACGTTATTTAATGTACCCAAAGGGTATATGGATGTGCCTACCTTGTGAGAGAATGGCAAGTGGCGATGGCCGTGACGAGTTCCCCTTCCAGCGGCAGTTCCTTCCTGACCATTCGATTCGTCTCCGCCGCAAAAGCGGCCTTCTTCTCTTCCGTGGCCGGTTGCACGGCAGTCATCAGATGGAAGTCCAGTCCGTCCTCCGTCAGAGTGCCCGTTTTGTCGAAGCAGACCACATTGATGGCTCCGCAAGTGTTGATCACAGACGGAGAAATGCAGAAGATCTGTTTCTTCTTCATCCGCATTCTGGCAGCCACCATTCCAATCGACATCGCAGCTGAAATTCCGGAATTCTGGTGATTTCATACAACAAACCCGGGAGTGCAGGAGGCACTGTGATTGTGATGATGTCGAGGGCTCGGATGATGACGCGGCTCACGGAACTTCCCCGATAGAGCATGATGAACACGGTGTAGATGAAGCCACAGCCGGAGATGAGACCGAGGAAACCCACAAACTGAAATATTACTTATTTTGGTTAAAAAGCAGCGGATACCTTGAAAAGGTCCCGGGTGAATCTGAAATCCACGGGCTTCGGGTACATAATAGAGCGGACGAGCTGTCCTTTGAGCGTCGAGTAGGCCGTTCGCAGCACAATCGCCTAAAACCATATAATCAAGAAGTGGTAAAAAGAGACACGATTCCTCTTAAAATAAACGGACAAACCCTCACACTTACTGAAAATCATACCTTAATGGAGAGTAACGCTAAGAAAAACAAATGGTTAAGGGTTTCAAGTATTAATTTCCCCGACTCGCATTAACCAATTTTATCAGTTCCCGACTTTCATCAAAACTTGTTATTGTTATTACCCGAGGCGATTCAAGCAATATCTCCGGCCCCGATTAATTCACTCTCTTTTATCGCATTGGTCTCAATTACTTCGAAACGCAACCGGTAAGACGTGTTCCTCGCTGCGGGAAGAGAAAATGGGTCATTAGGCCCGGGTTTAAAAGAAAGGAGAATCGGCCGAGTCTCAATTCAACCACCCTTTTCCAATCAACCCCCTCTTATTGAAGTATTTCCAGCGATGCAGGTGCACGTGGCCACCTTCCTGGCCAGCTGCCTGTCCGGAGTGGCCCTCCTCTGCTGTCTAATGGTCATCTCCAACATTTACAACGACGTGCAGGTGTTCTGGAGGGAACTAGACGGAGAAATGGACAATTTCCGCGTAATATTCTCGTTTTTCAATAGAAAGGAAAGATTTCAGACGACGACCGATGATATGTGGAAGGACTTGATGACCATTTCCAACGCCAAAGTCAGTCGCCATGCTCGTCAAGCCTACAAAGACGGCGCCGGCTACGAAACGGTTCCAGGGTGAGAACTCACTCCATTTACAAAACATTTGTTATTTCAGAGCGCCAGGTCATGAATTCGTTGTCATGGCTCCAGGAGGTGTGGCCCCAACGGGAGCCGGCTGTCAATGTCGCGGAGGGGCTGAGAACAAGTGCCGATCTGGTCCCCCAGGTCCAAAGGGAAATCCAGGAGTGCCAGGACCCAATGGAGTCCCCGGTTTAGACGGAAGGCCGGGAGTGGACTCCCAGGATGTAACTCCCGAGTCACAGACCCTTTCCACATGTTTCTATTGTGCTCCTGGGCCTCCTGGCTCTCCAGGCCCTATGGGAAGGCCCGGACCACGTGGAATGAAAGGAGCCGATGGACAACAGGGAAAACCGGGAAGAGACGGAAATCCAGGGCATCCGGGAGAGATGGGAGCAGGAGGAGCAGCTGGCAAAGTGGGACCTGCAGGACCAACCGGAGAAAAGGGACTGGACGGAAGGAAGCCGATCGGAAGACCAGGACCCAAGGGACAAAGAGGAGCACCAGGTGAGAGAAGGAGGGATAGGAGGTGAATCAAGGGGTTTCAGGAGACCAGGGAGGAGCCGGAAGCAATGGAAACAACGGATCGCCAGGACCTGCAGGACCAGCTGGTCCGCCAGGAGGACAGGGACCTCAGGGAGGAACCGGACCAGAGGGACCACCTGGACCCGAAGGAAAGATGGGACGACCGGGACACGTAAGTTTTAGCCATTTCACACAAATACAAGGCAATTCAGGACGCCGAGTACTGTCCCTGTCCTCCCAGAAAGTCAGGAGCCGCCGGAGCTGCTTACAGTGGCCATGGAGGAAAAGGGGACTCTTACAAAACACGTCATTAATCCGAAACAACAGAATAAATCCTTCCAACATACCTGTACTTTCTTTCCATGGTAGTAACGGGTCTGCAGAACCTGAGTTCCTCCGAACAACACGTGCTTCGAATGACGATCCAAGCAGAATTTTACATCGGGGCCTTCATCGACAAGGGCAACCTAAAACTTTGCGTAAGCGATGGAAACCGGAAAAATAAAGTTTTAAGCAGCGGATAGTTTACCAAAGATACTCCGTAGTACATTTTGAGCAGAAATCGTAATTTTTTTTAGGAAGAGCAAAAGAGGGAATAGTACCTGTAGAGCACTTACAATTTACCCAATAAACATTTTTCATGCCAGCTGGCTGGTTTTTCCATTCGTACCTTGGTGACAGGCACCGACTCTCCGGTGAGCATGCTCTCGTTGACAATCACGGTTCCGTTCATCAGGACGGCGTCGCATTGAAGGATGCAGCCATGTGGCGAAATCAGCAGAATATCCCCCGGAACAAGCTACAAATATAAAAATAAACAATTTTAAACTTAAAATAAACCTGTGATGAGCAAATGCTGACAGTCTGTCCGTTGTTCCGGAGCACTTCCACTTCGTCGCTGGAATGGACCATCCCCCGCAAGCTGAACGTTAAATAGAAAGAAAAACAAAGAAAATGGTACCTCTTTTCCTGCTTTCTGGTGTTCGTAAGATCCATAATGATGGAAACGGTGGACATGAGGACAATCAGCGTTGCGTAGAGGCAGTACTCGTCATTGTACCACACAGTTACACTAAATTATACAAAAATTAGATGAAAGTCATTGTTTTACCTAAAGGCCTGGAATATATAGAAAGGCGAAATGACTTCATAGAACAAAATGACGAGAATCGGACGAAGCTCCACCACGATCAAATTTTGTCCGTACGTGATCAGCCGTTGAGCGACCTAAAATGAATACTTTATAAAGAAAAGGGAGAGTCTTACCTGAGAAGTGGAGAAACCCGTACCGTTTGAGTAAATTTTATGAAAAGCTGCAACAGGGATCTAAATCAAAGGATAAAAGAGAAGTGATTTCGTGCCACCTGGCTGTCGATTTCACTAGGCGAGGCCCAGTGTCCAGACACGCCATCCTTGGATTCCATCCAGACGAATTCCAGCTGACGGAAGGAAAACCACCGGTAGGACTCGACCTCCCGCATCGACCCGTCCCCGCGGGGCAACAACTGAACACGGAGGGTTCGGAAAGAAGAAAAAGAGACTCACCAAGGGAGAATAGACCGTACGGCGTTTTTCTTTAACAGAAACAACTTCCTTTGCATTGTGGTCGTCACTAGAAAAGAATAAGTGATTCATGTTAACACAGTCAAACCCCACTGACACTTATATTTAACTACAGATGGGTGGTTCAACACTTGGCCCACCACGAAATACTCAATAAAATGATATTTGAAAAACTCACAGAATGAGAATGAGATCGGCGCTTTCAAATTCGCAGGGTTCGGCCCGGAACCAGAGATGCCAGGCTGTCCTCCAATGCAGGATCAACCGAAAGATGCCCAGAGAAATCACGGAGAAGAAGTAAAACAGAAACTGAAAAAGGGGATAAAAGTGAAGATAAGTAGGGACTCAGTTACCGTTCGAAAACCGTTGTAGCGGTAAGCGAAGAGAGTGAGAACATTCTCGCCAGAGTGAAGAGTTTGTTGGTGGCGACCGCCACCTGCCTCTCCCATGCCCGGGGGGAGTGGTTAACCGACCCTGAAAAGCACATTTATTATTAGAAAAGGAGTAGATGAAGCAACAAAATAGTAAAAAGAAGTGGGAACATGGCGATCGCGAAAAGGCCGTTGCGGGGAAACAAATCGTGGGACTCGAGAGAAGGGATTGCGAAAGGAGACATAACATTGACAAATGCACGGATTACAGCAAAGGACGATGTGTCGAACGGTTCTGGGTGCATACAGACCGCAAACATGGATTTATTTTGGACTTGAATTTGTGATTTATCCGGGAGAGGTGGGGGAAAATGACCAATTTAGGTACGAATACTCATTTCATGTAGCCATTCGCACAACATATCGTGTACGTCAAGTCTGAATACCAGTATACAGACGGTGGTGAAGAGAATCAAACATATGTTGGGTGGATTATCCGTGGGGTCGTTAAAAGCCCCCTGGCAATCCCAGACATTTCCTGATATTCACGTGAATTTCGTTCTTTCTGCCTTTTTGGCTTCATTCCAGTAGTAAAATTATCTGATTGTTCCTTATCGAGGGAGTGCGATAAGGCCATAGACTCCGCACAATGTATAAACAATTTGAAGCAGCTGAGAAGGCCCGGGGGATTAAAGGACTACCGCCTTTGCCCTACCGTAGTAATTTCGCATTGGGGCATACATCTTCTAGGTCTTAAACTCCAGAAAATAATTTTTTCAATAAATATTTTGGGTTTCCTGTAAAAAAATCTTTTCTGTCGAATAATGGTAACTAAACTTATATTGTTTCTGATGTAAAAAAAAATAATCATGTATATTTATTTGTATAAAGCTTGCAAATTTTCAAAGACCATTGGAGCATGTGTATTCCGAATAAATTGACACGTTTCCATACGCGCCACAGCAGCGTATCGGAGAAGACAAAACCGATAGCGATGAATCTGAAATTGAGACATTCTTCAAGAAAACTTTCGGAAAACCTTGGAATAGCTGGACATAACATGGCGTTGACAGAGAAGATTGGAACATTTGTGTGAGTGAATTCGCCGTGGACACGACTCCACAAGAGAGACCAATCACTAAACACTTGGGTTTTTTTGAAAAGCTGGTAGCCAACCAATTATGGAAAATTCCACGAAGAGACGACATTTAGGAGTGAGGCGGAAAACGCTAAAAACGGAGTGTGAATTCTATACTTCAGAGCAATTTAAGCATAAAACGAACTCTCTGAGTGTGACCTCCCTCCCAGCCCCATTCTTTTCTTCCGAGAGACGGTCTCCTGTTTCGAGATAAAGAGCGAAAAGTCCAGGAAGAACAACGCAGAGAAAAACCATCGAAGAGGCGCCGATCTTAATTATTCTTCTTGTGTTCAGATGAACTAGGAAGCAGTTTTCTTCAACCTACCAAATCTAGAAAAACTCCAAAATTAGGCAGAGTGGCTGCTGTGAAAATGGCTGTCCAGAAGACAATCGATCTCACTATTACCCTTCCAACACCAAATTCTGAAAACAGATGTCTTCAGTCAGATATCAAGGGGTTACCGTGTTTTACGTGAAAGAACTGCTCGGCCCCTTGATTCAAGGGATTGGCTATTATTAGAATAGACAAGAGTACGTGGACTGTGATCATTACATTGATTGTGTTTCTAAACGAGAGGATTATGGAGATAGAGGAAACACACACACACACACACACACACACACACACACACACACACACACACACAAAACCACATATATAGATAAGTTACCTGAGAATAGGCGTCTGAACTGAAGCAATCACAGAATCCGTCATTGAGTTGCCGTAAGTGAGGTAAGATGAAAGTGAGACTGGCGTGTACAAAAATAGAAGAACTGAAGATAATTCAAATATTTATGATGTTCGCTTGTAGCCAACTTATACAAAACTAAAAAACGTCACTAATTTTTTTGCTATCGTCAAATGAAATAGCCTGAAGGCATCATTGACTTATCTTTCAACTGACTTTACTGCTATATTCATAAAATAACGTTGTATTTACCTTGGGTTTGACTCAAGTTATAAGTATTCGAGAGAGAAAAACGTACGTAAATAGCTGACTGCGACTGCCTTTGAAAAGTGTTTCGGTTGTCTCATGTCGTTCTGAATAGTTGGGAAACAAGCATGTCCTCCGTAGGCGAATACAATAGTGCCGAAGCCAAGGGAGAATTGAGTCTCAGGGTAAACGGCAGCCTAGACACCAGATTAAAGAAAAAATGGGAAAAGTACAGGGAGGCACTTCGGGAGGTCGAGAAAGACTCCAACCACTATGAGAATCACGGCGACAGTTGTCGAAGCGGCCGCTCCAATTGAAACCTGCCTTCAAAACAAAAGTAAAAGTTTGTAACTCTGCTAACCAAAAGTGGGCAGGGCTGCGAAGCATCATAAAAGGCCAAAGGATAAAGGCCACGGCCAACAAAACGATACAAAAGTGAACGTGGATGTCAAAAGTGGCCAACAATTGAGAAACGTTCTTGGCTCCAAGCAAAGAAAAGACTGAGACTCCTCCGAAGAGAGTAGTGTAGATGAATATTTGAGTTACTAGCCTGAAAATTTAAACTTTGTTTCCTTCTATCGCACTTTCTCTATAGTGCGTTTCCAAAAATGAGGCAAGTAAAAAGGGATTTTCTCAAGGACTAGGTACATTTGGTCTCGCCACAATTGTTCTTCTTCTGCATCAGGATCCAATTGGAACTCCTTTTCTGAGCACTCCTTTTTTACAATGCCTTTTCGCTTATTTTGTTTATATTCACTTCAATGTTTCAAATAGTCAGTAGTTAAATATGCACGAAACTCGCGGAAGTCGAGAAGTCCCGACTATTGGTTGGAAATAGACTATATGTGTTTCTCAATTTCTTTGTTTCTCTCTATTACTGACACTATATCTGTTTTCCTCTTTTTTATGTCTTATTCTTTCCTACTGTGGTATATTTGTCTCTGTTTCTCTGTTACGGCTATAAAAAAGGGCGTTACTTAGCACAAGGACCCATAGCCCTGAGGGCCATTTCAGGGTAAGGGTCTCGGCAGGGTTCTGTCGAGTATATTTTCCATTTCTTCTGCATCAGGATCCAATTGGAACCTAATAGGTGAGCTGTATAGCCAAGCATAGAACACATTAGGAACAGCATCACAACACCACCCACGAAACCTGAAATAGAAATGTTTGTTAGATGCTTTTCTTGCCTTTTTTTTAAATGAAAATTGCTCGTTCTCAAATATTTACCCGTATTAGAAATGGCCCGAGGCATGGCGACTAGTCCGCTGCCAGCCGTCTCCCCGACGATAAAGACGGCCGCGAGAAGCCATCCGTAGCCTCTTGAATGGCCATCTCCTGGCTGAAATCAACATGACATAAAAGAGCTGAATCAAGTTACTCAAGTAGAGCAAGGTCTATCATTGTGTGTTAAACTGGCCTTGGTTGCCGCAGGAATGTTACGAACCTGAAGTCACAAGGTATGAACCGTTAAAGTCAAATAAACCCTAGATCTGTTTCCACAGTTTAAACTGTTCCAATGAACATCACACAAAACATTCCACAAATGTCACATGTTTTTAGGACGGGTCAAGTTCTCAGCGAACACCATTTTACGTCATTCCGACAGACAGTGCGAATCGGTTATCACGCCATAGATCAGAGGCAGATCAAGAATTTACTAAGTGAATTCAAAAATAATATATTATAACTCTTTGGGTTCTTTTCTCTCAAAGAGAATGATTTCTTGAAGGACAATATTGAGAAACGCAGATACACATCACACTCAAAGGTGGCTAACGTACAAATCTTGGTGTTTAAGCTTCTGAATAACCAGAACTGCTGGATTTTTAAAAAAGGTTGTTCCAAAAATCGGTTGTAACTACAACAAATGAGTAAAGACTGAAGGGCGTACCTTTTGTGTCGAGGTCTTCTGCATGTTATGGCTGCCCGTCGGCGCCCGAACCGGACCGCCCTAGCCGAAACGCGAGGAATAAATCTCGGATCTCGAAAGACACATTAGCGGAAATCAGCAGAAATGCTGCTTTCTCCATTCACTTAGCAATTGACCAGAGAACTCTTTTTCCTTTTGAATTCAAACACGAAAAAATTAGTCTACTTTGGCCAAGGCGGCATCCTTGCTGCGTCAAAGACATGATAAAGAATTTTTACAAGTGACCTGAGGTCGAATTGAATCTCGGCTGCTAATTTAAAAAAAAACTAATTATCTGATTATAGGTGAATTTTTGCCCCAAATGGAGGTTTCGCAAATTGACGGCGAGCTGAGGTGGGAACCTTTTCTTTCTGGATTTGTCTCTGACCGACAAAGCAGCAGACGATTATGAATAGTTATGAGTAATAAACATGATATGTGAAGAGTATGTTGCCCAAAGCAAACTACACACTTTTTTACGGGCGCCGAAGAACATTTAATGCATCGCACGGTCTTTCCTATCTTGATGTTTGGAGGAACGCGAGGGAAAAAAACAGATTTGGCTTTTTGGCAAATGCAAGAAATTCGGGTGTCTCCGAAAAGAGTTCAGCCATGACAACAGCTGGCGATTCGCCAAAACTCGCTTCTAAATTCAGGAAAAGAGGCGGGCGTTGACAGAACTCTAAATCTGTTTTTGCAGGTTACCAAATTGATGGCCGTGTTCGCAAAGACGACGATGTACAGCATTGAAGACAAACAGTTCTTAAAAAGACAGCTGGCTTAGAATCTAAGAAAGGCAAACAAGCAACATCGACGTTATCTGAATTCAGCTACAGTGAACTCTTTTTGAACAAACTGGACGTTGTGTAAATCAGTTGCAAGAAGAACATTTACAGGTAGCTAAGTTAATGTTGAAAGGATGTTCGTTTTGATCTTTTACTCTTTCGTGCTACCTCTGGTCTTTGTAATTGCGGAAAGATCTATGTGCTCACTCAGGGTGCCTAGGAGTAAGAAAGATCAAGGTTGGGAGGAGCAAACTTCAAACTTTTTTTGAAGTTCCATTCATTCCCATTTCCTGACGTCTAGCCAACCTTCAGGTTCGCAAAACACGCTCTGTTTCTTGCCCCCCCCCCCATATAGACGAAATTACCACATGAAACAGTAGAGGAGGGCCTGTATATTTAAATAATAAATCTCTCCTCATTTCACCATTGAAAAGAACGATCTCTCGTCTACGTTGCGTGATGAATTTGTTCATTTTCTTTTTGGCGGTCCTCTGCTTTTAAAGACTTGTGCCGATCTCGTGACGAAGAAAAAGTCAGCAACAACACGATCAGAACTCTCTGATTATTATTTTGGCCCGCTCAGGAAATGTTTTGGGGCACGACACAGACACACACACAGACACACACACACACACACACACACACACACACACACACACACACACACACACACACACACACACACACACACACAGTTGTTTCCCTTGTTTTTTCAAAAGTGGAAAAGTTTTGACTTTCAAGATTCCTCTGGTGTTTGGCATAGCGGGAAGATCTATGCCCTCTGAGCACTTAGTGGAGAGAGATCAAGGATCTATGAAAGTTTTTTTGCTGAGCAAACTGCATACTTTTTCAAAGCCACTCCCAGTCTAAATTGGCTTTTTTTGGCAATGGATGCTATATTCTAATGTAAGAATGGAGAACATAGAAAACAATTACAACAAAAACAACACTTGCCTCTTTTGCAGAAGTCATATGATAGAGGGGTATAGTAGGTTTCATAGCAATGGTTCGACTCTCTGGAACCAGATGAATTTCTTGCGCTCTTCTGAAGAATGTCTCTTTTGTCGCATCCGCGCAGTTATATTTTTCTCATGCAAGATGATGCAATTCCTTGAATTTTCTTATTCACAGCTTCGGAGTGAAATGTCATTCATTGAAAATCTGAACTTGATTTTGCTTCAACAAACAACGCGAGCAAAAGGCAACAAAACATAGAAAAAAGCGAATGGTGAAAGCCTCAGAGGAGCAGATTTTGTCTCTTACCTAATGCTTGGAATTGGGTAAGAGACAAAATCTGCTCCTGGAAAACTCCCAAATGGATCTTTTTATACAACAGTATTTTACATTAACAATTGGAAAATGAGGATATCTCTTTAAACGTGGAAGCTTCATATTGATATGATTATTTTATGGGCACATGTTTGCAGAGCTGTTGTAAGCATCAAAATGATCGCCGACAATGGCTAATTCAAGCTCCAGAGTTTTCGTTTTAATTTTTGCCTTGAATTCTCTGTTTATTTTGAAATTTTAAAAGCATTTGATCTCTCAGGCGGGTTTCTGACCGTCCTTTGCGTCTGAGTCAAAGCAACGTCTTCTAAATGCCTCCTAACGTGCCCCCCTCCCCCCCAGACCCCCCACGTGTGGGTGAGTCGCCAGTCGGTGTCCGGTATTCTTTGTTTTCCGCCATGTGTACTTTGCGGGAACCGCATCTACGCAGCCGTTTTTATACTGCAGGAATGAAAGATCAAGTCTTTTGGCAAAAACCTTGTCTGTGATTAATCAGCCACCTTCTTTCACACCGGGTGTTCCCCTTCACATCTCCGCTTCGGAAAATGTTAAACCGGTCACAAACTGTTGATTCGATAAGGGTTACTGTGCATTCGGGGTGATTCGAAGTGACAACTGAGTTTTGCAAGAAAAATGGAGAAAATTGGAGACTTGAATAAAATTGTAACATACTCAACTGCTTTGTAAAGTGAACGGTACTTTTCAATCTCCATGAATATAGTTTAATGATCCGGTAAAATCGAATTCTGGTGACGTCTTTGAAAATGAGAAAAAAGTCCCAAAGTGTTTGAAATTATACGCTAGCTTCTTGATTTTGTGTCTAATCTAGAACGAACAATATCTTCGCTCAATACGAACAATAATGTGTGAATCAGTTTGTCTACTAGAATTCCAGTGACGAAAGCTTGTTTTGAGAAAAATCCATTTTTCGCAACAAATGAGACAAAAATTCTTTACGCTCTAGGCTGGAGAAATGTCTGTACCGTTGAAGAATGCTAAGGAATAGGCGAATCAGCATAAAAATCACAGAAATAAAGATAGAGAGAGTGAGAGTGAGAGAAAGAGAGAGAGAGAAAAGGAGAAAAAGGGAGAGAGAGAGAGAGAGAGATCTGAAACATTGGGAGTGAGAGATTGAAAGTGAGCAAATAGAGACCCAGAGAAAGGAAATTCTCTCAAAATTGTTTCAGTCCTCTATCATTTTTTCTACTTCAACAACTCGGAGTTCCAGTAGAAAGTAATCAAGAAAAATAAGCAAAGAGAAAAAAGAGATCTCAAAAAATCAAGCAAGAGACTGAGACTGGCCAAGAGCAAAAGAGAGATACCTCATCCCCTTCCACAAAACGTCGCTGCCTTCTCTTCAACCAGTGAGAGTCCCTCCCATTTGCGACTCTTCCCTCCAAACCTCCCACTGACCTCCGACCTCTCCTCATTTAGAGGGATCCTGGCCCGCGGTCTCCCAAAAGCCGTGTTCTCTGGGCGATCGATGGTCGCTTGGCCCCGCCCCGTCCTGTCCCACTCCACTTATGCACCCGCAACAGAATGCTCACACAAAAGTGCTCGTCCTAGGTTGGTACTTTCAATTAATCTTTATATTATGTCTCACTTTGTTACTCATCTTTTTTGTTTTAAACATTTGCCGAATTAGAATAAAACCCCAGACGGGGATGAATGGAAAGCAATTCATCAGACGTATCCGGTTTTTTTCTCGAAAAGTGACGTAATCAGAGGTAAATACTTGAATCACTGTTGACAAGTACTTCCGCCGCTGCTGTTTTTCTCGGTTCATGAACTCAGCGCTCAGCATTTGCAGAAATAAACGACCGTGACTCAAAATATCCGCCGCTCGCGGTGTAATTCAAAGGAGGGCGCCGGGAAAAAAAACGTGAGAAGCGCGTCTTGAACTTTTTTGCACACGTTGAAAAAAACCTTTTTGTCCCTTGAAAAGTATAGTTTTAAATGTTTATTTAATTGTAATAGCAAAACTATGTTTTCAAAAGGCGTATCATTCTTTCTTTTTTTGCTTACAACGTCATTTTCACCGAGACCGTGTTTTTGGGAAAAGTCGCGTACGCGTGCACTGCCGCCGTTTGGTTGAATTGTTTCATTGAAACCCTCGTTATCTTCGATCCTTTCGTAACCCAACCCACAATCTGTAGTTTGTGTAGTTTGTTGCCTTAAGTAGTCGGCCCCTCGCGAGGTTTTCGGCCTCTCACTGCTCATAGAGCATAGATCCGGCCGTCTTTTGAAAGACTCGAAGGCTCCGATTCCATTACAACGAGAATTTAAAACACGCGCGACGGAAACGAGAGAGAGAAAAGAGATCACTGAGGAATAAAGGCATTTCCAGGAAATGGACCTGCTGGCATTTCGTTGTCGGCGTTTTTGGCGGGACTGACGCCCTTCTACAACAGACTTCAGCCGCATCCGAATGCACACATTCACAAGAATCTCCTGGAGACAAAGGAATCCCTCATAGACCAGGTGAGACCAAGGGAAGACGTCATTTCCTGCAGGGGAGATCCGTTTTCAAAAGGGGACAGCCATTGTGGAATTAAGGGATTAAGGGATTAGACCCTTATCTTAACTTTTTTGACAACAATTCACAAAGACCTCCAAGCAGCTTGGTGAGATAGCGGAGAATTGGCAAAATAGGGCTGCGAAATGGCTCAGATCGAGAATACACTGTGATTCTGAAGGTTCGAGCTTCTAGTGAGCTTAAGAGCTATCATTCGAGTAGTTTTCTTATCTTACTCTTAGTCTCTTAAAAAATCTTGCAATTATCTGAATCATTGGTTTGTAGAGTTCAAGGTCTCCCCGCCAGTGTCTAATATGATAGGAATTTCTCGAATCGGCCGCATTATGTCCCCTCGCTTCTTTCGCAGTCTACAGTACCCCTAAGTGTCCATTGAGGCGGAAGTGTCTGTCTTTTTCCCGAATTCCGTCCTTTTCCTTTCCAACCGGTGGTGCAGTGGTCGTTGTAATGTCCCTGGCACGGCTCCAGTCTCTCCTGCCAGCCGGTGCTTGCAGCCAGCCGGTGATATCCTTGAAAAACGTAGTGTCGATGTCAGGGGAAATTTATGTGCCCCGAGGCGATTCCAGTTTGTTGGTCGTCGTTCTGCTGTGGCAGCCGGCTGAAACATTCGGGTTACGTACTGAAAGGGAGAACGGGAATACGGAGGCACACGGGTCACAACATTCGCCTTTTTTGACTAACTCTTAGCCAGAACAGAAGAAATGTGGTTCTGTTCTTTACTGTTTGTATGTGCCTAGACAACAGTATTTTGTGACAGCACTCTTGAAAGTGACGCGCCGTCTCGATTTCGCAAAATGCTGACAATTCGCGCGTGGTGGCGATGACAAAAAGAAGCACAAAAGCCTTTGAGGCCAGAGATTGAGAAAAGTTAGAGAATAAACAAATAACAATGGAACGTGAAATTATTTGGAATGAAACTTCCCCGTCGGTCGCTCTCTCTATCTATATCTCTATCTCTCAGTCTCTCTCGCTCTCTCTCTCCCTCTCCCTCTCGTTCTACAGGCGATGCCAAAACTACTTCGTCACCACGTGCAAAAGTTTTGATGTTGTTCCTAGAGTAAAGTGCGGAAAATAGGATACTCAGGTCGCGTACGCAGCCAAATCGTTCAAAGTAGATTTGGCGAGGAGTATATCTATTTTGACCTCTCTCTTTCTCTGCATCTCTTTAGATCAGTCTCAAGTCTCAAAAACTCTAGATATCATTCTAGAGCTTACTCTGTCTCTCAGTATCTCTATTTATTCCTCATTACCTCTCTCTCTATCTATATCACACTCTCTCTTTCTCTCCCGCGCGCGTTCTCTCTCTCTCTCTCTCTCTCTCTCTCTGTCTCTCTAGGTATCCTCATTTCTTCCAATATTAATATCGCTCATTTCAGGACCTGTCCTGGTGTGAAAATGTGGAGCAACTGTGTGCGACAGGTCGCAGTCTCTCGGTCCTTTATGATACTCTGGTAAGAGATCTCTTTCCCACTAAAGAGGCACTGGTTTTCAGACTCGCCCTGGGGCAGATATCGGAGAGATAAATCCTTCCTGTCTCAGTTGGGAGTGGAGGAAAGACAAAGTGGTTGACCACATTGTGCTGGGAGAGACTCCCATCGGAGGCAGTTGGAACGACTACGACCCCGACGTAAGTTCATAGTACTCGAACACCCTGGGGCATAAAATGCGGGTCTTGTTTTACGAGGCGTGCACGGAGTGTCACTCCCTGGTACATCCCGAAAACAACTTCAACTGACATTCAACATCCGAAGAACTTTGAGTCCCAGGGGGAATTTGTTTTTCCTCAAAAATATATTTATTAGTTGTTGCTAGGAGACGAAAGAAACCCTTTGGGAAAACACTTTATTCACAGGAAGTACGTCACAAAAGGGAAAAATAGACAAATGGGACACGGTAGAACCATGATTTCAAGGGAGAAAAGTAACACTAAAAATTACAGATGATCGCAGTGTCTTTCTCGTCTTGGCTAGACCTCCCGGGCTTCACAATCAGCCAATATTTGGAGGGAATTCCCGCCATTCCAAGGTTTGTTCCAAAAAATTTAAAAATCTTCAACTAATGATTTTCAGACTTCCTTCTATGGTGATTGCTGCATACATGGAAAACTACACGAAGAGCATGGGGATTCGGAGATACTTTAGACCACACACGAAGGTCGAAAGCATCACGGTGGGTACTGTAGAAGCGGTGTGTGGGTGTGCGTGTGTGTACGTGTGTGCGTGTGATGTGGTGTGAACAGAGAGTCTAAAAAATGAAACGAGAGTCTGAAAAGTCCAAGATTTCTTTCATTTGCCATAATCGTTCCAACATGTGAATAACAAACGGTAGAGATAAGACAGTGGTGTGCATTCTTTGATTGTGAAAACAAAAGTCAGCTGACTGTTGCAGAAGGAAGACGACTTGTGGGTGACCAAGGGAACTTACTCCAACGGGCGGCCCTTCACCATCACATCCAACCACGTTGTCCTCGCCTGCGGCAAGACCAAACCAAGGGTTCTTGGAGTAATTTCATTTTCTTTTCTAAACAAAGAGGTCGTTTCAGATTCCGGAGGAGAGTAGCTGTAGCAAGGTGGTCTACGATGTTCCGTCGCTCAAGGCCAGGGTTCTGCAGGACATTGAGCAAGAAAATAAGTACGGGAACTTTTTTATTCGCACGCGTGTTTGTCTGCCTTCTGTTGGGGGACAGATTACGGTATTCACCTTTTGGGGGACAGATTACGGTATTCACATGACTAAATTGCTATAGTTGATTGTCGTTTTGCGCTGACACATCGATGAATATATTGAAGCATATTAGCCTTCATTAGGGTTTCTCAGTGATGATACCGTAAGAAAAACATGTATGACCATTACCGGTCATCGTTGTGGATCCTTTACTCCCAAAACCTTAAAAATTCTAACAATATATGTTTTTGTAAAACGTAAAATGGCTTTCGCTTGTGAGTAAGGTCTTTGCTATTTAAGAATGTTCCACAGAATTATCTGAGGAAATGATATGATTCTGACCTTCTTCTTTAAATCTGTATTTTAGTGAAGAAAGAGGCCGAGTGGTGGTGGTTGGCGACGGAATCTCCTCGGCAGACGTGGTCAGACACTGCCTGGAGAAGAAGATCCCCGTGCTTCACGTGATGAGGAGAAACGACCGCCAACTAAGGAGTGGGTCATTTACTTCTCAAACCACAATCCCTTGTCGATAAACAGAAAAGGGGTAACTGCACTCATCCTTTTTACTCTATAACTTAATCACTTTTAGACATCTTGATGGCCCGTCTCTCCCCTGCTCATTACGCGGAATACCACTCAGTATACCGAAAAATGACTGGAAAGGACCACCATGATCTGTACGAAAGGTGCACGGGATCGGAAGTGACAGCCATCGATGACGACAGGGTGGTCGTTTCAACCCCGAAGGGAAATCGCATTGAGGTGAGTTACAAATCAGAAATGCAATAGAACTGTAAGAACTTCGATTGGTTGGCAATCGGAAGTCTTATCTTTCAATATTATTGCTGAAAAGAGCCCATCTGATAAGTTCTTCTCTGTTATTTCCTACGCTGACAAAGTACTATCGTCAGGGAAGAGACTAGAAGAAAAACTTGAACACTAGAGACTCTAAACTATTCAAAAAAATGGGATGCGATTCAAAATTTTCAAAGCATCACTGCTAAACTTCATGAGCCGATTTAGGAGCCCTACCGTGTCGCTGCTGTGTGTATTGGCCGTGAGACCGAAGTCTCCAAAGTGCTGGATGGAAAGACCTTCTTCGACGGTTGCTACGAATCTCCCTCAGGTGACTATACTCTTACTATCAGTTTGTATGTTTCTCTCTGTCTCTCTCTCTATGTCTCTCTGCCTTTCTGTATCTCTATTTCACTCACTCTCACACTCAATCTCTTCATTTCTCTCATTGTCACTACCTAGCAAACATAGTCTCACTCAATACCTCCCTTCCATTTCCTTCTCATTCCCTTGTCTCTGTCTTTGTCTAGTTCGATTCTCTCTCTCTTTATTTCTCTCTTTCTCTCTCTCTCTCTCTCTCTCTCTCTCTCTCTCTCTCTCTCTAATCCAACTCTCTTCAGACCCCTCCCTGTTCGCCGTGGGTGCCGTGGCGGGTGACCACTTCGTCCGCTACCTCGTGGGAGGCTGTCTCCACGTGGCTCGTAAACTCCTTCAACCGTAGCCCAGTTGATCTACCTACAGTAGTCCATTTGACCTACCTTCCGTAGTCGATTCTAGTTTACCGGTGCGATTCGGGTAGTTTCGTAGTCCATTTTCTATTTATTGATCCCATTTTCTCTTTCCTCATGTATCTCCTGAAATCGTCGCTTACGATTCCCATTTCCCCAGTTCGCCGTTGTTTTTTTCTTTGTTGCGGCAGCAGCTTTACGGTCTAGAATCAGCTTGTGACGACTTATTACGTGTACCCCCAACTAGTGATACTATTTGACGAGATGAACTTAGATTGAGCCATATTCAGCACATACTGCACTAATTAATTCTTTGATTCTATGTTCAGTTGGGGGATTCGAACATCGACGACTTCATAGCGCTGGTACCTAAGACGCTCCTAAAAACCAAAAACCCATTATGTTACAAATCCAGTATGTCGACTATCAATGGATCGCCCATACTGTCAGTACAAATGATCCCAAAACTAGTGCAATATATAATACTCAGCCCATTTACGCAGCCAAATCGGCCAAAGTACATTTAACGAGACGTATAAAAGTGTGTATTTTGAAAAGAAGAGGCAAGATCATCACAGAGATCTGAGGGGAATTGAAGAATTCCTGAGATATGGTCTTTCGAAGGCACTTTTCTGGAAAAGTCCGTCTGCTCAGTCTTCGCTAGTTTCAGGTTTTCCGAGATCAACAGCCTGAAAAGGAAAATTTATGAAAATATAATATGGCACCTTACATTTTCAGAGTCAAAAACGAGAGAAATCGTTTTCGCAACACTTTCAGAGAAAGGTTCCATGAAAAGGTGAACATCTTCTGCCGTGGAGGACATAACATGAACCTCAACCCGTTCTCTGAATCACAATTATTCTCTATTTTTTCTGTATCAAACCTTTGCGATGGGAGTTTGCTGAAATTCCTGTTTTTGATGAATTCGTCCAAATAGGCCGTCGTCTTTTCGTAGAACATGATTCTTTGTTTCGGAACCTTTAAAAGCCAATATTGAACTTCTTCTCAGCTTGCCTACCTTCTCCTGAGAATTGCTCAAAGTGTCCAGGAACACTGCGAAATTCTCCCCGTCTGTTCCGTGGCGCTCAATGTGTTTCTGTAGCTTCGACAGCTGCGCCGCCTGATTTCATTTCTATCCTTTTTTCTGCTTAAACCTTACCAAGTCATCTCTTTTCCTACAAATGTCGCTGATTCGGATCTTCTTCATTCGATAAAAGTCCATGTCGATTTCATTGAGACAGTGTTCCCCTGTGTATTATGTATTGGAGCACGATTACAACTCACTAATGGCGAAAACTATGACTCTCTGGAGATGCCGTTGGAAAGAGAATCCAAAGTTGTGTAAAAGTGTGCGAACGGAAGAAACTGTGTTTGGCGGCGAAGACTGAAAAACACATAAAATCTATCTTTTACCATGGACAAGTGAAAGGTGGCCTCGTATCAACAGTGTCCAATGTACAAGGCGCAATTTCATAACGGCAGGGGATTTTGGGCACATGCAGAGCATGATAAATGGAAACTATCTCTCTCTCTCTCTCTCCCTCTCTCTCTCTCTCTCTCTCTCTCTCTCTCTCTTTCTCTCCCTTTCTCCCTCTCTCTCTCTCTCTCTCTCTCTCTCTCTCTCTTTCTCTCCCTTTCTCCCTCTCTCTCTCTCTCTCTCTCTCTCTCTCTCTCTCTCTTTCTCTCCCTTTCTCCCTCTCTCTCTCTCTCTCTCTCTCTCTCTCTCTTTCTCTCCCTTTCTCCCTCTCTCTCTCTCTCTCTCTCTCTCTCTCTTTCTCTCCCTTTCTCCCTCTCTCTCTCTCTCTCTCTCTCTCTCTCTCTCTCTCTCTCTCTCCCCCTTTCTCTCTCCCTTTCTCTCTCTCTCTCTCTCTCTCCCTTTCTCTCTCCCTTTCTCTCTCCCTTTCTCTCTCCCTTTCTCTCTCCCTCCCTCCCTCCCTCTCTCTCTCTCTCTCTCTCTCTCTCTCTCTCTCTCTCTCTCTCTCTCTCTCTCTCTTTCTCTCTCTCTCTCTCTCTCTCTCTCTCTCTCTCTTTCTCTCTCTCTCTCTCTCTCTCTCTCTCTCTCTCTCTCTCTTTCTCTCCCTTTCTCCCTCCCTCTCTCTCTCTCTCTCTCTCTCTCTCTCTCTCTCTCTCTCTCTCTCCCCCTTTCTCTCTCCCTTTCTCTCTCTCTCTCTCTCTCTCCCTTTCTCTCTCCCTTTCTCTCTCCCTTTCTCTCTCCCTTTCTCTCTCCCTCCCTCCCTCCCTCTCTCTCTCTCTCTCTCTCTCTCTCTCTCTCTCTCTCTCTCTCTCTCTCTCTCTCTCTTTCTCTCTCTCTCTCTCTCTCTCTCTCTCTCTCTCTCTTTCTTTCCCTTTCTCTCTCTCTCTCTCTCTCTCTCTCTCTCTCTCTCTCTCTCTTTCTCTCTCTCTCTCTCTCTTCTCTCCACTTCCTCGAATTTCTTGTTGTGCATCTGCGCCTGCATCTATGTGTCTCTCCTTTCTCCTGTTCTCTCATCATGTCTTTCTCTCTCTTTCTATTTTTCTGTCTCTCGGTCTTTGTCGTTCTCTCTGTTAATTTTTCTCTCCCTGCCTGTCTATATCTCTGTCTTTACATCTATGTGACTCTTTTTAGCTTTCCGTGCATATATTTTCGACTCAATCGTTCTCTATGTCTGTCTGATTCTCTCTCCTCTGTGTGTTTTCTTTCTATCCGTAAGTTTATGCTTATATCTCCTCTTTGCTTATTCTCACCTTTAAATGCAGTCTGAGTATCCTCCTCGTGTCATTGAAGTAACTGAGAAAAGGCGATGCTGCCTTGTGATAGTACTCCGCTCTTTTCTGAAAAATCCCCATTTCCAGCGATTTCTACTCCCAACCTGTTGTCTTCCTTTGTCAACATCATCCGTAATAAAATTTCGCAATTCTTTGCTCAGCTGTGGTCCCGTTGTTTGTTTTTTGTGTTCCTCGTGCGTTGATTCATCCACCACCCTTAGGTCGATCGCAAACATTACTGGACACTAAAACTGGAATTATAGGAAGTCTAGGAAGACATTTACCGTTCTTTCGAACTTTTCCATGCTACGTTCATGACTGCGAGCCGCAAAACATTCGGTTTTTATCAGAGTTGAGAACTCGGGGACAATATCTGAAAATCGGGTCTTTTCTGTCTCTAATACACACACACACACACACACACACACACAACCTCTCTTTTATTCAGAAACACTGACCTACTACAAATCTCTGTAGATAGGATGTGGTAATCTTTGCATTGATCATCGAGAGTATCCAGTCGAGTGACAAAAGTCCCGTATCCGCCTGAATTTTCCGCTCTTTTTCTCTTTCAAACATCATTTTACCTTCACTTTCGCCAGAATCTCAGCTGGCGTTTCCACTGTGTTCGCCAGTTTGTTCGGCAGATAGGAAAAGACGATTTCGTCTACGCAGATTGGCACAAAATGGAATCTTTGACTCAGTTCCTCCACAACAAGTCCTTTTTGTGATCCGGGACCACCTGAAAATGAAATTTGCTGCCACGTCGTCAGATTTTCGTGTTCCCCCGTGACCATTCAGATCAACAATCAGTCTCTTTCTTGAGAATCTCGACTGATTGTTGGTTAAAATGTCCCAAGGGAGTCTTCTGAGTATTCTCTAACTAATAATTGTACTGGAGTGCATATCCCATAATTTACAGAGATCAAAGACAAAAAACGCTTGGAACAAGACAATTTGCTCTGACTGGTTTTCTTTGACACAATTTTAGATAAACTGACCGAAAAGAAAGATGACTGCCTTGTCGGACGGAGGAGTTCGTCTGACTCCGGTTCCGATGTCCACGGGAATCGGCGGAGGAGGAGCGAACTCGTCGCGGGGAGCCTCGTCGGAGGGACCGCAGCTGGGGGCACAGCCCATCGCACCGTTCGAAGACCCACGGACTGGAAAAGAAGAGATTTTAGAGCAAGACTGGAGTGAAAGGTGAAAAAAGGAGATATATGTTTGCTTGGGACCTTTGATGAGTACCAAAAGCTTTATCTTTTGTGAATCGGTGTATTTTAAATATGCGGCTCGTTTAAAACAACTTGCGAGAAAAAAACGCACGCAGACGTAATTTTTGAGAAAGGGAGTTGTGAAGAAAATAGTGAAGCCAATGAAGAGGAGTGAATCAAGAACGGTTGTCAACAAACGGCTGTCACGGGATTTTCAATTCCATCTTTTTAAATTCACTGAAACGATGTGGAAAGTAAAAAGGACAGAGAGTCACAAAAGGGTTGCACATGATGACGTAACCTCCTAGGACATACGATTTCAACATGCACAAAAACAGAATTTGGTGGAAATTCAAGCTCAAAACTTTCAGGAAAACTTGAAATTTTGTTTGATCATATAAATAAACGGTACACTTTGGTGATCATCTGCATTTAAATTGTGAATAAGAAAAAAATACACAAAAAAATACAATTCGAATATTGGGATTATGTTTTACATAAAATATTCCCGTTGTAGAAACGGCTAAACCAATGAAAACAATCCCAGATCGTCTCAAAATGGTATTGAATCGTCAGAAAAGGGCATTTGTGCGAGGCAAATGCAAAACAGGCGTTGGCGCGAAAAGGATGATGAACCTGTTTACGAGGAGAGTAGAAGAAAACGCAGTGGAAACGTCAGACCCTTGGGATAGTTAATGAATAGCAAATGTAGGAGGGAAAGGGGAGAAAGCAAAGGAACGAAGGGGAGGAGAGAGAGAGAAATGACACAGACTTCAGACGTCAGGGCTAATGAGATAGTGGAAGAAGATTTGCACTTGCGATGTGAACAGGACACTCGGAAAGAAGGGGCTGATGTGGATAGTTCAACGAATTTATTTATAGAAAAAAAACATAGAAAACCATTCAAGTGTTCAAAGATCCTTGTCAACGGAAGACTTTGAGTAGAACTCAAGGGAAAACACACAAGAAAAGGAGTTTTTGCGACGGAAACAGCGGTACATTCATTTAGGAGCAGTAACAAAAGTTGAGTGACACTTCCATGAACCGAAAGGAACTCTGCTTGTTTGTCTTGAGGGAATCCTGGATCATGTCGACACAAAATGAGAACTTTTAGGGTGGGTTCTATGAATAGGGATAAATAAGTGGTTAGAGTGTAAACACTTGTTTTGGCTGCCGTCAGAGTAAGGCAAGCCATCAACAGGACGACAATTAGCCTGTGGCTTTTGTGGTTGGCGACGACGGCGGAGGGAAGGACCAGGAGTCAATCGGAAATGCGGAAAAGACCTGCAATTACACGGGAAGTGCTCTTCCGAGAAAACGCCGATGAAATCACACGGCAGATGTACCTGGGAGAGGGAGAGAGAGAGAGAGCGAGAGAGAGAGAGAGAGAGAGAGAGAGAGAGCGAGAGAGAGAGAGAGAGAGAGAGATGTAGAAAAGCGAGAGGAGGAATTGAGGACAAGGAAAAGAAGAGGAGCACAAACGACTCCATTAGGTCAGTTCTTCATTAGTATATTGTGCTTGAGGCACATACACCCCAAATGTTATGACATAAGTTATTTGGCAGAACTTGACTTAGGAACTAAATCGCTGCTGAAGTCAGAATTTCATTCGCATACGACCGACCCCTGCCCCCCTCCCCCTCCCCCGAGAGAGAACGATTCCCACAAAATGCGCGAAAACACCTCAACATGGAATTTTTCCAGGCATTGCGAGAGACCATTGAAAATCCCTTGAAAAGTTTTCTCGAAACGTGTTTTTCTCTTTTTCAAAATTTTTTTATTTGATTACCAAGGGTGAATTTCAGAGCTTGTCGGTTCGAACAGGAAATTTTTCTGAAAACACGTTTCAAGACAACTTTTCAAGGGCTTTCCAATGGTGTCTTTCTCAATTCCTGGAAAAATTCCATTTTGAAAAGTGTGTTTGGGTATGTTTTGGGAATTGTTCTCTCTTTGTCGTATGATAATTAAACTTTGAATTGCACATCGAAAATTGTCCCTAGGTTCAAGCTCTATGAAATGACTTAAGTCAAAACATTCTTAAAGCACTCGCACAACCTAAATATATTCAAAATTTGTTGAACCTATACTTACGAAACGGGTTGTAGTTTCAAATCAGTTTAGCTTTAGGCTTAAAGGGGAAGGACCTCGTAAAATTGATTTTTCAATTCTTTGTAATAACAACTTCTTTTAAAAGATACTGTTGCCACGATTCCGAAACATACCCCTTTTATATGTTTTGGACTGTAACCGGCGCAGGTGTACACGGCCGAAAAATGCAAAGGGTGCAGGTTTACACGGCAGAGAAAGGCGAGAGAGCGCGGGAAAAATGGAGACGCAGAATTGCGAGAAAAAGAGATATTTTCGGCTAAACTCCAGGAGCGCCTATTTTGGTTCGTTTTGCTCCAAAAAGAGAAAAAGGGATACTTTTCTGAATCAGAAGAATGAGATCTACTCATTTATCGCAAGTCCAGAAAATATTTTTTTAAGTGGTCCTTCCCCTTTAAGACCGCGAAAATTAAAATGAAGAAATCCATCACGCAATGTAGGCGAAAGATCGTAATTTTCAATGATAAAATGAGGAGAGAGAAGTGCCCCAGGCCATTTTCTCTGCCTTTAAGCGTAAAGATTTCAATTCAAATGCAGAAATATTTCGAGCTCGAGCAAAGAAAGAAAGCTGAAGACCAAACTTCAGAAATGGTTTGATCTCCTCTGCAGAAATAATACAATTTAAAGTTTAGGGAATGATTAAGTATGTCACAGCATGCTCTTCTGGAATACAACTGGGCCAAATATCGTGCAAACTGGGAAATTGAAGACCAGGGGAAGTTTGAGGAGAAGAAGATTGTTGTGCTTCATTATTGGGTTTTCAAGTTTGAAACGTCAAAATGTTTTTTTTAGAAAGAATAATAAAACGACCATAAGCGATCCTTTTCTTGCGAAAATCTATTCAACAGTAGTTTGAAATAAATCTTCCGATATGAGAAGAACACTAGAATCAACGAGCAGAATCTGTTTTACGCCTTGACAGATTTCAAAAAAGATTTCTCAATTGAGATTTTGCAAAAGAATTTCAGGATGCTAAATGAATTTCCACTCTACTTCAGAAACGAAATGGTGCATCCAAATGGTGTGTTTGGCTGAGAGTGTGGTGTTGCTGGGCAGGTAATCAGAGGGATTAACTAGATTCATTCTCCCTAATGAAAACATTCCGGTCTTCTCCTGCAATTGCTTCGTCGAATCAGTCGTGTTTGGAAATCGCGAGTCGATGGATTTCCGCGTGAGCGGCACACGAGATGAGCACTAATGCACCTCTATTTATGGCTTCTGCTCGACGACCTTTCATACAAAGAGGAAATTGTTACCCGAAGGGAAAGCCACTCTTCATCCTTCCGCTCACGCACAAATTATGCTTCGGAAAGATGATCCAGCCAGCAAAAGCGCTTCAACACGAGAGCTATAAATCTAGTCTGACATCCGAGGGTTCCCCTTAAGTTTAGTTTTTTTTTAAAGAATTTCTTTCACCAGTTCTTCTCAAGTTCTCTCAAATCTAAAAATGGCAGCCTGAGATTCATGTAAACAGCCGAGGAATTGAAGACGCAGTTACTGAAGCATGTTTTCCATTTAAAAATACTCCACCTCTGCAAAAATAGAAAAGATTGTTCTTTGATGAAGTTGGTCTTGTGATTTTCTGTGTTTGAGCAGGTCGAAGATGAGGCAAAGTGTCATTATCATCTGACGATCACCTACGCAGGGAATGACTACGGTAGCACTAAGAACAAGCCTACTTCCTGGGAGAAATCGCTTTTTATTCTATGTTTTATTGCGATGACTCATTGACTGACAGGCTTTCTCTAACATGTTTCTCACTAATCGGGGTAAGGTACCAAATATTGGAAGTTGAATTTCATAGATAGGCTCAAAAACTAAATACTACTGAGAGATTCACGAATACAGGTCATTAGGAGCCTTTGTGTATAATGAGCCGTACGTAAACCAAGAAATCGAAATTGAAATAATCTTCTCCAACGACGTCAGTTTCTATTCTCTTCGCCAGCTCTACTTCGGTCAGAAAGGGGCGTGGCCCTTTTGTAAACAATTGCACTAATTTCCGAGAAGAATGAAAATGGACCTTTCCATGACGTAACGTAGGTCAGAGAGTGTCATTTTCAATGGTGAAATGCAGAGTTTTATGGTTAACATGGACAGGTCCCCCGTTCACCTTTCGTGGGCCTCTGCCTGGGCAAGCGAGAGCCATTTTCCCCATAGGAAATGAAGAGATTTGCATGCTAATTGCAGTTCAAACATTTCACGGGAAAACTTTCAAGAGTCAAATATATGCAATGAAAATACCTTTTCTGCAAAGTATGTACTTTTGTAACATCGTCATTGTAAGTGCTAATTTTGGCAAAGTTTAAAATCCGAGGTCGAATTTTGGGGAACACACTGCCTTTAAAGCCCTAGCCAAATTGAATTATGCCAATTTGAAGGGAATTTTGACAAATGCTCCAGTAATGCTCTGAACACTCGTCGTGAGGTCCGTCTTCGACAGAGCGTACTTTGTACGTTGACCCGTTAGCATAGGACATCCGGCAATCATTTAGTTGACAGCCCGAAGGGAAAGCTGTTTTAAAACATAAAGGTTTTTTTTATGGAATGTAGGAGGGTATCCCTGATGTTCTGTTGTTAAAGGATTCTCCGGCAATAATTGGGGTGATCACCAACAGAGCATCCCTGGATGGCTGAGGTTCCTCAATACAAGCAATGTCTTTGATGTCTTCTGAAGACCACACAACATTGTAAAACAGGATGTATGCGGGTAAATGCAATTGTTCAGAGGGGCATCATGTACTTTTGGAATGGAAATGAGCCGTATGAAAATTATGCCATCCCAATAGGTGACACCAATTTGGGAAGCAGTTTTTCACAAACTACATGGGGCTTTGTGGGACACAGAAAAATGCCCTTAGCAGTTTAGTTCATATGCAATTTTCAATAATAATACGAAACAGTGAGTTCAATGGAAGCAAAGAAGACTTGTTTCGAGTGACGCGGAACGAAGGAAGCCAAGTCGGAGGATATTTCGACGCGTCGGAGGCCTAATCTTGAGGGATTTCTGCGTAAATGATCGGATTCGATCCCTCAATTTATCCGCCCTACTGATATGACGAAAGCCAAACACACAAACAACCAAAAGAGGCTTCAGAAGACAAAGCGTTTCGAAAGAAACGGCTGCTGAGGAGAGGGGTCGATTCGCAACCTCTAATTTCTGGGAGAACTGGCATTTAACTGCTCATGTTTGTACACTTCAACATCAACGTCAGTCATCAGAAGCCAAAGGCAAAAGAATCTAACTACAAATTTGTGGGTCAGCTGCCTGTGTGTGGTCTTTTGGCGGTCGAGTGCTTGTTGAATTGCTGGGCGAACATGGGATAAAAGAAATTTTTGTGGATCACTATGTCATTGCTTCACTGTAGTATGATTTTTTCAGGTGACACTCAATTAGCAACAAATCGTTTAAATATTATTTGGGGCGAGCTATATCTTTTTTAGGACATTGTCACATAAACCATTGGAAATCCCTTAAAAATGTTTTGTTCAGTTTCAGAAAATTTTTCTGTTCGAAAAGACACGCTATGAAAAACAAAATCACCCTCGGAAGTAGAAAATTACCATTTTGCTAGAAAAAAAGGAGTTTTTTACCTTTTCAAAGTTTGTCTGTTCGAATAGAACGTTTTTCTGAAATTTTATAAAAAACATTTTCCTTGACAACTTTTCGAGAGCTTTCCAATGATTTATTTCGGGATCATAAGTTTGTGCTTTTTGACAAACGGCGTCTGTCTGTGTCGAATGAATTTCTGGTTTCAACAACTGAATCGGTTTATAAGAAGTTCCTCAAGTTCCTGAATGAATATTTACATAGTACTTCTGAAGCCCAAAATTTGCTTAAAACCAGCAACAAAAGTGGAAGCCAAATCACTCACAGCAGTGTGTGTAAAATATAATTTTGGCAAGAGAAAGGATTTGGTTTTCTGTGGTATATTGGATACTCAAGTAACGTTAGCAGTGATTCTGCCATATTTTGAACACTCCGATATATCTCTTCTTCCAACAGTCGTCTTTTGAGGGTAACAGTGCCGTTTCACAGAGAGTGAAAATTCATACCATACAGAGTCAAATCCTAAGCAAATTGGTTTCCTAAAATGTGGGATTGAGTGAATAGTAAGGAAGGAATCTCATCTCGGCTATCGCCAACCGGGGAACTTGCGTCAGCTTCGACTGCGATCAGGAAATACACATCACGGCGAATATCTTTTCAAAGCAATATACGTAAGCCATGTATTAATTTAGATGTTTTACATTAAGCCAGGGTTTTCTTAGAATTCTGACGTCTGAAGATTTCTTATTCCTAGTCAATTTTCTTTATTTATTTTTCCATCGGATGGTATAAGAAGAAATATCTTTATTTGTCAGTCAACGCTCCAATAAACAAAAATCAATGAGACCGAATCTTTATGTGAAACACGAAATGATGATTGGGAGGCACACAATTTGGTTTCTAATTCTATTTGAGGAATTGAATGAGAAAGACATGAATGTGGTGCCTAGAGAAGAAAAAGGAGGAGGAGAACCCAGACGGGGACGAGGGAGGACGATCCGTTGAGGAGGGGGAGGCCGTTGCACATCGAACCTCGACACGAACACACGCTGAAAATTACAAAGGTTTATGTTTATGAGTTGGCTTAGGCTTGTAGACTTTGTTCAACTTTAGTTTAACCGTCGGTGGAACACCTTTTTGATAGACATTACTGACTAGTAATCACGTCAAAAAAACGTAGAACTCAATTTGTGAGTCATAGATAACTCAAAGTGCGCAAAAGAATCATTTAATGGTAATTTTGTTCGTTTAACTCTTGTGGCTGATTCTATGACGGGATATGATCCCCGTTTGATTTTTAATATCGTTTTTCCTCCTAGCTACCCATTAATAACGGGATTTTAAATTATCAATACACAGACGAAAGGGTTAAAACATAATAAATCTTGAAGATGGCTTTTATCCCCTGAAAGTCTTTGTTTAAAATGGACCCGAGGGCACTTTTCTCAGCCATTTCGCATTGTGATATCCATCAAAATATTACAACAGCGATGACGAAGCGTACAAATAGCACTACGCTCATCTGTCAAATGTCACCGAGATACACGCCTGATAATTAGGGTACAACAAGGATTCGGGATTATGAACAGCTGATGGGGAAGAATGATTAATTTGATAAAGGGAGGTTGAATACGACCCATGCACACCACACACACACACACACACACACACACACACACACACACACACACACACACACACACACACACACACACACACACATACACACACACACACACACACACACACAGACACACACACACACACACACACACACACACACACACACACACACACACACACACACACACACACACACATACACACACACACAGACACACACACACACACACAGAGAGAGAGAGAGAGAGATACACATACATACACATACACACGCACACACACACACACACACACGCATTCTCTCTCTATGTCTCACATCACTTTATTTCTCCTCTCTCTGTCTCCGTATTTATATTTCTCAGTCTTTTTTCTGTCAAATAGTGAACCTTTTTTTCCCTTGTTCGCACAAACGTCCTTACATCCAGTGTTCCATTTGCTAAACCTGGTGTTCCATCACGGCGGACATTTTGGGTTGTGCGGGGGATTAGTTTGGGTTGTAAAGCAGCAGAAACAGAGAAAGACATCCATAATGGCTAAACTTGCCTCATCGAAGACTCCTGAGGACGGCCGCCGGCAATCAGCTGAGAAAGGTTGAAGGTATGGCAAAAGGAGTGTGACGCCAAGGCGCCGACGGACCCTGTTCGGTTGAAACCAAATAAGAGGAGAGAGCCCCAACAGCCACGGATGAATCCTTTGGCTCCGGTGCCTGAAACACAAGGGTTATGAAACATCCCAAGTCCCAAGGAGCCACCGTAATCGACGAAGGGGAAATTGAGTTGAGGGCGAGGAGGCCAATTGACCTCCTAAAAGGACTCGAAAGAAACTTTTAGGCCTCCACCTGTTGGCTTAGTTTTGAGAGAGATTGATTGATTGACGCCCGAGGTGTCGGGGCAGTTGACTTTTCACACCGACACGCTTTTTGGCCGGCGAATGGACCCACCGATGCGAAGGTCTTCGACCATTGTGATGCAGTTGGCGGTCTGGTCGCAGTGCATCGACGGCACTTCAGTACTGCTCCCTTGGGGGTCTCTGAAAAGCGATGATGGGGAGAATAAGACACGGAGAGAGGTTTTAATAGCAGTCATACCGAACTTTCAAATGAAATAAGAATGGGCCGTATTTTAGGCAAGGCTCGTTGTTTTGACGATCGGGATCCATTTAAAAGGTGTAGTGACGGAAGTAGTTTTCAGAGATTCTCACGCTATACGCAGGAGAGAAACAAGAGCTCATGACGATCATTTTCACACTTTCATTAGCTCACAGTTGCTCTGCAATCTTCAAAGAAGATTTGATGAACCTGTGCGCCTAAATCATACTTGAGCGTCAGGCCGGTTTTGACGGTTCGTGGTCTTGCCGAGAAGAATTTTATATGCGAGGGGGTTTCGCTATAAAGGGTCTCGCGTCGACCCAAGAGACTGTATGGTCTAAATATCTAAACAACAAGGAAATAATTGCATCACAGAAATGTTATAGGTCACCCAGAGTGCCCCTATCACAAAAGTTTCAGATGTATATACGGAGGTCATACTTTTTAAAAACTATTCCTTGATTCTGCACAAGTAGTAAAAATCGGGGTTCCCACTGACCGGGCCGAGCCGGGCCGGGCCATTTGAAAAATTTTGGTCGGCCCTGTCCGGCGTGGCCCTGGACGGCCCGTTTGGCTCGTTTACCCTGGACCACCCTGATTGCTACCCACACGACCAGGGTTCGATTCCAGTCGGTGACATTCTATTTTGTGCCACTAATATTAACTTATATGTTAGTGACAAGCATTATTAAGTTTTTTTATGTACCGATTAATACAAAATTCAAAATTTTAGATTTCATATCCGGGCCGAACGGGCCGGGAGCCTCTTTCCAAAAAAAAATTCCCTCAGCTCAGCTCGTCATTTGTGAACCGCGGTAAAAGTTTACAATTTCCCAATCAGCAATTTTAAAAAAGTGCAATGATTCTGCTGTAAATAGGGTTGCTTGTATAATAGCGCCATGTCCTTCTTGCACAAGTTACTGACAACAATTACATTTTCTCGCGTTTCTGTTAAACGAGAATCGGAAAATCAAACGATAGTTATTCAAAAGGAGTTTAAAAGTATCTTTTTTCCCTTAGTCAATGAATTTCTCCACTCCCCCCCCCCCCCCGAATCAACTGAACTGAAATTCAGTGTAAATGGGCTCTGTTTGTAGCCCCATCCGTCTCTCCGGATGACCGGGGCTGTTGTTCTGCACCTCGTCAATCCGGCTGTCGTTGGGTGCCGATTGCCCTGCGGCCATCCATCATAGTCGTTTTCTTAGGCTATCAGCGGCTTCTTTCATCTCTTTCGAAAACACGCTGTACGCCCAGTTAATTTTCGTCAAATGAGCGATTCTCGCCCCGAAAAGCGGCGTTCTTCGAATTCTCGAGGTTCCCACCTGCAGCCGTCGGTGAAGGCCCGGGGCTCCTGATAAATGCGGGAGTAGCCGGCGAACTGCCACGTGGCTCCGTAGTAGCGGGACATGCAGCTATAGCACTTGGTGCCTGATCCTGAAACATGCAGAGATTCAAAACAACCTCACACTGAATCTTTCATCGCTTTTTGAATACTTGATTTGTTTAACGCGCAATGTGTAAAACAGAAATTCTATTTCCGGGATATTTTGAATCTTTCGTTTTACGTTAGTTTAGTAACCTTTTTTTGACGAAACATAGGTTGAATGAGTTTCTGGTGAAAGAAGCCTTCGTTCTGTCGCCCTTCGGCCGAAAACTCACTGAAGCGTAACTCACTACGAACTCAACGAAAGAGAATGGCTGTGGTCATAGGTACTTGTGGCTAGAGTTAAAGACCCACCTAAGCTGGAGGAAGATCGTCCGACTGCGATGTAGAGACTGATGAGGAATAGGAACGGTAGCATAGTGCATTGTTCACATGGAGTGAGGGAAGTAAGGCACTGAAGAGAGATTGAGAGAGTTAGAGTGTTAGAGAGAGAGGTAATGAGAGAGAGGGAGAGATAGAGGGGAGTGTTAAGAGGCAGCTGAGGCAGGGGCGGGGCGAGTTCAATTCCCACACAAGAAATTATAGACTCGGCTGCACTCGAAACGCCGTTCAGACTGAAACACGCGGAGGCAGAAGAGAAAATGAGATGAAGACGACGAGGGGACAAACAGCTGCTCAGACGGAACTATGCTCATCGGAGGCTTCGATTAAAACTTGTCAAACGGAGAGAATTAGTTTTTCAAAGAGAGATGGCTTGCTTTACTTAACCGTTTTCTTTTGTTACTCTACATATCGCTGACTACACTACATATCGTTAATATCCACAAAGAAATCCTCAACAAAAACAAAAAATTCTCAAAAGAGGTCCGATGAATGCGAAAGGGTTGTGCAAGAAAAGGGGGTTCACGGAGATGTAGCCTAAACTTCACAAGTAAGCAAAGGTGTCTTAAGACAGTCATCACTTAGCTTAAAAAGTACTTGTGACTAACAGAGCCAAAAAATGCAAACAGATTGGTCGAATCAGTAGTATCAATGCAATTTTTCGACTCCTTTCCTTAAAACGATATGGTTCTCTATGTATCTCTCTCTTTCTATTTCTCTCTCTCTCTCTCCCTGTCTGTGTGTGCATGTGTATGTGCAATTTTTAGAACCGTAACGGGAGCACGCACCCCAAGGTCTGAAAAAAATTCTAGGTTTTTCAAAGGCCGAAAAAAATCGCTCACTTTCGACGCTCACTTTCGAAAATCGCTCACTTTCGACGACAAAAAAAAGATCAGAAACTTGTTCGTAATAACAAGAAACAAGAATCGTATGGGAATAGAAATCCTTGTTTAGACCGTATCTTGAAACTTAGATATTAAACTCCTGAATTGACGTTTTGTAAAGAAACCTTCATTATTCTTCACAAAACCGAAAGTAACTGTTACGTGGATCAGGTGCTTCCTGACATCACACTGCGTCGAGCAAATGTTTCCTAATTTAAGAAAAGAAAAATTGGCATGGAAATGTTGTGGTGAATGGTCAACGGCTAACGATTACCAATCCTGACAGTTCTGCAAAAAAAACCTTCGTTCTATGAATAAATGATTATTTGTTCCAAATCCGAATGTTGTATGCGAATCAACTGTTCAAAAGGTTTTCTAATTGAAATGAAAGAATATGTTTTTTTTTTGTTGCAAAAGGTTTGACTCTGAAAGAAACAGTTTCTTTGACAGCCCTTTCGACAATAAAACAGTTTCATTCACATAACCTTGTTTGCCAGTAATTTCTTCTGTACTTTGCAGTTGAATTGATTATTGCATGTTGTCCCTAACCAATATGACTAATCCCTGATCGCAACAGGCAACGTGCAATTTTCTGAGAAAAGCGATGATTTCCCATGTGGGGGCAGTGGTTTGGCCGTGAAAAGTACACGGTGCGTTCCCAGGAGAACGAGAAAAGTTCAGCTGAATATGGAATGTTTCGGGAGGAAATTAAGAGGTGAAATGTCCTCGGAAGACGAAATGGTCGCCGTTTTGGTAATTAGTTTAATAGGTCGAACGAGGTCTCCGAGAGACAACAGCGCTTTTGGCAAATTGGGAGGGAGGAAGAATGGGCTGCAGAGAGGGACAGACGACGAGATTGCGAGTTTGAGGTTCTCGATTTCTAAGACGAAAACACCGCTAACCTACGAATTCCTCCGGATGAGAGGAGATGACGTCACGCGGAAGTCTACGAATTCCAATGAACTAATTTTACACAAAGATTCACATTTTACCGTTCACATTTGCAGAGATTCTGTATGAACCGTTAACCAATCTGTTGGGAAACAAGCCAATTAGATTAGATAAATTATATTAGATAAATCATAAATAAATACACATGTAGCAACCCAAAAGATATAAATCGCCAAATCCTTTATAACATTAGAGGGTTGTCATTTTGTCCGTTAGCAGCGCAACGTTTTATGCGGAGAGGTACACCCCTTCATTTCCCCCAACACGACCATGGGGAACATTTCATTGAAATCAAAGCGGCCGCAGGCCGCCTATATGAGCAGCCGAAGGCTGCGTACCTAAGCGGCCTCAGGCCGCGATCACAGATTGAGGCGACCGAAGGCCGCCGAACCCAGAAGGCGAAGACCCGCGCAGCGGGGCTTTGGCTTTTGGTATAAACACAATTAGTTGGATTGTGCGGCAATGTTCCAGTAATGCTCTGTTGATATGGTCAAATCAATGTTCGACAGAGCACATTTTGCCTCATTAGCATATAATATCTGCATCACGGCAGGTATAGCTGGGGGAGCATATGGTTCTAGTCCGCCGTCCGTTTTGTTGTCTAAAGGATTTCCTGGATATCGTCCCGCTGCGAAAAAAAAACTGGATCCCAAAAGGCGTTATAGTGCGTTTCCAAAAAAGAGTTAAGGAAAACTAGATTTTTTAAAGGACTAGGTACATTTGGTCCCGCCGCGATTTCTTAATTGTCTGCGCACTCCAATTTTACTGTGCTGTTTCGTTTGTTAAAGTTCGATTCACTTCAATGTTTCAAATCGTCACTGGTTAAATACGAGTGGAAATCAAGGTCAGTGGAAAGTCGCCGACTCTTTATTGGAAATGGACTATAAATGCACGTTGCTGGATGGTATTGGAAGATGGTTCGCGTTATAATTGCCTAGTCCCCAATGGGTCCTTTAAGCTAAAGTAGCGCAAAATTTGTATAGTAAATCTTACAAATGAACACATCCACCTGGTGTCCAAAGGCGAATTTAGCTATGCTACGAGAAATTGTAGTCGCCGACTAAAATGCTTTCTCCGTAAGTTTTCCCGTAAACAGCCATTTTCCACTGTGCTCTTCTAACTAAATCGAATAATAATGAGCATTAGATGCGCCGATGGTCCCAAACTCCTAATTCTTGTAAATGTAACGAAAATCGAATTTTTAAAAACAACTAGAGGACGTACAATTGTTATGTTTCCGACAAAAACTAAAAATCTCGGAATTTGACCAAAAAAAGAACTATCGGCTAGGTCTTTAAGTCATAAGCTTATTGGATTATATCCCTTGTCTTTAGAGGCCCTAGCTAAGAAGTTGAATTTTTTCTTCCCATCTCGGACATTCTAAAACGATCCTTGGCAAAGGGTGAATTGAAGGGCATTTTGATACGAAGACGGCGGCGGTCAGAACCATGAATAAATGAGAGCATATGCGGGTAACGGGTACCTAGCAATAAACAACGACTCATTACTCGGGAGGAATTCACAAGAAGGCCTCATTACTCGGAAGCAAAGCTTCGAGGGCCGTTGACCCCAATTAGGCCAGTTGGCGCCGAAATTTCCACGGCTCATATTGTGGAGACGGGCGAATAATGGACGACAAGATGATCCCGGTAAGCCCGGATACGCCGCTAATACCGACGAACACGACGGACACCAAGGGTACAATCGGGAGGAGGGAGATTTACGAAGGGAGGAGACAGCATCGTTGAACCAGCGATATACCTTAGTCATCCAGGGAAGTAAAGTTCGACTTTTGTGGTTATTCGAAAGTCACCTGGGACCCTTAGGACTCATTTAAGGAAAATCATGAGAGCAGATTCAGCTGTGTTTCGCCAAAATCAGCGTGGAAGTTTCGTATGATAATGAATTTCTGATTTCAGCAACTACACTGCGAGAAATAAGTATTGGTCAGCTTTTTTCCTATTCCAATAATTATTTGAGAGCTTCAGGATTCCTAACTCAATCGGGGGGGGGGGGGGCTAACTCAATTGATTGAACAAAGTCTTAGAATTCAATTCAGGTGTTGAAAACGAAAATTCATTGGCATACGACACAGACCGGCGCCGTTTGCCAAAATGCGCAAAATCGGCAGACTTTTTTGAAACATCGAAACAGGCACCATTGGAAAGCCCTTGAAAAGTTGTCCTGGAAAATATTCTTGTTGCAGTTCAGAAAAATTTTCTCTTCGATCATAAAAAACATTGAAAACCAAATTTATCTTTTGTATCCCATTAAAAAATTTGAAATTTGCCATTTTGATTGTAGAAAACATTTTCCCACTTCAACGCATTTCTGTTCGAAGAGTAAATTGTTTCTGAATTGCAACAAGACCATTTTCAAAGAAGTTTTCAACACCGGAAATTTGTTCTTAAGATGTACCCCAATCGAATGAGTTAGGCTATATCAATCCTGAAGCCCTCAAATAGTTTTTAGATTTTCAAAAAAGAGAACCAATACATAATTCCTACAGTATAAATAAGACGATGTTTCATCGTTAGATCCATGCCATATCTCAACTGAAGCTGTCCAATAACTTTAAAATATGCAAAAATTTAAACTATATTTATTTCCCAGTTGTGTGAAAGGCAAACCAAACGTTTGGGGTCCGATTTAGAAATGGGACGCATTAGACAATTGCGTTGCAGAGCATTTCTACGAAGAAAGTTTGTGGTATGAATTATTCCAAAAACGCATTATTTTGAAATAGAATGCAGGTGAATATGATTGCTATTAAATGAACATAGACTAAATATTGATCATACGGTGTTTATTTCAAAAGCAATAATACGCAGGAGCCTTTGAAATCTCCTGCAAGAAGCTTGCTCTCTTTTACTACGGTTAGCAACCATAATGGATCTCTAGAAATGTCTAAAATATCGCGGCGGGACCTAACGTACCGTTTTTTGGTAATCTAATGAGCCTTTTTTTTGGAAACACACTATAGAAAGTTTTACAAAGCGAATGCAAAGTGGCTCGTATGTACAAAGATCGAGTAATAGCATGTGAGGGGTCTACCTGTCGATTGTGGTGACGAGAGGTCGAGTCGGCTGAAATGTGCTCGTTTCCGCCGATTTCCGCCATAAGTCAGCGAGATTGGCAGCGACAAGTGCATTTCTACTGCGCATGCAAAGCGAACACGCACTCGACGAAAGGTATCATTTCTGAGGTAGATTAAGAGACTTTCGGTTGCAAGAAAGGCTCAAAACGGGCTAATGGGAGGGTTGTCTTGCGGTATTAACATAGAGATTGCGCAGGGGCGACGGCTTATTACGCAAAACGACACGACACGTTGTTAATGGCGCATTGGAGACGAGAATTCTCTCCGGTGCCAATGGAGGAGCAAATGGGGAAATGCCAAACAGAGATTGGAATGTTTTCTTTTCATGAATAAATCATACAGTATAGTTGTCGCCAAAAGGCATCCATACTCAGGTGGAAATAGTGTGCGAGCAGCGAAGACGCAGAGAAAAAGCGGATTTTTATAGCCGATGCTCGTTTGGCGATAGCTTGTGTATATTATTATCTTCTCACTGGCTAGATCGTTCAAGTTGTGGATTGCTTCGATATTGGTTGCCGTTTCATTCCATTAAGGTTTATTCTCTTTTGCAAACACCTGTGTTATGCTTCGTGTAAAGGAACAACAGCAGAACAAGAGCTGCCAATCTAAACGGGTTATAGACTCAGCTTATAAGTGGCTACAGATTTCATGGAATTTATAGTTCCAGTTAATCGTAAAACTACCCCATTTGAATTTTATGTAAAACGCACTTTCTTTGCGTTTCAGCTGTGCGAATGCTTCAGTCTTTTTACGAACTTCAGAAAATAGTTTTCAAAGATAGCTGAAGTAGATTCGGGGAGGTCCATATCTGTATTTGTGAAAGATTTAATAAGAGCTAGAGGATTTCGACGACTGTTCAGTTCTACGTTCACTTGGATGAATCTCGATTTCATGTATATTTTTGATATTGAGCGTTTAATCAAATGAACAACATTGGTATTTGATGGCTTAGAGCAAAAACGAAGCTTTCAATACGTAGCTTGGTTGCTCAAAACAAAAGACAAGATGGGTTTGTGTGCATGTCTCAGAGTGTGGCAGGAGCGGTAGCCGAGAAAGCAAATACTTGGCCAATTTCTCACTTATATGGCTGTTTGCCGACTGGCTCCGCTGTTAATAATTTAGCCGAAATCCGACCCATCGAGACACGAAAACCGACGGAAATGGGAAAACACGGTGGTGAGGTCTCCTTTCTAGCAAAACGCCAACAATATTTCCTCCTGCCCAAAGAAGAAAGCCTTTAGAGGATGATTGTGTTGGTTACTGAAGGATAGCATGGGCTGAACGGTCATTCTCCAAAACCTGTCCTTCGTCATTTGCTCTTGGACAACCATGTTCCACACTTTGTGTTACACGTAAGATATATATTTATACGAACAAAACCAGCATATTTATTGAAAAGCACGTGGCTGCCACTTTGTGACTGGAAGCTCCGAGACCTGTACATAGTAGAATGCGTATGTTCTTAAATGAACCCTAGAAATAACCGTAATTTGGATGACCGGAGGGGCGGCGGACGCTTGGCGAACAGCGCAAAGTGAGCAAGGAGGCATCGGAGCTACGCAGCGGTTACGGTAGCGTTTTCGATGATGGCCCAGTCGGGGAATTGATTGAGGGGAAGGAACATGAGAGCCATGGAGTTCATGTATAAGACGGTGAGGAGAAGAGTGACCAGGGAGAGACACATTCCAACTGAGACCTGAAGAAAGGGGTTCGGTTGGGAGGAGAGGAGATATACCATGTTAGAGACTTTGACCATTCCACTTCCAAACACAATGGCGTTTGGGGGAGTTCCAACCGGGAGAACGAAGGCGAAGGAGCAGGCGAGGGTCACCGGCAACATCAGAGTGAACGGGTGGTTTCCTGTCTGCTGAGCCTGGAATTAGATTGGTAATTAGGTACTGCTACTAGAAATACTCACCAAAGTGGCTACAATCGGCACAAAGATGCTGGCTGTGACTGTGTTTGAGCAAATGTTGGTGACAGCCATGGCGATGGACATTGTGAGGAGCTGAAGACCCCAGAGAGGAAGATGACCGAATTCAGCCAGAGAATGACCAATGAGGATGGAGAGACGAGACTCTTTCACTCCAGCAGCCAAGGCGAACCCTCCTCCGAGAAGGAGAACCACACTCCAGGGGAAGGTCTTCTGCATGGTTGGCCAATCCATGAGACACGACTTCTTCTTCAGGTCTTCTGCCTTGATGTACTCGAAAAGTCTTGGTTTCTCATTCGGCAGAATGAACAACAAAAACGAGACAATCATAGCAGAAGTGGCGTCGGTGTAGTAACCTTTGGGGAAAAGGGCTCCAAATCCTAAAGAGCAAAGTTACAAGAAATTGGAGAGTTAACCTGTGAAAACGCCAGGATTGCGGAAGATCCAAAGGAAGAGAAGAAGGCAGAAACAAAACAGAACGGACTTTTCGGCGTAGCTAAACTTGTTTCTCAACAAGATATTTTGGGTTTCAAACCTCATCCTAGGTAGTTTGTCGTAGCGAGAATGCAACATCTCCGTCACGTGTTCGTCTTTCTCCGGAGCGTTTCTCAAGAAAAAGAAGCAGAGAAGAGCCCAGGCGAAGAAAAGACAGATGCACATGAGCGGAGTGGCGAAGAAGATCCACGAGATGTAGTTCAGACTGCCGTCGGCACGAGGGAACAGGCTGAAAATTCAGGTTTTTCGAGAGAAAATGGAAAATGAGAAAGGAAGAAGCAGGATGAAAGGAATAGAAAAAGAGAAAAGCCCGACTCACTTTGTCAGTTGTCCGAGCATTACAAGGTTAGAGGGAGTTCCGGTGGCTGTTCCAGTGCCTCCGATGTTCGCGGCGAAGCAAATGGACATGACCAATCCAGTGGCCATGGCCTTACATCCAGCACGACCAGATTCACTGAAAAGAAAGATTTGGAGGAATTCTAAAAGCAACGTACGCATTCTGAGGGTGTGATTCGAAAGAGGTTATGAGCTGAGAGACGACCGACTGACCGATCGGAACCATCATCGCAGTGGTGGCAGTGTTTGAGATGAACATGCTGAAATGTTACACACTGTTTTACGATTTCCTTACTACAGTAGAAAAATAGTGTTATCTATTTACCTTAAAAGTGCCGTGACCAGCATGAATCCTAGCATAATCCAACGAGCCTCTCCTCCGACCATCTTCAGCACAAAAAGAGCCACTCTTTCGTGTAGGTCACACTTTTCTACCGCTGCTGCCATGATCAACCCTCCGATGAACAGGAAATTCGTGTCCTGGAAAGAAATGATTCTTTGTAGTCTATTAAATCGATTTCTCATTCAAAAGAGAGAATTTCTTGTGCCCCTGTTGCGATCAGATTGATCGGAACGTGTCGGATGTCTCTGATCTCGCTCGAGGCGACTGATCGGCGCCTCAATTCAAATAAAAGCCACGGTCAATATTTGACGGCGTTATTTTCAACGGAACACGTGAGCGATCGGTAGTAAAGAATCGTAATATGTCGTTCTCACATTTATAAACTCCTTGGCGGTTGTGTTGCAGTCGAGGACTCCTGTCAAAGGGAAGAGGACCACGGGGAGCATGGCTGTGACGGCCAGAGGCATCACCTCCAACATCCAGTAGACGGCCATCACACACACGCACCACGCACAGCGCCATTCCTGAAATATGGACAGATTTTCCACTTTTCTATCTTTTGAATTGTTTGAAAGGTCTCATCAACGCCTGGGGGCAATCTGATCAACGGGAGACATTACAACAAGGAGTGAAAACCACGGAGAGCAGTCGCAGAGCGATCTATTCCTGCACTCTTTTTGTAAAGTCTCTTGAAAGTTCAACAAGCAAAGTCTGCGTTTGCAAAAAGAGAATTAATCACAGAGTGCACAGTTGTGAAAACGCATTTCTTTGACCATATTTCCACTCAAATTTTGTTAACTCACCGATTTTTCGCTGACGACGAGTGGGGAGAAGATGAGCGGAGTGAGTACGATGATCAAGGGATTCTTGCATCTCCTCATCATTCCCAGGAAAGACAGCCACCGAGATCTCTGAAATCCCGCATTTAAATTCAGTTGAATGCCGTTTTCAGCTTCTTCCACGCTGTAACAAAAGCCTCCACGCACTTTCCGCACTTTGCTCCTCACGCGGACGGAAGTCGCTGTAAGGGTGTCAGGTATCCGTCCAAATGTTCCTCGCTTTTGGCAAAACGCCAGCGAAATTTTAGACTCGGGATAAAAAAAGGTCCATGAACAAGAATTTGAAAACTTTTCATCCAGCCTAGTGGAAATAGAATGTTCGCCTAAAAGACTTCAGCATCGGCTGTCAGTATGAACAGGTAGGTTCAGAATTCGTATGTCATAAAGGGTTTTCTATAATCATACCTTGAAAATAATGTGATGGGGCATTTCTAGAGACTAATGGGAAGATTTGCAGATTCTACACGAAGAATGCAAACAGAAGGCGGCGACCGTACGAGCCATTCAAGGGCGGTCCTCTATTCAATCAAAAAAGAAACGCCGCGGGCGGAAATTGAAATGTTCGCTGCGACTACCAAAGTCTAGGAGTTCGGTTTTCAGTCCAATTTCGTCTGAAGCCCTTGCTCACCTCTGGGTAGGCATAGGCCGCTGAGAACTGAGTGCTCGAGGCACTCTCCAACATGCGCTGTCGCGACTCGGAGGAATCTGGCCATCCGGACAGCAGCAGAGACATCTAAACAACAGATAAAAGAGGAAGAAGGAGGAAAAGAGACAAGGAGGACCACCGAGGTCCCAAAAGAGAGACAAAAAGAGGCGCTGGAACGAATGGAATTTGGAGGGTTCTCGGAGACAATCGCCGAAGAGGGCGTCATCTGAGTCCTAATCACCTGGCTAAATAATCGCCGCCCGGCTCCAAAATGTCCCACGCATATGACGTCACCCCATGATGTTTTATGCCCTCAGGGCAGGCAATGATGGCTTTTGTTTTGAACGAAAACACGTGGAAGCGAAAGGTGCAAGGACAAAAATATTCGCACTCATGGGAATTGGAATTTCTCGTTGGTTAAAGTTTGCCATAAAATGAAGAAAAAATGGGGAAAAGTATAGACAAAATGAAGAGAAGGTTAAGTTTGTAGGTTTGAGAAGTTTGAATTTCAAGCTGAATCACAAAAGTTGTTTGTTAGTGTCAGAGATGTGTATTTGTGTACGTTTTGATAAAGGCCACCAAACATCAACTAAATTTTGGTTTATTGTGCTTGTCTCAAGCTTTCTCAGTTCTCTTTCGTTAAGCAAAGAGAGAAAAATCGAATAATAGTTGTTATAAAACTCAGTAGCCTTTCCAAAGGGTATAAACGGTTTGGAACCCCTCTTTCAGTGAATCTGCACAAACGTATTGCAATTGCTAGTGGAGAAATTGCCTTGCTTTCGCTGTTTTCGTCTTCTGCGTTTGCCAGGTGCCAATTTGAATTAATTCCTGAAACGCCTAGCGTCGTATAGTGTTCCCAGGGAAACGGGGCTGTGAATAACCTGCGGATGTGGAATGGCAGAGGCACGTGAGAGCAATGCTTCTCTTCCGAGGGGATGGATGAATCAGCGCTTGTTTTACAAACAATCGGAGAGATCTATCAGAGAACAATGCATTTATCTGTCGGATGAAATACGCAATTGAAAGGGAATTGGAAGGATGTTTTAGGCGGAATGGAGTGGTTTCTGCCGGAGAAAGCGTACCTCATTTAGCAGCGGCGCCTATTCATTCGTGGTGGGAATCAATGGAAAGCAATGCTCGTGTATTTACGCTGACGTATTCTCAATTGCGGGATAACAGGAAGCGTTTTTCACACGGAATCACACGAGGAGGAAGGGTTACAAACCACAGATAAAAGGAGTTTTCAGAAATTCAACGTTCCAATCTTCATTGAGGAATGCTTGTCTCACAACTCAAGTTTAACCAATATTTCATTCTTTACTGCTCAGTGAAACTGAGAATAATCTGAGAGGACTGCTAGGAGGCGCATTCCACAGAGCCAGGGAGAAGCTCTGAGCTCGTTTGGGCGGGATGTCTGCGGCGAGAGAGTACGGCAGGGAATGAGGGCCCAGGCAGGGGAAATAGTGTAAGACGTGCAGAGACGGAAGAGAAACAGACAGAAGGAGGGAGTGTTAGAAGAGGGGAGAAGCGAAACAACGGAGACATAATGTAGAGGCAGAGAGGGAAGAGAAAGAGATGAAGAGAGAGGGATTCTGAAGGGCGATAGACGCAGACGACGAGGCGAAGGAAGGAAGTGGTTGTGACGTCACACGCGGCGGCTCGAAGTTTGGAATTGAGGAAAACGAAGGATTTGGAGGCCATGGAGAGAAGTCAGACTTTTGGGAGGAAAGGGAGAGTTGCAGAACAAGGGTATGTTCAACTGGGTGGTAATGGAAATGTGCGATTTACTGCTTTATTAGAAAGGAATGAGTACCCTGACGCACGAAATAATGGGGAGCTTCCAAAGAACTTCTAATGCGGAAAAAATATGATTGTGCTCCAGATCAAACAACAGATGTTTCGGCAATTCACAGAGCCTAATTTCAGCCCAGATTTCAGGCCTAATTTACAAATGGTCCCATCGCCAGATTGGCCGAAAATAAAACCGAATAACGTGTGTGTGTGTGTGTGTGTGTGTGTGTGTGTGTGTGTGTGTGTGTGTGTGTGTGTGTGTGTGTGTGTGTGTGTGTGTGTGTGTGTGTGTGTGTGTGTGTGTGTGTGTGTGTGTGTGTGTGTGTGTGTGTGTGTGTGAGTGAGTGTGTGTGTGTCATTCTTCACTCTTTCCCACAATTCCATTCAAAGGTCTGGCATAATTGCCGCCGCTCCAAGATGATTGGCATTTTCGGTGGAAAAATGGCCGCAGATGCCATGCATCAGCAATTTGTCAGAATTGCACGGGCTCCAGGCAGGGGCTCCTTCCTGTTTAATGTTGCAATAGGGTTACTGTAATTCACAGAATGATTTGAATTAAAGGTCCGTGCAAGTCAGAAACGCATGTTTACTCGTTTTGCAAAACTCGCGCGTGCAACTCTAAGCCATGACGTCAGTGCTCCTTGTGCTCCTTACGAACAGAGTGTAACCCACACGCGCGAGCTCATTTCCGACCAGGTGACACCTGGAGACACCTGATGACCACGGAGACGTCGGAGAGAGAGAGAGAGAGAGAGAGAGAGAGAGAGAGAGAGAGAACAGGAAACGTAAGTGTTTTGGTTAAGCATTTTCACATCCATTCTGCAGGAAGGTATCATACTACATCTATTCGTATCTCTCTCTCTCTCTCTCTCTCTCTCTCTCTCTCTCTCTCTCTCTCTCTGCAAAATTATATCTATTAGTGGGCCATAGAATCCGTAATTTGGAAGCTCCAGAAATAGAGCCTGGCTGCTATTTATACATAGCTGCCTTCTCATACCACTGCATACTACATTTATCAGAAACATGTTGATTAGGCCCTATAGGGAAAGCGAACCAAAAGTAAGAATTGTTTTCTCTCTCGTTTTGAGATCGTGTTATATGAAACTTTTAATCAAACCCACATTCAGTTCAATCACTACATTAAAACAGAAAACCTCAAAAGTGTGTTTCATAATTTGTGTGGTGTAAAATAACACTCGTTTACTATTTTTGTGACTTAAATTTCTGCTTCCTCCAAGACAATCCGCCGGGAGTTTGCACTGATTGTGGTAAAGCGCTGCCGACGCTAATGAATTGGGTCCCGCCGCGATCTTTGGGAAATAAAGCCGCGAACTCGGAAATTTTAAATTCTCTGTTTATTTTCTTTTTGCAGTTTTTTCAAACTTGAGTTCCTTTTTTCATCTTGCTTTATTTAATCTACTGATTGTTTTAATTATTAGTTTCAGTTCGATGAATACGTCGGTCGGAAGGCGTTTAGCCGCCATCGAGGCTAAATGCGCTGTTCCGAGGAACCCCGCTCCTGTGGGAAAGGTGGGATTATAGATTGCGAATTCTAATAGTTTTTTAAGAACATCATCTCCGAGGTCCAATATCGCCAGGTGTATGGTGTTCCCAGGAGGTCTTTGGATGTGGATTCTACCATTGGCAGTGTAAGGTCGCCCAACTCCTCACAAGTATCGCAGGTTCGGTTATCTATTTACAAAAAATAAATTTGTATTCAGGACAGCCTCTTCTGCACCCCTACTAGAAACAAAGACGAACCCAGAGGATCGCGCAAGGAACAGTACATGAAGAGGGCGCAAGAGAGGAAGGCCCTCCAAGCAAAAGTTGGTTTTCTTTTTCACTTGTTGAGTAGTACCAAAACATTTTAGCATTGCTCCTTGTTTTTCAAAAATACATAATAATTCAGGTCGAGCAAGATCTTGGACCGTATCAACCGGACAAAGTGTTCCAACCACCGCCTATTGAATTCAACGATTCCGGTTGGTTTCTTTCGTTTCATGTTACAAGTCCACTTCAGAAGACGAGGACGACGTAAAGGAGAATGCACAGGAAAGAAGTGGAAACAATACCACTTTGGAAAGAAGTGGAAACAATACCACTCTTGAAGAGGACAGCATCAGTGAGAGTGTGCAACAGCAGGAGAACGCCAATCAGACTGTGGACTTGGCGGATCAGAGCGTCAATCGGACCGTGGAGACGGTGGATCAGAGTGTGGCTGAGCCCCAGAACGGAACTGCGCCACGGGAGCTCGATGACAGCACGGAATGTTTTGCCGGGTCGCAGGTATATTTACGCGTAGCTTCATAATCTTAAAATGTTGTTCAGGGCAGAAAGGGCCAGGGCTGTTCCACCCCTCGCAACATCAACAACACCTTGGCTCCCCTTCGCCAGATCGACGTTTCGGCTGTTGGTTTGGATGGCACTGTGCCTGGAGCACGATCATCTGTTAGTCTCCAATTGTTTTTTTTTTAAATTCTTGTTATTTTTAAGGAAAAGGAATCGTCAGCGGAGCCGGAACCGATGGAGGTCGACGAGCCATCGATGGCCGACGACTTGTTCAACCAGTTCCGCGGATCTCAAAAGGAACATCCGAGCACGCACAAGGACGAGACGGACAGAAAGATTGGGTACGATTGCTTAGGAATCTGATTAAGAGCCTTACTTTAGGGGAGGCAACCTTGCGGCGGCGGCCAAGAAAGAGAAAACGCCTACGGTTGAAGAGGTAGTGGACAGGGCGAGGGTTGTGAGGAATCCGGAAAGGGAAATGGCTGTGGAGAGGCCTCCGAGTGAGACCTTTTCAATTCACGGACGAGACTCCACTCCGAACAAGGGAGGCACATTCACCGTCGAGAAAAACGTCGAAAATCGCACTTTCACCGTTGAGGAGGCGGCTGAGGGACCGTTTACTGGGGAAAGGAACGGCACTTTCATTATTCCGAAAGAGGTAATTTTGGCGCGATTTCCGGTATATTGTAGGAATTTTAGCTTCCTAAGAAGGCTGCGATCCACGAGCGACCCGGTCCATCGAGGGCCAAGTCTCCGTCATCTGAACCCCAGGTGAGCACTTCTTTGAAACTTTCCCTTCGTCCAAAGAATCCGTGCCGAAGGCGAAAAAAGTGTCTGCACGGCTCCGTCCGGTTTTATGAGTTTATCAAATGAAAATTTCTTTTAATAGCTATTTTAGCTTATTAAAGCCCCGCAAACACACTTATAATGCTTTTATACTATTACACATTTAAACTAATTCTAAGTTACCTAAAATAAAGTGTCCCGATCGGGATAGAACTTTGGTCGCGTGGGTATTTTACTTCAGTTTGACTAGGTGGTCCGATTAGATGGGCCGGAGGTCCGGGCCGAGGAGTTTTTTTCAAGTTGGCTCGGCCCGTGAGCCATACCTGGACACGGTACGGAGGGGGCTCAAAACGTGAGGCCCCCAAAGGTTTGTTCAATTGTTGTTGTTCAATCACCGATGCTTTGATAATTCGAATCTGAAGGCGAAATGTTTACGGGATAACTACAGTTTATAGACCAAATGTTTGCGTTGCATGCGTCAAATAACTCATTTTCAATACATTTCTTATTTTATTTTTTATCTAGTATCTTTGTTATATGTTTCATGTCAGGCTCGTGCTGAACCCTCCGACGTTTCTATCCCGGGCCCTTCGAAGGAAAAGTCTCCCGTTCCTGAGAAAAAGGTAAGCACTCTTCAGAAGCCGGCGTATAAGTTGTTTCAGAAGCGCACAGGTGGCTTGGACAGCCTGGTTCACAACCTCACGGCTACGATGCCCAGCCCCGGACGCAATGTGTTCGGTTTCAATTCTACAAAGTATCTTTTCTTTTTATTCTTCTAAGGACCTTTGTTGTTTTAGGCCTTTCAAACAGAGTCGCCTGCGTGCCAAAACTCCTCCGAGGAAACGTGCCAGTTCCGGTACTATCCCTACAGTTTTCTCAATTTCTTGTTTGCTTTCAGTCTCTGGAGAGAAAACCATCGAAATGTTGGATGTGAGTCAGGCTTCTGCGGGCACAGAGGGACCGTCGAACTTCGATTCCCTGATGGAACCCAACACGGATCAAACGACTCCGCAGCGCCCCGCTTCTCGCCTTGGCCCGTCCAGACCTGCCAGCAGGGTTCGTTCTTTAAAGGACTGCTTATCCAGCCCTCTTTTAGAATTCCATGACTCCCATTGCCCAGAGGAGACCGTTTGCCGGCCCCAACTACGCGAAACCGACGATCGCCTCACAGAAGAGGGCCGCGATTCAGATGGAGGAGGAAGAGGGCGAAAACACCTTGTCGCCGTTCCATCCCATTGGTGAGTTTTTCTCCTGAAATCGCAGTTTTCTTCTCCTCAGACCCGGAACAGATGATGGTCCACAACAACATGAAGAGTGGCTACCGTCCCAGACAGACCGACGTCTCCCGCCTGGCCATCAACCGCCTCAATGAGACCAACCGCTCCCGCTTCCCCGAAGAGTCTATGGTGCGGGTTCATTCAGTTCTATACTCTCTTTTGTTTCAGGCTGACCGCAGAAGGGCGTTCCTCGAGCGTAGGATCAACGACAGTGTCCGTCAGCCGGCTGTTGTGGACACTCCCCCAGTTGCTCTCCCTCCTCCCGCCGCAGTTGTGGAGGATCTTCCGCCCCCAGTGGCCCCTGCTCCTACCGAGGATTCAATCGATCAGTTGGCTAACCTGGACATCAACGGTTGGTGGCAATTAGCATACCCTTTTTGAGCTTCAGTTGACTTATAGCGCGACCTAATTTTATTAATGTCTTCAAACCAGTTTGTGTTTCAGATGGAGAGAGGGATCGTGAGGAGTCTCGCAGAGATGTGCCCGTTCGCCACGAACCTCATGCGGAAGTTTCCGCACAGGCCGCCTTTCTGCTTGACAGGGTGGAAGACAACACGGTGGGCTCGACCCTCAGAGTGGAGCAGTCCATCGCCCAGCCGCCCCCTGCCCCCATGGACGATGATAGTTTCGGTGGAGGAGCGTACGATGACGACGACACAGAGTTGATCATCCGACGCCCGAGGGCTGGCCTGCTGAGTGACTCCATCGCCTCGGAGGCTCCGATGACACCCGTCCGTTTCAAGCACAACAACAAACACAGGCTGGTTTCCGAAGAAGGTTGGTTATCTTTTGTTTTGTCACTTTTATGTTCATTCAGATTCCATGGCTGAGGAACCGCTGAGTTCTGGTAGCGTTGAAATGGTTATGAAGCCCCGCAAAATTGGTCGGTCAATTTTGTTTTCTTCTTGATCTGATGTTTCAGTGGCTCCGGAATCTCCCGATGAACCCGGTTTGAGGCGATCGAAGAGGAACCGCATGGCTCCTGTGCGTGGCTGGATGGGAGAACAGGCCGTTTATCAAAACTCTCCGAGTGGTATGTTTTTGTTCGGCTTATTTGTGGGGTATAGATAGAAAACAATTATTCCTATTTCAGGCGGAGTTCGCTTGGTCGGATCGAGCAAGGTGGTGGTGCGTGACCCAGAGTTCATCAAGGCTGGAACGACGAATCCTGTGAAGGTGTTTGAGCGTCAGAAGAAGGGAATTGCGAAGAAGAACAAGCGAAAGGAGCGTCGTGACTCGTCCGATTAGATGTGTATACATTGTGAATTTTACGGACATTATCAATTTTTCGAATTAAACTGTGAAAATACCGTTTTTGTCTTATCAATGAACGATCTGAAAGTGAGGTAAAAATACCATATGAGTTGGGTACAGTGGCCCTGCTCAAAAAAGTTGTGGAAAGCAGTGGCCCTGCTCGAAAAAGTTGAGGATTCCTGTGGTCCGTGCGTTATTTGGATACATCGTTCGAATTAATTTCACCCTCGTTCGGCGTTTCATTCCTTTCTTTGTTTTGTCGTTCTTCTCCATGTGTTTTTCTATTTTTCTGCTTCAAATTATTACTGGTAAGTTTGTTTTACTTTTGAAAATAGCTGATGTTAGTCAGCAAACCTTTTTTGACAGGACTTTAGCCGAAATTTTCCGTGATATCAAAGCGTAATTTCTGGTTTTTGTTTTGTAATAGCACCGATAGTGTTTTTCGTAACCGAAATGTGAGATTTAGCCTTCCTACGTGTCGGCAGAAGCCTTTATTAAACCATTTTATGCTTTTTCCCGGGGATCTCCCTTTGATGTCATGAGTCTAACCCATTCCTGAAGCCACGATAGTGCCGTATAGTGGAGGTATTCTTGATACCTGCACCTCTGTAAAGAGGTGTTTGATGGATTTTGGGTGTTCAAGGACATTAAGGGGTAGGTTACCGGGACCGAAAATATTCAAAATACGAAACTGTCGTTTTGAGTTAAACGAGACTAATACTTTCGAATGTCGAAATCTTTTTTCGAAGGAACGTTATCACAGTCGTTTTCTGGTGAAACACGAGGGGCCGAGAAATTAGCCTGCGAAATTGAGGCATCATTAGAATGAATGGGGCATGATTAGAATATCGCGAATTTGTTCCGTCGAGCTGTCATTTCACTTTTTGTCTGCTCCGCCGGTGGTCAGCTCCTTCATTTTCTCCGTCTCCTGTGCGTTTTCTGTTAAATGTGAGTTTCCCATTCTATTTATAATTTTTACTTGATTCTTCGCCGCACCCTCTAGAGAAGAGGCCTGAGGCTGTCTCTGAGGTTTAACTGCGTTTTGGGCAGCCCGCGGCTGTTCGGGCACTGTTCGCATTCGGCGGGTTTTCATCCCAACCGTCGTCTGAGAGGACAGGGTGTTTTACTAGCTACTTAGAAGTAGATCAGCCATTGCAAAATTATCGCTACCCTTGGGCCACAGATAGTGGGAATTCCTGGAGCGAATGGCTAAGTTGTCCTGTCTTCGCCCACCTAAAATATGCGCAAACTAGACTACTTATATTTTGTTTTTAAAGTTTACCCACTAATGTTTCTTTTTTTCATCGCGACAATACGACAACTTCTGGGCCGGCTCAATCTACTTAATCTGGACAAAGAAACCACAGAAGAATCATCATGGATGAAGCTGAACAGGCCTATCATCAGTTGAAACTCCCTGAACCAACGCAGTCGTCCGTTACTTCGGTTCTATTGTCCGAATCTACGTGGACCATCTCCTGATGGCAGTTTGTTTACCTAAGCATTCCCTTTTATTCAGTATTTTTAGTTCCGTGGTTTTCAACTTTGATCTGAGTAACTGGAGCTCAACGAAAAAGCGTGAAACGAAGAAGCTCCTTGACCCAAAGCACTCCGTGATCACCTGAGACTCTACGGATTCCGCTAGGACGCCACAGTTTTCCCGCAATGGGAATAAATTCTCTGGAAGCCCCTTTCGGTATTTTTCGTTTTCGCCGGGAATATAAGTTCACCATTCACAGATCTAATCCTTGGAAATGTGCTACATTGTCCTTTACGCATCTTTGTGGATTCCAATGACCCAGCCGGCTGTCTCTTGAGCCCAGAATCAGGTAACGACAATTTTTCTTTTAAAATCAAATTCACTGTTTTAAAAATTATAGTCAGTGGGCCGTGGGAGCATACCTGGGCAACCTAACGCTGGGGTTAATTTTGCGACAGACCCCTCTATTATTCAAATTTTCGAAAATTTGCGACGGGCTACCTTCTTTAACAAAATATGGGGAAGCTTGACAATGTATGCCGGGAATCTTCAAAACGCTCGGTTCACGTTTGGACACGCCGATGAAGAACAGTTTTGGAGAAAGCCTTAGAAGCTACCGAATTGTTTTTCTTCTCGAGATTTCGAAATTGCTAATTTCACGCCCGTTTTTGTTGTTCTTATGCTAATTTTTCGCTATGTTTTATAGATATTCACGTTGAAGTCGAGATTCGTGTTAATTTCGTGCGGGAATTCGAAAGATATGGTATTTTCACATCAATGGGAAGCAATTGCGGTTCATACTTATTTTATAGCTAAGCTCATTCTGTAGATTTTCCGCGTACACGTCCTTTGTGTCATATATGTAATTCTAAACTCTAAAAACGACAGCAAAACTTTGGCGCATTTACTCCCAGTTGGTTTGTCCACAACTATTCCGCTAACTCCATTATTAGAATATGTACCCATGGGTATGATCATAGATGAACAAGCGCCCGTAGATTCGCTAGAGGGTGTCGCGCCGAGCCTAATTTCCTATTTGGGGGGCTCTCGCCACACGTCTCATTTGTATTGGGGGGAGTCGCGCCAAACGGACCCCACATGTAGCTTGTTCATGTATTGGTATGATTTGGCATTTCTTTGTAGTGTGTACTAGCGACGTGGAGAGGATAAGGGGAAAGATACGTTATGCTCGTTAAGAGATCCTAGGGAATTTCGCAAACCGGCTGTCTCGTTTAGCTAAGGTTTTCGGCCGTAAATGTAGCTACCGTATGATGGGGAGGATGCGACTTACATGCTGGAATGGACTTACTTAAAAAATTGCTGGGGAAGAATTTTGGGAACGATTTTAGACAATCTTTTAATTGACTTATCCACTCCATTTCAGTTGTTCTTACGGAGGAAAAGCCGCCGACGTCGTTCTCATTTTCTCAAAAAGCACAGGACGAGACTAAGAAGACCACGGGAGTTATCATTGCGTTCCGTTCTTTCTCCGTGGCACGCCAACGAGCATTTTTGGAGGAAGCACCATTGAGGCTACGGGTGAGTTAGTTTTACGGATAGGCAAATTTCACGCTGCCCTTTAAAAGATATGCTAATTTCACGCTGCCCTTTAAAAGATATGCTAATTTCACGCTGCCCTTTAAAAGATATGCTAATTTCACGCTGCCCTTTAAAAGATATGCTAATTTCACGCTGCCCTTTAAAAGATATGCTAATTTCACGCTGCCCTTTAAAAGATATGCTAATTTCACGCTGCCCTTTAAAAGATATGCTAATTTCACGCTGCCCTTTAAAAGATATGCTAATTTCACGCAGCCGTTTAAACTATGTTAATTTCCATACATCTAATATGAAAATGTTCTTTTCACCCCCCGCTCAAGTTGTTTAAGGCGACTGGTTTCTGTTGATAAAATGATCGTTGAAGCGCATGTATTGAATTTAGTTCCTTTAAATTTAGGTACCGCCACATCGTTTCCAAGCTGTTTCCCGTGTACCATTGCTGAATTCAGAAGAAGGTTTGTTACATTGCCGATCTCCATATGGCATGTTTTTCTCCGCGGAGCGGCTGCTTACTTTTTTTTTCTAAAACTGCTGAGGAACCCCATGCGTTAAAATGTTTGTCGAAATTTGGCCAACCATGGGGTAGGCGGCTCGTTTTAATTTTTTTTTTTGTATAAAACTTAAATATTCTTCCATTTCCTTTCTCTGACCTACCCTCTTCCTCACTCACGCTTTCCCCGCCATGGTTGTCACCAATGAGGATCGATCCCTGGCCTCGTTTGCGGAGCTGTACACTTGCCACTGAACCATTTTCTAATATTGTAAAGGGGATGTGTTGGTTGCTTTTGAATCGGCTGATTTTTGCTGAGATTCAAATATCGTGTCTGGCTAATTTGCATAATTGAGACTATGATCAGCTTATAAATTTCCCGCGGTAAACTGTGCACCATGACTGGCATAATTACCATTTCTTCACTTTCTTTTTGACTTTCCTTGTACAAAAAACAACAAAACCTTTTTTAAGACAATTCCTTGTTGCAGGTGTCTACTTCTTTTCGTGCACAGATGTTCCCTCTCTCTTTCTTCGCTGATTCTATGATCTTTTCTTGTTCATGTTCATTGATGGGATACCACCCCGTACAAGCGGGTGGCGCCATTCTTTGTTTTTATGCCCTGAAAAGCGGCTGGTTTCAAGAGGTTTTGGTGACAAGACAATTATCATTTTGAAACGGGATATGGAGCACTGTGGATTTGAGGAGGCCGTCATGTTCTTGTGAAATACTCCTCATGAAACCCCGGTCATCTGATCTGAAACTACGGCGCCCGGGTGCGTGTCCCGCATGTGGGAAATAATCTAAGTTCCACGGCAAACAAAGAATGGGGTGAAAACGGTTGATGCCGTCTCTAGCTTTCCGCGCTCTCTCTTTCTCTCTCTCTCTCTCTCTCTCTCTCTCTCTCTCTCTCTCTCTCTCTCTCTCTCTCTCTCTCTCTGAGGAAATTCTCACTTTATTGGCATTCTTTCTTGGTCAGGTAAAATGCTGACTGACTTCGTATGAGGTGGTGGTCTGAATGACGTATGGTCCTCGGAGGCTTAGCTTTACCTGGGAAAGGGTAAAGTGGAAAAGCAGCTGTCCCACCTATAGCAAAGCTTTTTTCCTTCTATTTCATGTGTGACACCTTTGTGCTGTCCCCAATTTGCCATTCTTCTCAAAACCACAACGGCCGCGTGCAAATACTATTAACCTAGGCTTCTTATGAGCCCTTTTTAAACGCTTTCTTGGCGATAGTTAGCCAAGAAGCGGTAGCTAAGAGCACGTTGCATTGTAGATCACATTGGTATTCACAGTTGTTATTATTTAAGACCGAAGTCGAATGATTGGCTTCATTCTGTGTGACCGTTTTAATCCTATATTATCCTTTTTATATTTACTGTTTTATAAAGGTTTAATTACCCAAGTTTGAGGTAAAACTTCTTTGGGAAAAGCCACTAAATGGCGACCACGGCAGGACTGTTTGAAAGTATAAGACGGAGTTCCACAAGCAACTACTGTTCAAAATTCGGCAATACAACTCCAATTAACATTTTCAAACCTAAAAGTATCTACTGTGAAAGAGATGAATATCTGTGATCTCAAATTGGGAAAGTTAGATTTGGGATGCTTCTCACCAAATCAACTTAGGCCCACCTTACTGTGTGCATGGTCTGAGTATCCCATGTTGTACGCATTACTCACTGAACAACATCAAAACAGTTTTGCCGAATTAGGTTTGGCATCAACTATCCTTTGTTTGAATTGTTTCTTTATGTGGTCCATTCACGTATGGTCCACATTTGGTACAACAATTGGGTGGAGAATGTTTTATAAAAAGAACAGAAGGGTATCAGTATTGCATACTTTCAGTTGTGTAAGTGAGATTCCATCGACAGAGGGGAAGGCTTTGTAATTCGATTACGGTAGACAACGCCGCTTAGAATTACTTCTGAAAAAAGACGTTTGTTGATTCACCTATCTCTCTCTCTCTCTCTCTCTCTCTCTCTCTCTCTGCCTTCCTCCCTCTTTCTCCCTCTCTTCATTCATAATTCATTTTTGCAATGTGCTCACCTTTTTAGGGCTGGTCTTCTTCACACTCTTCTTTGCGACCTTCTTCTTGGGGGAAGCCTTCTTGACAACCTGAACATTCATGTATATCAAATGCACGAGGTAATGAATGCGTAAAATCGCTAAGCTACGCAAAAAATCTCTTTCTCGTGCTCACCTTGCTGGCCCTCTTCACTTTGGGTGCCTTGGGCTTGGAGGCCTTGGCCTTGCTGGGAGAGCTCTTCTTGGCGGCAACGGCGGGCATCGTAGTCGACGGTTTGATCCAGGCTTTCCCCTCCAAGCCACGCCCTCTTTTTCTTTGGCGTGTTGCCAAACCCCGCCTTCCTTTGCCCTGGCCCCTCCCTAAAATGTATGCGGCAGCCGTCTGTCACAACCGAATTAACGGTCAGCTGACTTTCCGTGAGAGTCCTGCTGCCTGTGCCCTCTCTTGTTACACAGTCTCTCGCGGGTATCCGCTGACCATTCTCTGCGTCTCCACTTGCGAAGTGCTCTCTCGTCTCGGCGTGACATCCATTACCCTTTGGGCTGTCTGCCGTCTCCGAGTACGCTGTACTCTCTCGCCTCCGTCCAGATGTCTGGTGCCTCCCGGTCACTCGAAAATTACAAACGAAGGAACAATGCAACACAAAGGCCGGTCGCATGCTCTTCTATGACCGGGCGTCACACCGTAATTGCGACAGCCGGTTGACGGACTACCTGTGAACACACAAACACAAACATACAACAGAACAACATTGAGGGGGGGGGGCGGTAATAAGACTGGAACGGGAAAGAAGCAGGAAGTGGAACCCCAAGGGTAGATATTTCAAGCAAGTGTCTGAATGTCTGAATATGAAAACCCGTGTCTTGTACGCATGTGAAACGAGCTTATATAAGTTTCAAGTTACTATACAAGAGAGAAAAGACAATTGACTTTATAGAACTTCATACCCGAAAATTTCTTGTTCCCCTGAGCTTAAAATCTACCTGATGGGAAAATATAGTGAACGGGAAAATGTTGCGTGGCACATTAACCAGTTGAGCACAACCTTTCATTTCTTTTCTTTTAAACCTCTCTCCCTCTTTCTCTTTCTCTCTACAATAAGAGATGAGAATCGAATGTAGGAGGTCCCTACGTCTCCCCTCAGAAAATCAAGAGAGAGGTTCTATGTCGGCGTATTGAACATGTTGACCATGTGACCATTCTCTTTAGCAATTCCATCTATCAGCAAATGTTTAAGACTAACCATTTGTCAGATATAGTTTGTGGTCTCGAAGGGTCGATTGGTAACATGTTGCTATAGAAATGTACAGCACAGCAAGATATCAGAAAGGGTGCGATTCCAAACCGAATGTGGTTTATTCGCAGGGGGTTTCTCAATGAAACTCGAAAAAAAATCAGGGAGATAGTTTTCATTTGTAATGTTTGACAACCGTTTTTTTTTCATTTCGTATATTTTTAGTTCAGTATCCGCGTTAGTCGTCCGTGCTCTGGTATATAAGAAAAAAGAGTGATTCTTCAGCGGGGAAACCGTTTAAATTATGCAACGTTAAAGGCAGAAGCCCATAAAAATGAAAATGGGCCTGTGCATGACGTAATTTAGGTGAGAGAGTGTCATTTTCAAATGTGAAATGCAGAGGTTTAAGCTAAAAGTGAACAGTGTCACTTTTCATATTTCGTGTGCATTTACCTTTAAGGGCATAATAGCCTCTCTTGTATCTTTCAATCATAACTTGTGTTTGTCTCTTTTCGTGCCCTCTGTCTTTTCCCCACTTGTACATATTCTATGCTAGTTTCCATGCTCGCAGTGAGAGCTGCCGCTTATCGATCGGAGGTCCCAAATGAGGGCTGTCGCCTAATCCAGAGTATGGAACACAATTATCGATTATGAATGCTTCATTAGAAATTCTTCATCGCAAATCTCGATAACAGGACTCATCGGCTGCTTTAATCGGCGTTTACCTGAAATTGATCGTCAATGGATTGTATTGTCGAGTGGTTTATGTTTGGGTAAGCCGGGGATTGGGTTTCGCCACGAGGAAGCTATTGTGACTATAGTTGGGGTAAGAGATCGGAAAATACTTTCTTCGAATAGAGATGTTTCTTTATGTGTACTTTTGAATCATAATACAAAGAGAAAACTCACACGCATGTTGTCGAACAAGTGCCATCATCTTTATTAATTTTGCATGTTTTACCTTGCTTTTCGCATCTGTTTATGTTCGCAGTTGTGCAATTGTCAAGAACTAAAACAATATTTAAGCGATTTATCATGATTTTCGAACTGTAGTAAAAACAATACTTACTAGGTGTGCATTTTCCGTCGGATCCCATTGTGTTGCAGGGTTCGCAGAAACAATAAGGTTGGCCAGCACTCAAACCACAGATTGCAGAGACGTCACAGAAGCCTTCGCAAGGGTCAACTAAAAAAACTTGTAAAGGGGGTTTCATATGTATAAAATAATTTTAAGCAATAACACCAGCAAAACAGGTTTGTTCATGGAATTATAGGGCTGCCCTACCCGTGAAGTACTCCATTGTATATCCCACAGTGTCGTTAGCTCCAGCGAACTCGTTAATACTAACAGAAACGTAGGATTGGTTGAACAGGTATGGACCACTTTCGGTAATGCTCAAATTACTTATAAGATACACCCAATTTGAACTTACTTGTCAATGACGCTGGCAGTTATCAGATCGGAAAGTACAATCCAGGCATCCCCTTCAATAGTTGCATTCATACTGATTCTGAGGTAGCCATTGTCCGAAGAATGAATCTGTTGGCTGCACGAAATATCCTTAAAAATTTCAATAAATGGAAAGGTGTATGACTAAAATTACCGAGGAAGTGGGTAGAGTGAAGTATGAAGAACTGTTAGTTGCATCCAAATTCTGATTGCAATCTAAAACATTGTGTGTGTTTGTGTGTGTGTGTGTGTGTGTGTGTGTGTGTGTGTGTGTGTGTGTGTGTGTGTGTGTGTGTGTGTGTGGGTGTGTGTGTGTGTGGGTGTGTGTGTGTGTGTGTGTGGGTGCGACTGTGCATGACTTATTTAAACTTTTCTACTTACTGTAGGCTGTGGTAGTAGGGGCAAGTGTAGTAGTCGTCTGAAAATACTTTTAAGTCCGGTATCGCAAACTGTTGCGTAAAGTTCGGTACCAACACTGTTAAAGTTATTCATAATAAAACCTTTTGACATTTGTTGTTTCATAAAAAATTCTTACCGGTGGGGCGCAAGTATCCCAGAAACAAGCGTAAATACGAGAAACATTGGCATACGTAGCTTGTGTAGTGTTCATTTGAGTAGTGATGTCCTAAGAATCAAGAACTAATGGCAATTCGAAAAATCTTACGTTCAGCTGATTTGTGAGATTTGTTAGCTGACCATGCATAATTGTGGCATTACTCTCCAGTGCTTTTAGGTTTGTGATTAAGGGCGATTTGGTGGCATCGACAGACTGTAGCAGGTTTTCCATTTGAGTTTTCAATCTGAATCCTTTGTTGCATGCAATGATTTCCTAACTGACTGGTTAACGTGGTTTTGGAGTGCGAGTGCCTCTTGGTAGATATGCTTTGCGTCCTGCACAGTGACATCGTTCGGCATAACCACCGTGTTCATATTCATAGGCTCAGCTGGAATAAAAAGGTTTACGGTTGTAACAGAGAACTACGGGTTGGAGCAATGGTGGAGACTGCGGCTGATGTTTCAGTCGGAGAATCAGAAGAACTGGAGGTTTCGCTTGGAACATCTGTTTGTTGGCTAGAAGGCATGTTGGTCGAAACCAGGAGAGTTGTGGGAATACTGCTTACTGGAATCAGCAAGTTCGATAATTACATTTGGTCAATTTTGTCATTCTACTGTGGCCAAAACTTGTACAACAGGATTTTTGACAGATGTTCAATGGTCGAAAAGTAAAGTTATTGACATATTTTGGTAATTAAGTTTTTAAGGAAATAAGTTTTTCCATTTCTTTTCGGCTCATTCCGGAATTTCAACGTGGCGTCGAACTTCTTCCGGTCGGTTGTAAATCTCCGATAACTGTGCAATCAATTGAAGAGAGGACACTCACCGATACTGAGCTCCTCGAACTGAAAATTAAAAGTTGGCAGGGCTGAGCGCCTCTCTCTCTCTCTCTCTCTCTCTCTCTCTCTCTCTCTCTCTCTCTCTCTCTCTCTCTCTCACACACACACACACACACACACACACACTCTCTCTCTCTCTCTCTATTTCTCTTTCTCTATCGCTTCCCATCTCTCTCGCTCTATCTCACTCAAATTCTATCTATCTCTTCTTCTATCTCCTGGCTTTCACCACTCGAAAGCTTGATAAAAGAAAAAGGTGGCATGGAAAACTGGATTTTCCTCAGGACTAGCACATTGGGTCGTGCCACGATCGTTTATTTTTCGCTTATTATATTCTATTCCCTCCAATGTTTCAAATCGTGATTGGTTAAATACGAAAATCATGTTCGCCGAAACGTCACCAACCTTTTGTTGAAAATAGACTATATCTTTGCTTCATACCTATGATATAAAAAGCTTTTAAACGTAATGGGAAAACAGTGATTATATAATTTTCTAAGTGTAAGAGAAACCTCTTATTTAGTAGAAATAATAAAAATTCACCGTCAGGTACTCGTCAGCCCTTGCGAGGGCTACGAGAGCAAAGGCCAGGAGGAGTCTCATGGCGGCGGAAGTGAGGCGGTGGCCAACAGTAGCAGAAAACTCTGCTGATAACGCCCCTCCCTCGTTATCTAAATTGATTGAACCTGATAATCTGGCTGCTACCGGAGGCAGTCGCAGAGCATTTGCAGGTGACTGTCTCCGGACGGGGATCCGCATTCCCCACAGTAACAAGGATGGAGAGAGAAGAACAATAGGGAGAAAAAAGTTTTGACATTTTACAGTATGAAACAGATAGCAAGAGCATTGAAAAAACTCTCTGACTCTCGTTGTCTCTTTTTTCTAGAGATCTAGAAACAGTCCCGGAAGCACTTGTTGAAATTCAATACAACATTGACAAAACTATTAAATGTGCGTTGTAAATATTCAGTATGTTCATACTTCTGTACAATTTGAAAAGATGATCACAGAGAGTGCCTATTTACTTTGGAATCTGAATTTAGAGATTACCATCTACATTTGACAAGCTTTGTCACTTTTGAAGTAGAAGCATATTATACACAGCATTTCTTTGAGATATGTTTTCAAAACGAACAGAGCTCTGCCGAATTCTGTCTCTCTTTCTCTCTTCTATCTCACTCACCCTCTGTGACTATGTCTCTTCCATTCCCCCTCTCTTTTTCTCTCTATCTGTCTCTCTCTCTCTCTCTTTATCTCTGTCGCGTTCTCTCTTCTTTCTGTAACTGTCTTTCTGTCTTCTTCTGTATCTGTCTCTATACCTCTCACCTCTCTATGTCGCTCTCTCTCTATGTCTCTCTTTCTCTCTTCTCTTCTGTCTCGCTCACTCTCTGGGACTATGCCTCTTACATTCTCTCTCTCTCTCTCTCTCTCTCTCTCTCTCTCTCTCTCTCTCTCTCTCTCTCTCTCTCTCTCTCTGCCGCTTTTCCTTCTCTCTTTGTAACTGTATTTCCTTCTCCTTCTGTATCCGTCTCTCTCTGTTTCTCTCTCTGTTTCTATATATCTTCCTCTGTCTCTGTCTCCATCCCTCTGCCCTATATTCACATTCTTCGCAAAGGTACTCTGATGCTTTAATACACATTAAAACGACCGACGTATCTCACCTGACTATGTTACAATATACTACTATCACCAAGGCTGTTGAAGCGCCGGGCCAGCCCGATTCGTTAAAAAAAACCCAGTAGTCGGCCCGCGACTCATCTAGTTAATCCCAGTTCACATCCCACCCGAATGAGGTCTCTGGAACTCTCGCAGACCACCTGAGCAGCCGTCGGCGCTCTTTACAACGCGAAACAAAGTCCCCAAGTAACCTGGATATAGTTTGTGCTTCCTCCTTTTTATGTCCCGTCTCAAGGAAAATCCGCCGTAAGCGATCCCTGTTTTACAATATCTGTTTACACGAAGCGAATGCTTGTCGAATGATTCATTTCGGTTTTTTTTACGAAACGCTGGTTATTTTGGTGTCTACAAAATAAAATTTTTCTAGTGAAGCTCAAAATCTCAAACAAGCTCAAAATCTCGCCCAAATGACATCTCCAGTATGGAAAACTATCCATTTTCATTATTTTTCCGGATCAATACTTTAAACGGGTAGATTCGGATCTACTTTTACTAAAAATACATCTTTGGTCAAAACCGGATTAATTTTTTTTTAAATCGGTTAAGTTGCTCTCTTCCAATAAAAACTTTTCCAATCATAATACTATCTTACGATTAGCTTCGTTAAATATCTGAAATTAATTCGTAACAGGATGACAAAATAAACACTTTGTGTGCTTCCCATCGATTACTCATCCCGAGTGACGTGAATGCAGATAACACCTCCTCTAAATAGTATTTTCTTATTGCTGGAGGTGCTTGGCAACCGACCAACTTTTGTGCGCATCGACCCTTAACCACAGGCGTCGATACGTAGCGACCGCGCCGCGTCTCTCTCGCGCGTGCGCTGGGCGCGATCTTTTGCGCCGAATCGAAACGGTTGTTTTCGCGGAGATTGCGCAATTGATGTCGCCTGTCCATATTCCATTCTTTAATCATTCTGTGGCCGATCCACTTGGAGAGCTGCCAAATTGACCCGTTCTCTCAGAAGCCTTCGGTTTAAACACGCATTGGTTTAGCTGTTCTTTCGTTCGCTTCATATTCATTTTTGTTCTTGCATTTGTTTAACACTTCATGACTCATACGTGTATTAAGCCCCTCTTTTACAGATGACCGCCGTCGTTCAAGCGGCTCCGCCTGTGGGAGAGGGCCTCGAGCGCTCCTTCATCAACGACGTAGACCAATGGGTTGAGCAGTTGTACGAGTGCAAGCAGCTCACGGAGAATCAAGTCAAAACCCTCTGCGAAAAGGTGTGTCTGTTTTTTTTGTTTAATTTTTTTTCGTTTTTCAGGCCAAGGAAATCCTGGAGAAGGAGTCGAACGTCCAAGAAGTTAGGTGCCCTGTCACCGTCTGTGGTGATGTCCACGGACAGTTCCACGATCTCATGGAACTTTTCAAAATGGGTGGCAAGAGCCCGGACACCAACTACCTCTTCATGGGTGATTACGTCGACCGAGGTTATTACTCCGTTGAGACTGTCAGCCTCCTAGTTTGCTTAAAGGTATAGATTACGTCTGTTAGTTTTATTATTTGTTTTTTTAGGTCCGCTACAGGGATCGCGTTACGATTTTGCGTGGAAATCACGAGTCTCGACAAATTACGCAGGTTCGTTTAATACTTGAAATCTATTTTCATCTTTTTTCGCACCAATTCATTAAATACAATAAGGTTTGTTTTAGGTTTACGGGTTCTACGACGAGTGTTTGAGAAAATATGGAAACTCCAATGTGTGGAAGTACTTCACCGACCTTTTCGACTGCTTCCCATTGACTGCTCTTGTTGATGGACAGATTTTCTGTCTTCACGGAGGATTGTCTCCCTCTATTGACACGCTCGACCATATTCGCGCCCTCGACCGCATCCAAGAAGTATGTTCGAAACTTTTTTGTACACATTTTGAACTGCGATTTTACGCTGTATTACAACTACTGTTTAAGGTTCCCCACGAAGGTCCCATGTGCGATCTTCTGTGGTCCGACCCCGATGACAGAGGAGGCTGGGGAATTTCCCCTCGTGGTGCTGGTTACACCTTCGGCCAAGACATATCGGAGACCTTCAACCACTCCAACGGCCTTACGCTTATTTCCCGCGCCCATCAGCTTGTTATGGAAGTGAGTTTCATTTATTTTATTCGATTCATTCCAAATAGTTGTTTTCCAAAACATTTCGCTTAATCACAAATTACGTTTCAGGGCTACAATTGGTGTCACGACCGCAACGTGGTGACCGTTTTCTCCGCTCCGAATTATTGCTACCGTTGCGGCAACCAGGCGGCAATGGTGGAGTTGGACGACGACCTTAAATATTCCTTCCTGCAATTTGACCCTGCTCCGCGCCGAGGAGAGCCTCATGTCACCCGTAGGACGCCCGACTACTTCCTGTAAAGGATGGCTCCTAGATTTGCATTGTCGAATCCCCACTTCATTCACGGATTCGTTGTATAGCTTAACTGAATGTGCGAATGTCGTAATGACCATTCTTTACTTCTGATCTGTCCAGTAGCGAGCGTGTTGAATTCTCCCGTGATGGTTCTTTTTACACTGTTATTGTCTAAATTATATGAATGACAATCCACCACCCACTTGTATAATTCGACGGCTTTACAACGTTAAATACGTTCTCCATTGTTTCTCAGATTTTCTATCATACAGTTTACGAGTTTTAGTTTATGGCATCCCTGCCACCCATGGTATCGGCGCCCACCCTCGGTAGTGGGAATTTGAGGGACGTTGTTAGGCTTCCAACCGGCGAAAATGTTGACGAGTGGCTGTCTGTGAATAGTGGGTGTCATTATTTGTTTTATTCTTTACCTGAAAAATATATGAAGTTATTGTTTCAACGAGATTGGTGGAGGAAATTTTGGCCTGAAGTGGAACACCTGAACTGAAACCGGAACATTGAAGGATCTATATCAGCCAGGGCTAGTAAATTTGATCGCCCGCTCTGAAAAGTTGAAAACAGGGCAAATTAAAGGGCTGGTGGATAGACGACATTTTACGCATCGGGCGGCCTTTTGCCAGCCCTGACATTTTAACGATATTTCGAGCTGTTGGGTTTGCTGCAGTCCAAAATGTATGGCTTGTTTCAATGTAAAAATCAAAAATAACAAGAAAAAAAAATGTCGGGTCGGCCCGTTACCAAAATTTTCTCGGCTCGCCCCACTAATTTTGCCATGCTTGACTATGGGGCATGTTTCGTGCATAGTAGACGGCTTTGTTTTCCGCTACGATTTGAGAGTTGCTGCCCGCTTTTCCTTTTTGAGTCCCATTGGAGAAAACAAATGGTGATGTCAGTTTAATAAAAGCAGGGAATCAGGGACCTCGTTAGTGTGTTTTCTCCGCTGACGCAAGTCCGTAAATTATCCATCAGTAAATTACGTTTCGCCTTATTATTTCGTTAAGAAAACAAGATATAAAAATAGGGCCCGGACCTGCATTCAAAGTTTGTAGCATATGGCTCGACTCTGGCAGAAATGTTTATAATTGCTGCCATACCTGAACACATGGCGCTTGCGGGGCCTTGATTTTGGGGGTTGTTTTGTTTTTGGAACCTTTTAAAAAAGAGGAGTTCTCAATTTTTTGGTACCCTCCCTCTTGCGGGACCTTACTTTTTGAGATTCCCTCCGTATCGTGTCCAAGTATGATTGCTGCAGACGTTGCACCATGGTTGGTACCCACCGGAGTTCTCACGGACCGGGACATTCGGAAATTTTTTTTCCTGCCGGCACCACCCAGTCAGATTGCCACCCACACTACCAGGGTGGGTGGCAATCTGACTGGGTGGTGCCGGCAGGAAAACGGCAGGCAGCCCCGGTCGAAGATGAAAAAATATTGTTATTCGAAATATAAAATTTTTTCGGCCCCTCCCAAAAAATCCCTCGGCCCGGCCAGTCATTTGAGAACCCCGGCACCAAGTAAAGTATGGTTTGCAGTAATCGATGTGTTCAACCAAGTGCACATGCTGTATGGCACAATCGTCGATGTGTGTACCGAAGGGTCGTGCCCTGTGATGAGCGCCGGTCCCCAATTGGAATACTACTGGAAGAATGGCGACACCATGTATGTTACACTCTTTTTTGTCGTTACAGGACCTTTTAGCGTACCCACGTCTGCCCCTCTCTACATTGACTATGTAATGACTTGGGTTCAGGACCAGTTGGACGATGAGAACATCTTCCCTTCGAAAATTGGTAAGACACTAGGGAGAATATAATGATCTCTAAATTCAGGCCAACAGTTCCCTAGGAATTTCAAGACGGTCTGTGACAACATCATGAAGCGCCTGTTCAGGGTTTACGCCCACATCTACTATGCCCATTCCGGTTTGTATTTATCTTTAAAAGCTCTTGTGGAAATTTTGATGAAATCTTGTTTTGGAATATAACCAAACTTTTCATTTAACTGTCTTTGTCTCCACTGAGCCTATGCGACGAATGGAATATGAATAGGACTTTATAAATTTGGATATAAAGAACATATATCACCCAAACGTTGAATTCTCTACGGATAACTTATTCACTCAATCATTGCATTTGGTACTTACAACAAATTTTCTGAGGGCCAGCTTAAAACACCTTGCGATCGAAATATTTTTCAATCGCGGTGAAGCGCAGAGATAGGTTTGTGTCCAGCACAAAGTATTTTTCTCCCATATGTTATTTTCTCGAAAAGGGGCGGATATATTCCATTCGGACGAGCTTATAGTATGTTTCCAAGGGAAGGTCTTCGAGTTTCGGGCAATGTTGAAAAATGACTGGTATTTAACCGAAGAATTTGAAACGTTGAAGTAAACAAATGTAATAAGCGAAAGAGCACTGTAAAAGAGGAGTGCGCAGACAGTTATTTAGATCGTTGCAGGACCAAAAGTACCTAGTCCTTTAAAATTTGTGGAATTCCTTGCCCATTCGTTGGAAATCGAGTATACCTGAGATGACTGCTTCGGTCAAAAAAAGTGAAAATTGTTGTTTTTGGTCGAAATGAAGACAATTCGCCGCTTTTTTAAAATGTGTATGAAACCAATTTTCAGGCCGTCTGCGGGAGCTGAAGGCGGTCGCTCACGCCAACACTTCGTTCAAGCAGTTCGTTATCTTCGCCCAGCAGTTCGGTCTGATCAGCGAAAAGGACATGCTGCCCCTTCAACTAGTCATCCGCGACCTCCTCGGCCAACCGAACACCACCGTCTGACGTCTTTCTTGCTTTCTGTACATAATACATTGATCTGTGATACTAACTATTCAGGTTGTGTGCATTAATAATGTCAATAAAGCTATCTTTCGCCTTCCTTGCGAGACTACCTGTGCCTGCACTCGACTGACCGATGTGTTTGCCGAATCGACCACTGGCCCATTGCGTCGCCGCCTTTTCCTCCCTGACTCAGCACCGGATCGTCCTCCTATCGCTGCCAGCCGGCTGCCGCAGCCTCGATTGTTCCCACGGTTACCGCCCCCCCTGGAGACCAAAAGGTCGCCCCTTCCGCTAATCTCCTTGTTTTCACACTCAAATACCATTTTGCAATCTGCAGTGAACAAAATTGAATTTTCTGGAACAATGAGCGAATTGTTGACTTTTCCGCCGTCGCTTACGGTCTGATTCAGCCGGCGATCGATCGCCTGATCCGACGGAATGGACGACCCTTCGGCCAGGATTCCGCTGATCGACGAGACGGCGAGGAGAGAAGACGCAGAGAAACCGGAGGTCAAGGGTAGGTCAAACGGAAGAACAGAATTACGCGAAAATGAACCACAGGGTGGCTGTTTACCTCACTTTTCGCTTTCGATATTGAGTACAGAGGCCAAAATAAACACAAAAAATAGGCAACTTGTTTATTTTTGAATCGGGTATTAGCATTTTTGGCTCAGAACCAGTTTTGAAATCAGTTTCGCGGTGAAAAATTAGTTTTAAACAGTGTTATGTGTGAAAATCTCCAAGTTTTCAAATGGTGATGATCTATTTCTCACTTTTTTTCGGGATATTCAGTATGGCACCGTGTAACACATGTTGGCGTATCAAATTGCCTTCAACCATTAGATTTGTAGGTATTGTTGTGATTTTGCATTCACATGAGCGCACGAAATGCCCGTAGCTTTACAACCTTTTCAAATACGCCGAAAGTGGAACCGCAATCATTGTACGCGTGAAGATATTTATTCTTTGCTCTTCGAATAAAATTTCTACAGTCTTCGTGCATGTCCAAAGGTGAGGAAAGGAATGTAATCCAAACTTGGTGACACATTCTATTGATACTCAGTCATGCGGTGGAAGTGGAATTGAATGATCTCACGACCAATGATGAAACGTGGGAGCGAGTGAGGCATCCCTCGTGAAGAATGCCGAAAAGGGGCGGGGTCAGTTGTGCTTTGTGCATGGCGGGATGAGGTACAAACAGGAAATGGAGAGTAGACAGTGTTAAAGTCAGAGACGACACAGAGAGAGAGGGAGGGGTAGAGAGGCATAGAGAGAGACAGAGACAAGGACAGAGACAAGGACAGAGACAGAGACAGAGACAGAGACAGAGACAGAGACAGAGACAGAGACAGAGACAGAGACAGAGACAGAGACAGAGACAGAGACAGAGACAGAGACAGAGACAGAGACAGAGCTATTTCATGCCATGCATCCTCACGTCACAAAGAGAGATAACATCTGAGAATTTGCGACCGAGATAACTCCCATTATACCCAGCGCGAAGCGCTGGGTAGATTTGTTTTCAAATTGCCCGTTTGCAAACTATTTTTTGAGGTTTTTAGCAAATGAAAGCTTGGGTGTTTACCAATCTCAATTTTAATAAAAATATTCTTACTCAGCTGCTCCAGACGAATCGATTGCTGTTTTTAAAAGTCGATTTTGACCACTTTGAACCCCCACCATGGAATTGCGCGCTATCAAAAAATGGGCGCCGTTCTTGTCCGCCGTCGCCGCCGCCGTAGACAAATTTTCGGTAACGGATTTTTTGCCTTTAACGTTGACAAAACTGCACCAAATGCTACCATGTAGGTAAAATTTTGAGTACATTCCGGAAATGCAATAATATTCCAAGAATTATTTCGTTTACCAAGGGAAACAAGCAGTTTTTGTGAACTTTTGGCAGATTCAGCGCTTTTTCCAATGCTTATCGTGTATATATACTTGCCTGATCCCGTTTTTCTCTTAAAAGCCCAAGGACTTTACATTTCGTATAATACTCAGTAAACGTCGGATCAGCTGCTGCACCCGATCATGTCATCACTCGGGAGTCATAAAAATTCAGCTGTCTTCTGGTATAGTGGTTAGAGGTCTGGTCTCATACCTGAGAGGTCTGGGGTTCTATTCTTCCTTCCGCCAAAGTTTTTGCTTTTTATCAATTTAGTTTAAAAAAAGTAGATTTTGCTTGTAATTTGAAACGGGCAGGAAAACTCACATCTCTCAGGCATTCTGCTACTCAAAATGCCTTTGGCTGTTCAAATATACGGCGTGTGGTTGCTTAAACGGTCATTTACAATTTTCTTTTTTAATAAAAGATAGAAAATAGATACAATATGTGTGAAAAGACTAACGTATAAAAAGCAAACGATTTGTTTGAAATGTAGAAAGGACCTTCAATAAAAAATCGTGAAATGAGCAAAATGAGATTTCTCTATTTTTCTTAATATTTCCAGATCTTCAATAACCAGCAAAAGAACTTGAGTTTTTATCAGGGAAAACGAATCTCCGCCTGGTTTTTTCTCTTCTAAAAAAAACTAATTGTCAAACATAATAGATCACTAACTTTAATATTGGCAAGATTTCTATTTGCGACAGCAACACTGATAAACCTTTGTCAAATTGTTCTTTTAAAAAGGCGGAGATTCGTTTTCCCTGATAAAAACTCAAGTTCTTTTGCTGGTTATTGAAGATGTGGAAATATTAAGAAAAATAGAGAAATCTCATTTTGCTCATTTCACGATTTTTTATTGAAGGTCCTTTCTACATTTCAAACAATTCGTTTGCTTTTTATACGTTAGTCTTTTCAATATTGGTTATACTGTTCGACAAAGCACAAATCTAGCCAGGAGCAACAAACTAAGTTTTCTACACACAAAACAAAGATTTCAGCATTCGGCTACATTTTTGAGGACGACATCCGAAAGGACACGGAAGAGCTCACTTTGAACAACGCTACTTCTATTTTACACCAGGTGAAAATTCCTTTTAAAGTTATTCAGATAACTTTTTAAGCATGCAAGAGACGGAAAAGTGGGTCCCCTCAACCAAATTCTCAGGAAATTCGGCCAAGATATAATCAATAAAGCTGACGAAGACGGGGTAAGTTTGTCTTTATCTTGATCATTTGGATTCAGTTGACAGCTCTACATTATGCTGCTCGCTATGGACGGGTTGACGTTGTTAGAGATCTTCTGAATCAAAAAGCGGATGGAAATGTTGCGACAATAGACGGCTACACTTCCCTGCACATGACAGCCAAGTACTGTAGGAGTGAACCTTCGGTACAAACCAGCAGAGGTAGGTGGAGATAACAAATCATTAAAGGATCTTTGACAGAACATATGAAAAGAGAAGCATTCGCAAAGATGAGTACTCGATCGTTGCCGGGACCAAGGGATTCGAGGGAGGATGCGGAACCTGCGGCTAGGACGATCATAACGCTTCTCATTAAAAGTGGAGTGTGAGTCGAGCTACTGTCTATGAAAACTGATATAGGCATAACGCTGATTAAGTGAAAACTCGTTTTCAGGCCTCCAGATACGAAGAACGATTACGATATGACTCCCCTTCACTACGCAGCAATGAAAGACAACAGAGCTGCAGCGGAGACACTGATCGAAAAGAACGCAAAGTAAGCGAGAAATGAAAAGAAGTGTGTGTGTGTGTGCGTGTGTGTGTGCGTGTGTGTGTGTGCGCGTGTGTGTGTGACTATGCCTGTGTGTGTGAGGGAAGGAGAGAGTGAGTGAGTATGTTACGTATTAAAAATATATTTAGCATTCAACTTTTAGAGTAAATCCAGACGACAGTTCCGAAATGTCTCCTCTCCTTACTGCTTGTGTCTATGGTTCTCAAAATGTGGTGGAACTTCTGCTAGACAAAGGAGCAGACATCGGCGCATTCAGGGCGAGTGACAAAAGCACTGCGTTTCACATCGCAGCTCAGCACGGAAAGACAGATACTCTCCGGTCACTTCTAAGCAAAGGTAAGACAAAAAACGAGAGGATTTACAAAAATTTTTAGCAAGAAAGAAAGAAACCACATTTCTACGAATGACAAACAACGAAGGAAACACCCCGCTGTGTCTGGCTGTGGAAGGAGGCTATGTGGAGACGGTTGAGCTTTTGATGTCGAAATTGAAAACTATCGACACAAAGGGGTAAGTTTAGAGATTCAAGTGAGAGAATCCTACGAACTCTTTCGACGAAGGTTCCTGTTACCTATTCCGTCAAAAAGACATGGTCTCCAAAACCTGTAATTTTATAGGAAAGAACAGTGGGTTCTTCACGTGGCGGCGGCACGAGGATACCTAAAGATAATAGAAGTTCTCATAAAGGTAGTTTTTCACAGAAAGATAAAAAAGTTCTGTATTTTAGTGCGGAGGGAAGACAGATAAACCTGACTCCAATCAACGTCTTCCTGTGCATTTGGCTGCCAAGAACAATCACGGGGAGGAGGTCAAGTATCTCGTTCAGATCGACGTTAGTTGTTAGAAACAGGGTATCTATTGATTGCTTCAGCCCGTGAGTCTGTGTGCTCGTGACGAATGGGGCCTCACTCCGCTTCTTCTGGCGGCCTCTTACAAAGAGGCGTCTGAAGCTGTGGACGTTCTTATCGAAGATTGTGGAGCCAGAATAGACGACACGGATCATGAAAACCGCTCAGTTGTGTATATAGCAGCCAAGTACAACGCTGCGAAGACACTGCAGTATCTTCTGAAGAGACTGGCGGCTGATGACAGAAAGAACAAAAGGACTGGACACAACGGGGTTCTTTACCAAATGGTCAATCAGTACGACCACAACCAAAACACACCGATGCATGTGGTCTGCAGCAACGGGTACTTGGAATCTGTGCAGGTTTGAGAGAATTTCGAAGAGAATTGAATGGGGGGTTTCAGAAACTGCAAAAGTACGGGGCCGAGTTGGACTGTATCAATGAAGATGAAGAAACTCCCTTACATTTGGCAGCAGCGAGGGGAAGGACGGAGACGGTGAGACAGCTGCTGGACTGGGACAAGAGACTGGTGATGCACAAGGACGAAATGGGGAATACGCCCCTGCATCTGGCAGCGAAAAACGGTGGGTAATGCGTTTGGAAAAATGGAGAAATAGTTCGAATGATAACATATGATGGTGAAATGGGAATGAGAATGAGAAGTTAGACAGAGACAGAGATAGAAAAACACATAGTCAGAGGAAGAGAGAGGTAGACAGAAAGAGAAACAGAACAGAGACAGAGGAAGAAATAGAGAGATAGCATATAGCAGAATGGTGAATGGTGAAGTGAAATGGGAATTATTTGGGAGACCGAAGCAAAGTGTGTGTGTGTGTGTGTGAGAGAGAGAGAGTGAGAGAGAGAGAGAAAGAGAGAGAGTGAGAAGAGAAGAGAGAGAAGGTATCACGCCGTTGTGAACCCACACACACACACACACACACACACACACACACACACACACACACACACACACACACACACACACACACACACACACACACACACACACACACACACACACACACACACACACACACACACACACACACACACACACACACACACACACACACACACACACACACACACACACACACACACACACACACACACACACACACACACACACACACACACACACACACACACACACACACACACACACACACACACACACACACACACACACACACACACACACACACACACACACACACACACACACACACACACACACACACACACACACACACACACACACACACACACACACACACACACACACACACACACACACACACACACACACACACACACACACACACACACACACACACACACACACACACACACACACACACACACACACACACACACACACACACACACACACACACACACACACACACACACACACACACACACACACACACACACACACACACACACACACACACACACACACACACACACACACACACACACACACACACACACACACACACACACACACACACACACACACACACACACACACACACACACACACACACACACACACACACACACACACACACACACAACCATTTGTTTTGCTGTCTAGAAGGTGTTGTTTTGCCAACAAAACTGAGGTAATCCTTAAAGAACATTTGTGGCTAAGAATTGCCCTCTGCAGACCGTGCCCTGACCCAGCCAGCTGGCACTTGAAGCCCTTGCTTCGTCCTCTGCGTATCATCCATGTTCTCAGTTGTTTGCCGATTTCCATCTGTCCAGCACCACCACATAATTGCATGCTGGGCATCTGCGCCGCCAGCTGGCCTGCCGTAATTGGTCCGACGTCCTGGCCTTCCCCGACGGAAGCCATGGAAACGGCGCCTGCGACATTCGACCACTGCAGGGCGGCCAATTATCGCCTTCCCGCGCTAATTAACGGTCAGCAGCAATCCGCTTCAAAGGGTACGGTGAACATGGATTACTTCTAAGCAAAGAAGGAGGAGAACTTGAAAGAGGCCCCAAGGGAGTCGTTTCGGGGTAGTCGTGCGTAATGGGACACCTGCCGAATTGACTGTTCTCGAATCGAGGTCCTGACGCGAAATGCTAATGAGATGCCATTTGAGTCGGTAATGGCCGTCTGCGCTCAATCGTTATGCTCCTCAGCTAACAAAGAGCTTTCCCAAGATTGCCACTGAAGGACTTTTGCTATACGGAATCGATGAGAGAAAAGGAACAGTCTGTGTTCAAAGTTTGCACTTTCAGAGCCGGAAACCCGAAAACCCTTTTTTTCACGAAAAATGAAAGAAACCGAATGACACAATATTTGTGTGCACAAATTATTTGTGGTAGATACAAGACACCAGAGGCAGAATATCCACAAAGGGAGTGAGAAGGATTAATTGTTGTGAATAACTTGAGTTGATTGGGAATAACACTTTTACATTTGTTGGGAAGCATTCATTACGCAATCATGTCAATTTCCCGTCAATTTCCTTTTTTTCAATTATGACCACTAGCACTTCCCTTATTTTTTGTAGCATTAGGTCGTTGTAGACGCCTTGAGATAATATGGTACTGTGCCACTGGGTTTTCTTTTCTTCTAAGGAGGTCCGATCCATCTTCGCAGGTGGTCTCAAGGGCCACCTGCAACCACCTGGCATCGCCTAATCCTCTTTCGGATTGAGCTAGATTCCCACGACCCGCAGCTAATAAGACCCGTCAGAACTGACGAGTAGTCAAGGTAATTGAGGATCGTAATCCACTGTCATCGATGGCTGATTGAAGAAGGAATCTTATGTTTCACCGGAGAGAGTATGAGAGAGAGAGAGAAAGAGAGAGAAAGAGACTCCCTTAGAGAGACATGAGGTATTCCATCTTATGGAAATGTTTCTTGTACAAGAGCAACCTTTTATAACTAGACAACAACAAAGTTATTTCCTTTCTGCTTATATTTTTCGAGCCCCCTAGATATATTTTTCGTTACCAGACTGGTAAGGGAGAAGTATCTCTTACAAGTCCAAACCTAAGCTGTTCAGTTTTTGAGAGAGATCAGAAAACTGACCACTATCCGTCACATGAAAAACCAGGAAACGAAGGTTTCTAGAAAAAAAACTTTAGTTTTCCTCCACTTCTGGTGGATCAATGCTTCTTCTTTCTGATGCACTCGCCAAGTCGGCCAGCATAAATTTGCATAACATTTTGTCCGTGGGAATGGCGGATCTCCTGACATAAACATATGATCTTCTATCATATTGCTATGTCGCAACGTTCAAGATGAGCAACTGTGGAACAGAGATTATTCATCTTCAGCTGCAGTTGAGCCTTCTTGTTTGTAACCCAATTCGTCAAGTCTCATTCGCTAAGCCATATTGCTGCTTGTGCCATTAGGGTCATTCGTGGCGGGACCCGCCGAGAGCCGAGTGGGCGTGGCCGTGTTGCCCTAAGGGGCGTGGTGACTGCCGGCAGATCGATGTGGTTGCTCGTCGTGCCTCGACGGCGGCCGTCGACGTCTCCTTTCGTCAGAGTCCCCGGCCACCTGCCCCCTTCCCTAATCCGCCACCTGGCGCCCGCTTGACCCGGCGCCCCGCCCCATCTGTCTCCATTCCCGGCCTCCTCCCTCGCCATGTCTCGCGGCTTCGCCTTCATCGGTGACTTTAGTGTGAGCACAACTAAGGCACGCGGTGAATGCCAAAGCTTCGAGCACTCCGGCCCTTTTCCTCCCTTATTTGGCGTTTTTTTGCCTCGGGTGGCACTCGTTCCTTATATGAAATGCGAGTGGCAATGAGGCTAATCAGGCGCCAGCCGCCCGCGATCAATCTGCGGCCGGCCGGGTAGAAGCCTCGGATACGCAGAGAGCTGACCGCCTCACCAGGTAACGGCTCATCGATCGCTGAAGCTACTCTTTAGGCCATGAAGCCGAAGAGACGCACTTGACCAAGGGAGTATTGTCACGGCGTTTCCAGTTATTTGAATTTTAACGTTGGACAATATATAGTTTTAGGAAACATCTTTAGACATGCACTATCAGAACTACCTTTCAGAATAGAACCTAAGGAGACACATATGGAAGAGTTGTATTTTAAAACACAATTGCGCCTTTAGTAGGAACACATTCAAAATGTATCAACGCTAAAGAATAAAGTTTTCTGGGCCATATTTTAAAAACAGAAGGGAACGTTAAGAGAAATGAACTCTCTGCCACGCCCGCCACAATCTTCCATTGCTTCGGCTTTGTTCGTCAGCCTGAAACTGAAACAAAATTATGTGTGAAAACAGAAGAAATGGAGAGAGTAAAATAGAAAAGAGAGTCGACGAGAGACAGAGAGGGAGAAAGTGTCTATATGAGCGAAAAAAACAAAGAAAAGATAGGCAAGGGAGACATACAAAGAGAGTAGATTGTAAAAAGAGAGGGAATGAGAGACTGAGAATGAGAGAAATAGTGGTATTGTAATCATACAAATCCGCCTCAGTTTATAAAGTGACGGATGCATGTTTTAGGCTTCGACATCGCCATGAAGGTGTTGTTGGACAACGGAGCGGACAAGGAGGTCCGAAATGAGCGAGACGAGACTCCGTTGGATGTGGCAGTCTTGTTTCAAAGAATAGACTGTGTCCGTCTCCTCGTTCACCAAGGGGCCGTGGTTGAGAAAGAAGGCTCCTCCACGACTCCTCTTCACATAGCAGCTATCCAAGGAGACGAGAACATGGTCCGATTCCTTCTCGAACGCAATGTGGATATAGCCAGAAGGAATGACAACAAAATGACAGCCCTCGAGGTTAGTACTTAGTAAGAGAGCCAAAGTAAACCATGTGTGCCGGGGTTCAGGGAAACATTTCAGTTGGCCATGTCTGCAAATAAAAAGGAAGTGGTCCGTGCCCTGGTGGAAGATCGAAATTGGAAGCAACTAATGACGACGACTGAGCGAATCCCAGTGCGTCGACATAAAGCGGCCCGTCAAACCCCCATGAGGGAGCTCATCAGGAAATTCCCAGACGTGGCGGAGCTTGTGTTCGACAAATGCATGACGTAAACACTTTTGTAAACTAGATATTTTCCAGTTCAGAGTTGAATGCGATGGAACGGAGTATGATTTTTCATACCTTGAAGATACTTTTATGATCCCCAAGAAGGGCGAAAAAGCTGTTGAGTTGCACGGGGAGGAGAGCCCATTCAGAGAGGATGGGAGACTGAAGCCCGGGGCTAGGATGTACACAACGGACACCGATGTGCTCTACAGAAATCATCCTCTGAAAATGATTGTGAGTTAAAGCAATTTCTCAGAAGAGACATGCTCAGGCGGCGTCAGAGAGAATGAGTCTCTTGGGACATCCACTCGTTTTAGCTTTGATCAAACAGAAGTGGAACAGTCTTGGCAGAATCGTCTACTACTTCGGTAAGTCTCAAGTTAGGAACACACACACACACACACCCACACACACACCCACACACCCACACACACACACACACACACACACACACACACACACACACACACACACACACACACACACATACACACACACCTACACACACATACACACACACCCACACACACACATACACACACACCTACACACACATACACACACACCCACACACACACCCACACGCCCACACACACACACACACACACACACACACACACACCCACACACACACATACACACACACACCTACACACACATACACACACACCCACACACACACCCACACACACACCCACACGCCCACACACACACACACACACACACACCCACACACACACACATCTTAGCCTTTCATAAAAAAGGATCGTCTTTCAGCCCTTGCCATTTATTTGGTCTTCATCACTCTTTTCACAACTTTCGTCGTTCGAACCCCTGCACCTTACAATGTGATAAACGAAGATGGAGTGGCCCAAGACTTTTCTGAATTGCTGGAAAACGCGGATGCCTCTTGTGAGGTGGCAGTGAAACACCCCGGCCCTTTCTTCAAATATGCCATTATCGTCCTTTCAGCCTGTAGGTCTCCAACTTTTCAAATCCTCAGTGTCCATAGGTCAAATGTTCAAGGAAATGATTCAAATGGCTCACAGACGGATTTCTTACATTTCTGCGGGAAACTTTCTCGAATGGGTCATATATCTTTCTGCCATTTTCACAGTTTGGGACTTTAACGACTGTTCCGAATTCACGGGAGTTCGAACGGTGGGTTCTCTCTCTCTCTCTCTCTCTCTCTCTCTCTCTCTTTCCAAATAATACCGTTTAGACGATGCAATGGAGACTGGCCGCCGTGTGTGCCTTCCTCTCTTGGATGAATCTGCTGGTTATGATAAGAAAGCTACCTCGATTCGGAATCTACGTGGTCATGTTCTTCGACATTGTGCGCACTTTCTCGCGATTCTTCCTCATTTTCGCCCTCTTCATCTTGGCTTTCAGCATAACTTTCTTCATTATTCTCCAGAACAGGGTAAAGTTCCCCCAAAAACCCTCGTTTATTTCCCAATACAGCCAGAATTCTCTTCTCTGACCTCCTCCGTTCTCAAAACCACCGTCATGATGATCGGAGAATTCGAGTTTACCTCCATTTTCCACGGAGATTCCTCCATCCACACGGAGAAATTGTTCGGCCTGGATGTCGCGTACCCTCTCTTTTTCCTCTTCTGCCTAGTTATGACGATTCTTCTGATGAATCTTTTGGTAAGAAATTGGACTTGTAAAAACTTCAGCTTTACAGGTTGGATTGGCAGTTGATGATATCAAGGCAGTGCAAGAGAAAGCAGAACTCCGTCGACTCAGCATGCAGGTTTCGAAAATTGTGAAAATGGAGCACTTTTGCCTTTAAGGTTGATCTTGTGCTCCAAATCGAAGCAACCATTCCGTGGATGCGACAAAAGGTGATCCGGAGCCGATTCCGCACATTCAAAAACCCAACATTGGGTGTGGTTGGACGAACATGGAGGAAAATGAGGGCTTTCTTCGGATTCCAACCTTCGATAGAAGAGGAAGTGACTGTCATAAAGACAGAAGAAGAGGTACGTTAACCAAAATCTCTAGAACATATGCTTTTCAGGAGCTCATGATTCAGTTGCGAGAGGAGCAACGGGCCCAAGGGGCTCAGGTAGTCAATCTCCAGGCCAATGTCGACGTAATGTACGAGAAACAGTTGGAACTGGAGAACATGATCAGACTGCTTTTGGATCGAAGCCAACTGGAATACAGGGCCACCGATCCTCCACAACATACGAGATGACACTGGTTCTTTGTTACTTTTACGTGTTCATTGTTGGTATTTGCAAAATTTAACATAAAGCATATTTTCGAATGTCCTGGATTTAAACATTTTAGGCATTCTATATCCAGCGAGTTCCCTAATGGAAAATATCGCTTCCGCCGTCACAGTTGTGATCTGTTTGCGTTTCACAATAGAGGCGCTCTTGGTGAACTGTCGACCCAATATCCACGATTACTTTATCTTCTAACTCCGGCCAAAAACAGAAAAATATTCATAAGGGAGGGTATAGAACCTTAGCACTTGAATATCAGGTGGGGTAGTCTTTGCTTATGAGGAAAACTGACGGTTCCCAAAAAATGTGTTCTCAAATTTTCCCGCTCATGAGTAAGCGACCACATCAAATGCAATTCTTTTTCAACATTTGGCCAAGTAATAAATCACAATCTTATGAAATTTACAGCAGAAAACCATCAACGGAAAAGTAAGTCGGCACAAAATCTCAGCGCTTTCCAACATCATCAGTTGAATGAGCCAATATGGTACCTAACTCGGGAGTGTGTGTGTGACACTTCAGGTTCTTTGGTTCCTCAACAACTTGAGAACCTCATTCGTAGGTCTATTGCTACTTGACCAGACACGTGATTTAAGTCAACGATTATCCTACCTTCTGCTTTCGGCCTAACCACTCGGAGGTTTCAAAAGTGAGAACCTCAGCGCTTGAGAATGACGAGGTGATAGCCCATTTATAAGCTTGAAATTTCCGTAGAACTAAGTTCCGTTGCGCTGCGTCGGTCTGCAGCTGCTTCAGCCAGTCCCGCTTCTTCATTTCTGCTCTCCTTCCATCCGAAGTGGTCGCCTCCTCAATGGCTGACAAAGGAGCCAACATGTCGATGAGAGCGGTGAAGAAAAAGGCAAGCTTCCCATTGACAACGTAAGCATATATGAACTTTAAGGATCCAATGCAAAAGTCGAACCCGGGGGAAATGACGCAGAGGACGATTCGGAAGAAGGACCCGGCTCAGAAGATGTCGAATGAGATGTCGATGAGGATGGTGAAGAAGAAGGACAACCAGAAGACCGGCAACACGATGGAACAGTCTTCGAGGATGGTTAAGGGAAAGAAGGTGGGCTTCAGATGCAAAATGAAACGGAATGGTTTTCAGGATGCGACGGTCCCTGCGAGAACTTGCAACACGATGGAGCAGTCTTCGCGGATGGTGAAAAAGAAGGGAGACAAGGCCTGCTTAACGAACGAAATGTCGGTGAAGAAGGTGAAAAAGGTGAAAAAGCCGGCGAAGAAGGCGAACAAGCGAGAGAAGATGTTCGGAGGGGAAATGATCAAGAGCGAGCTCTTCAAGTGAGTCATTCCCCAAGATCTCTCTATGTTTCTTTAGCTGGAGGGTGGATAAACTCCTCGGTTCCGGAGGATTTGGCGATGTGTACAAGGTGACGAAGCAAGACAACATGGACAAGAGGGAATTCGCGATGAAAACTGAGATGGCGGAGGGAGACAAGCGCATGCTGCGTCTGAAGATCGAAGTGACGGTGCTCAAGGCCTGCCATGAAATACCCGACCCTGAAAAGAAGCGACACTTTGTGGAGTTTGTGGACCGCGGAATCACGGACAAGTTCAAGTTCCTCGTGATGAGTTTGGTCGGACCCAGTCTGGAGGACATAAGGAAGTCGTACCTCATGAGGAACTACAGCAAACCCACGGCCATGAATGCGTCGATCCAGACACTGCAGGCGATGAAGGACCTGCACCAGCTGGGATGGCTGCACAGGGACATCAAACCCCAGAATTACGCTGTGGGACTGGGAGAACAGAGTTGATCTACATGCTGGACTTTGGAATTGCGAGAAAGATCTTCAAGGGAGACACGACTGAACTGAAACAGGCCAGGGCGGCCGTCAATTTTCTGGGAACGCTTCGGTTCGCATCGAGGGCCTGTCATTATGGAACCGAACAGGGACGCAAGGACGACTTGGAGACTTGGCTCTACATGGTGAGAATTAGACAGAGAGAGAGAGAGAGAGAGAGAGAGAGAGAGAGAGAGAGAGAGATGTAGGGAGACGTAGAGAGAAAGAGATATATTTTGAAGAGAGATACAATTTCAGGCGTACGACCTCCTTGATCAGGAGTGTGGTCTTCCGTGGAAGCGTGCTGCCGACCGTACGGCCATCGCTGGCTACAAGGACAAGTTCTTCAAGCACGGCTTCCCCAAGGCCTACCGTATCGTGCCCATCCAGTTCAAGAAGGTGGCTGATTACCTGAACGGGCTGAGCTATCAGGATGAGCCAGACTACAAGTACATCGAAGAATCTCTGCTGGCCATCTGCAAGGACACCAAGATCAACCACCTTCAGAAGATGGACTGGGCTGGAAAGTTGACCAAAAAGGCGGACGAGGAAGACTCGGAGACTTCGACGGACAACAAACAGAGTGGATCGGCGGAGGATACTGGAGAGTGGGTTGATTAAAGGACCGAAGAGACGGGAGATTCAGGAACAAGGCAAAGGCGAAGGGAGAGCTGTCGATCAGGAAGCGCAAGCAGTAGTCGCCCGAAGAAGGAACATCGCGTATTCTATGAAGAAGCAGATTGCGCTAGAATAAAGTCTTTGCCGCTGAAATAACACTTTCTCAATTGGTTTCTCGACACTTTTATCGAGATAATAACAAGTGGAATAAAATAAAATCAACAATTCATATAAGGCTGAAAATGGTTAGACCAATTTTGAGTATCCAGGGAAGCCTATTTCTTGTTCTTCACCATCTGCACGAGATGTTTGAACCTCCTAATACACGCCTTTTTCGACTTGGTGCCAACGTCAGTAGATATCTGAAAGTAATGGTAGATTATGGAGAAACACTGAAAACAAACCTTATCCCAGCGGTCAGGGTCAGAAGACGGGTGCTTTTTGATGGCTTCTTCGAGAAGCTTCTGCTCCTGAGACGACCAGTTGTCTTCGTCGGGAAGAGCCGTTCCCAGCTGATTCTGGGTGGTTTCCGGCAGCTTCACAGCCATGTTCTGCACAGCCTTGCACTGAAACAACACGATAAACTGATATAGCAAGGCGAAAGTTTGTCGTATTCGAGAATTCCGGTGCTATCAGAACTAACCTGCTTGATGACTTGCTTCTCGTTCTTGGGAGGAATCGTTTTGTCCTTCTTGTGCTCGTTGATGTAGTCTGCGATGACTACCCAGCGATCTACAGTTCCGGCGGGATACAATCGCGCAGCCTCAAATGAAACAGTAAAAAACAAAAAAAGACGTTCAACCTTGACAAGGAGTTGGATCTCCTCGTTCGTCCACATAGACTCCTTGTTTTCCTTGCCCTTGTCATCAACGACCTTAGCTTCCGTCTTCTGGACTTTTCCGTTCTTCGGTGACTGAAATACCAAATTTTCCCGAAATTCTGTAAGAAACACACGTCTGCCTCCGTAATGGCGTCGAGTATGTCTTCAGAAACAGTCAAGCTCTCAATTCGTTCGCAAAGAGCCTTCAGGTCGTCGGTGGCCAAAGTCAGGCAGAGCTGAAACAGTTCACAGTGAAAGTGAGAGTTACAGTATCTCACCCTCTCCACGCGCTCCATCTCGCGAAGTTTGTCCGCTCCATCGTCAGTCCAGTGTTCAGCCTGTGTGGCCAAGTTTCTGAACCGCCGGCGCTGTTCTGCGGCAGCCTTCTTGAGAATATCCTTGGCCTTCTTCTCAGCCTCCTTAATTCGCTCTTTGAAATAGAAATAAAATAAAAATACCTTCTCCAACTTGAGGCGCGCCTCTTCCTCTTTCTTCTTGTTAAGCTCTGCCTCCTCGGCCTCCCTCCGCTCACGCTCGATGGCTTCCTGCTTTTCGCGTTGGATCCGCTTACGCTCCTCCTTAGCACGTTCCTTAGCCTAAATCAATCATCAAATACAGTACCATTCATCTAAACCTCCTGATCCTCCCTCTTGAACTTGACGATTCTGGGGTCCTTGGCGTAGGCCATTTCCACCAGCTTTCTGATCCTCTTCACTTCTTCCTTCCGCCGCCGTTCCCTCTCAGCCTGTAAAACTACTGTAAGACATAACCCCTCGCAACATACCTTGTTAATCTTTTCCATCTCACGACGCTCGTAGCGGTCCTCGCCCCTTTCCTTGTCCTCCTCGTCCAAGTACGAAAACTCGCGCCAAGAAGTGAAATCGAACCAGAAGTTGTAGAAGTCCTCGACATGCGACCGCGCAGCATCCAATTTTCCAAGACCGGGAACCGGCTGTCTGCTGGACCACCTGGAACAAGATTCCTTGATAAAAATTATAGTTGGAACTTGCCTGGCGTTGAGATCGAAGATGGGTAGCAACTCGTTGAAGAAGTTCTCCTTGGTGATGCTCTTCTCGCTGGGAACACGGTCGTCGAATTTGTGGTCAATGGAATCGAAAGCCTTCCTTTTGTCCTCAGACATACCGAGCTGTTCGTAGGCCTAAACAAGAAAAATCAACTACGTCATAAATACTGCGGGAATGAGAAATAAGAAAGGAAGCTACCTTGGTAATGCAAGTGAAATAATCTTCTCCCTTGGGCAACGAAATTCCCTTTGCCTTCTTCTTATCCGGGTGGTGCTTGAGCACCTTCTGCCGGTCTTAAATAAAAGCATTAGAAACGGCGAAGTCAAAAAACTTACAGCAAGTCCTGATCTCAGCCATCGTAGCCTGCCACCGCAACTTGCCGAGTCCGAGCACCTTGTAGTGATCCTGGTTCTTAGTGTCATTGGGATCCAGCTTCATAAGGAACTTTTCGTACTTCTCGTCATCCTTGTCAAACAAATTAGATCTATCGCCATCGTCCTCCTGAACACACTTTAATTTCGACAAGCAAAAGTTCTTACCTGAACAGTGTCGCTTGGAGCAACATAACCATTAGAAAATTCAGTCTTACATATAGGAAGAGTACACCTCCTCAAAGCAATTTTATCCAAGACTAGACGACATTCGTAGGCAATTCCGGCAGGTTCAAACTTCCGAACCTCCGGTAAAAATCCATAAACAGCTACTGCTAATTCACAAACCCTACCGGTCATCTGAAAATAAAAATTAATATCCAAAAGTACTCATAACAAAGAAAAAGAGAAAAGTAAAAAAAAACCCCGAAGTCACTTGAAAACCCGGGTAATTAACCGCGCCCTATTGCGAAATTGGTCTTGGCGCGAAATCAGAGTGCGCGAAGTTAAAATTTTCAAACTTCAACTGAATCAGCTGCAGTTTGACGGCCCGGTGCACCGGTGTTTTCGTTCATGTTGCCGTCTATTTTGCCACCGGCTCTGAATGGCTTTATTTTAATTCCTTTATGGTCTTAGCATTGTTTCTTGGTAAAACTGTTGTTTCAGCTCGTATGACGGACACAAAAACCAAAGGCTCCATTTCGCTTAAGGGGTCCGCTCAGTTGGTCCAAGAATTCTTCCGTAAGGTTCTCTTTTCAACTTTGTCAGTTTTTCTTTCCAGACTACGGAATTAACAGCATACTGTACCAACGCGGCATTTACCCTGGAGATTCCTTCAAGCGCGAGAAGAAATACGGTCTTACGCTCCTCGTGACCAATGATTCCAAGCTGCAGCAGTTCCTGGAACCACTTCTGAAACAAGTTGAATGTGGGTTCCTGCTTATTTTTTTTGTTTTAAATTGAAATCATTGATATTTTGGTATACCGATATTTTTAGTCTGGCTCGCTAAGCGGCAGTTGAAGCGCCTTGTTGTGGTTATCTCAGAAGTGAAGACCAAGGAAGTTGTAGAAAGGTGGCAGTTCAATGTGGAAACCGAGGACATGGACGAGGAGGGGTGCGTCGTCTCAAATTTATTTTTGATATATTTCTTCAATATAGTGAAAACTCGACCAGGCAAAAGGACGAGAAGAAAATCCGGCAGGAGATGGCTGATGTAATTCGGTTCGTTTTCTTTTCTATGCGATGTTCCCCTTTGCCTACTTAATACGAATTATTCTGGTTCGCTGTGTGTGCAGATGGTGTAATTGTAGAGCTCAGCGAACGGCCTCTTACGGCAATTTTGCTATTGTATGGGGATGTTTGACGCCAAATTGGACTTTTTGTATTCATTCTTTTTCAGACAAATAACGGCTTCAGTTACGTTCCTGCCTTTCCTCGAGGAACCCTGCTCCTTCGATGTGCTCATTTACACTGGAAAACAGACCGAGGCTCCCCAGGAGTGGTCGGAGAGTAGCGCTTGCCTTATAGAAAACAGTGAGCAGGTTTGTGGAATTTTCTCATTTCTCAAGAGAAAAATTGCCGTTTCAGGTGCAGCTGCGTTCTTTTTCGACGTCGGTGCACAGCGTGAGCACGAACGTCCAGTACAAAATGGACTGATTCCATCATGTATAGGTGCCATCTACCTCAGCGCAACCTACTAACCGCCGACGCCCTTTGTTTATTCGCTAATTGCTTCGAGAAAGTTGCACAACGCTGTTATCTGAGTCCATCCGCACAATGGGCGCCTCCCTTATTATTCGCAGTGGGGAGTCCTTTCTCTCGCCGATGTCATATGTGTAGAATCTCTTGCCGACCTGATGAATCTTTGTTATATACGGAATTATGTTTGAAGACCAGTGTAATGAATGATTGACTGATTTATGAGCAGTTCGGGGGATATGTCTGGTAGTAGTGTTGGTTTTGTAGTTCTTGAGGAGGCGAGTGGTAGGCGGAGGAAGAATTGCAAGGGCTGCTGTGGGAAGAGGCCATTTCGGTTAGCATCTTGATGTATCTGAAAACGATATTGGTTTTATTGGAAACTGAACATAATGAATGTTGTCATTTGTTACCCGGGCATACCTCGGGAGACCCTGTCGTTGACGGGCCCGCCCTTAACTATTGGGGCCACAAATGTGATAACCCCCCTCAAATTGTGGTCTTCCGAGCTGAATTTCACAACAACAAAAAATGTGCCTAACCCCGTTAACTTTTGCGTTTATGGGGGCTCTAACCCCCTTAACCTGGGGTAAGCTGATTATTCCCTCCCGAGGTATGAAGAGGAGCTCAATTAGAATTTTTCTTTAGATTTGGGATATAATTGAGGTGTGGAAGGGCAAATGCTCCTAATTCTACTTATTGTTAAAAATCCTTTATTCTCTACCCTCCAACGGACTTCGGTGACCATGTTACGCAATACGATAGCCTGTTCATGTCTGCAATTATGGACGTTCTCCTATTCTAATAAATTAGTTGACATCATTGAAACGAAGCATCCACCCAGCAATCATAGCTGGACGTGAGGTGCGTGCGGTACCTATTTTATTCGGCGTTTAGTTGAAAATTGGTGTTTGAGGGGGGGGGCTTACGGTGCCTCCTAGGCACCATTTGGGGGACTTACGCATCGAGTACCCCAAATTCCCCCTGTCCAGCTATGCCTTAAATAACGATACGAGAGATATTGCCTAGCACCGACGGTTTATGCGGGCTCTCCAAAAACCTAATATACGTGTCTTGCATGAATGTGCTAACATGTAAGGAGGGAACCATTGTGAAGGATGCACTATTAACGCGGAAATCAGTTTTGACAGTTAAGGTTTAAATCGATTTTTCAATTTTGAGAAATTATCTGCGCCAAACTGCAAACCCCTGCCTTAATGTTGGATGAACGTAGCGGGATATATAAGAAAAGAAATAGAGGGAGAGAACACAGAGAGACAGAGACAGATAGAGAGAGAGAGAGAGAGAGAGAGAGAGAGAGAGAGAGAGAGAGAGAGTTGTGTATGCAAAAGAGGCAAACAGAAACACAGAGAGACATAGAGGCACGTCGAGACATTGAGAAAGATAAAGACAGATACAGAGACAGAGACAGAGACCAAGGCATGGCAGAGTCGTGGAAAGAAGAGAAGGAGTGTGATGCACGCATGGAGAGAGGGAAGTTGGAGAGAAAAAAGAGGGTATATAGAGTGAGAACACTTTTAAAGCATTTTTTCGAAAATAATCGTATGGGGGACCTAATGTGTGCTCTTTTTCCTAATTTGGAGGATTTCAAAGTCTATGACTAACCCCTGTGCGACCCGCAATGTCTCAATCTTCGTCATTTTCGGTTCATCCGGCAGCTGTGGAAGGATGCTCCTGAGGTGCTCCAGAGCATCGTTGAGACTGTTCATCCTCTTTCTCTCCCTCGCGTTTGCCTAAAACCATCTTTCTATTTTTACCACTTGTAAACTACCTTGTCTCTTCTAACGACTTTCGCTCTTTCAACAGTCGCGGGGCTCCTTTTGCGACTTCGGTACTTTCTCTTTTCTCTTTTCTGAAAACATTACTATGAGTGGTAAATCCCAAGTGTCTTGGGTAACAAAGATTAAATCAGAGAGAGAGAGAGAGAGAGAGAGAGAGAGATTCAAAAGCCAAAAAGAACAATAGCTGAAAACTCACTGGTTCATCGTGTTTCATAGGATTGTAATAATCGGCTGAGAAGGCTGTCTGCATGTTGTCGTTCATTCTGGGGACAGTCTACGGTAGCTGGGCGGGCGCCTGCCGAGGGGGCGGGCAGATTGGATTAGCGGATTGTCCGGGTCCACACAGCAATGTTACGGTATCGCGTTGCGTCACAGTACAAGCAGGTCAACAGTCATCTTTAGATTCCGCAGGGCGCGCAATCCATCACAATGACACTTCAGAAGACGTTGAGGACGATGGCGGCACAGCGGGCGATGCACGTGCAGGTGGGAAGAGGAGATGGAGGATCGAGAGGGCGAAACAAAATATCGAAAAGACTTATCAACACTGTTCAGGAGAGGCACTTAGATGGAAATGTAGAAAAGGGAAGAGCACGTGAGGTTACAAGAAAAGACAGTTCAGGCAGGCGATGAAGACTAGAGATGTGAGGAGGGGAGGAGATACGGAGAGATTCAATGAGATTGAATGGCAAGAGAGTGTTTTGAGTGAGTAACAGAGAGAGAGAGAGAGAGAGAGAGAGAGAGAGAGAGAGAGAGAGTGAGAGAGAGATAAAGAGAGAGTGTGTGTGCGTGCATTTGTGTATGTGAGAGAGCATTTGTGTACGTATGTGAGTGAGAAAGACGAAGTTAGCTTGTCAATAAAAGAGATTTATTGGGTGATGTCTACGAATATACAAAAAAACACAACTCTAACGTTCTTCATATGTAACTTTCACATTCAGGTTATCTGCCGCGCCGGTTGATATAGCTTGTATCATGCCTTCTGTTCATCAAAACAACCATTCTCTGAGTGATCTAGCCCAAGGCATAATCTCTTCGACGGTTTGTGTCTGTGGTGACAGCTGATGCCCATTCAACTGAGGACGACTGCGTGATTTACATTACCCACAGGACGCGGCCCATTTGCTACCAGATTGGCGTTTAATGCCAGATCGCAATCGCAAAAGCATTTGACAGACAACCTTTCAAAATATTTAATAAACTCTGTAAACCTAACAACAAAAACACTGGGATTACAGTATTATCGGCTGTCTAATGCGCCTAATCGGCCAGAAGCCACCTGCGCGAGTAATTCCACCCATGCGGTCAATCGTATTATGCAACCGCGCTGCAATGCAAACGACGACAAAAGATACGGTAATTGGCTTCCGTTATTAACAGAACACGGGTAATTGGGGCAGAGATCAGTTGTCGCTGAGCTTCTTCGGAGCAACGCCTCCTTCGAGGGCGGGAGAGTCGTCCTTATCGCGAAGGGAGAGCACCTGGAACACATGGATAAAAGTTTAAAGGATTGGATGTACCTTTTGCCTCACAGTCTGCCAGTCTCCTTTGCCGTCCCACAGGCGTTTTATGAGATCTTCGGTGTGGTTCACAGAGTCCGTGAGACCCAGAAGGAGAGGGTTCACGTCTACAGTATCCCATCCACGCAGCAGATTCAACGCACGACCGTATTCGGCACTAGTGACCACCTGAAACATTCCGTGTTTCAATATAATGTAGCTTGAATGGGAATATCAACCTTGCGTTTTCGTTGAAATGACATTGAAAACCTCGTATTTTAGCTTTAAAAAGTATGAAAAATAACTTGAAGATTCAAGCCGATCCGAGATGTTTACGATCCGTTCCAATCGGAAATCTGTGAGAAAAGTGTTTGCCGCATGTTCAAAATTGACTTTTTGATGAAATCCCCTTTCCCATAAGACAGAACCATAAAAAATCGGTCGTGATTTTCGGTTGAGGGGCTCACGCTGAATTACTTGGGGGACCCACGTCATACGCCGAATACTTGTTGTGGGGTTCTCAAATTATGGGACGCCCGGGCATGAAAAATAAAATTTCAAATTTTGTATCAATCGGTACAACATTTTTTTAAAACGGCTCTAAATATTTAAATAATGGTCGTTACTAACAAATAAGTCAAGATTAGTTGTACAAAAAAGAATATCTCCGACCGGGATCGAACCCTGGCCGTGTGGGTGGCAATCTGAATTGGTGGTGCAGGATAAACAGGCAGTCCAGGGACGGGCCGAACAAAAATTGACGGGCCGAACAAGAAAAATTTCGAAATAGCCCGGTCCGTGAGAACCCCGGCGGAGGTCGCACAAAACGCACCCCCCAAAAGTAGCTTGTTCATACATGTGACTTACCATGTCGTCCGGAGGGTACAGTCCCGCAGCCACATAGCGACCCTCAGAATTCAGGAAATTGAATGTGGCTATCGCATCTTCCTTAACCTCCGTTTAAATGTCAAACACGGGATTTCCCACCGTATCCATAATTTCCAGTCCGATTTTCTTCTCGCGAAGGAAGGGATGCACTCGTTGTCTCACCCTAAACTGCCTTAAATAGGACCTAAAGATTCCCTACGAGTCAATGTTCTTCTTGTCTCCTACGCCGAGCACGAGAATGTCGATTTTGGGTTCGAGGGCGGCAAAAAGCGACAGCGACCGGGGTGAAATGTCCTGAGGCGTGTTGACACGCCAGGAGAGGGCCGTCTTGGGGAAAAGGGCCACAGGACCGTACCTGAATAAGGATTCATATGGTAATGAAATTAAGAACTTACAGGAAGGAGCCGTCGATGAGACGGAAGCCGTAGCAGGAGAGACCGCGGACGCCCATCTGCTTGGATTCCAGCATCTCCGCCGACAACAAAGTCACTCGGCTGCGTTGGGACATGTCGGATTCACCCAACGGAGTGTAATGGAAACCGTCCAGGGCGCCTAGAACACTTTGCTGGTGAGGTAACAACTCCAGTCTACTGGGGAAGATTCTCTGACTAAACTTCCATTCAACGGCCGATACTTATTATACCCACAACACACATGGACCTTAGCCCGAATTTTACATCTCGGGGGTCTCGCAAAGAAGAATTTCATATACGAGGGGGGGATAGCTAGATTCTCCACAGGCCATTTTTTAAAAGGGCGGGGTCTCGCCACTACCTAAGCGACGGAGCTGTGCCGGTGTATGACCTAAAACCATGGGTGACCACGGGCCGTCCCTCTGTCCAAAAAATCTCGGCCCAGCCCGGCACGACCCGGGCCGGCCCGCGGCACAACTGAAACACACGGTCGTAGATAATTGAACACATGATTGTTGCGATTTTAGGGGCGAGGTAAAGGATTACAGGATCCCATTCGACGGCTAAACCCACCCTAAATCGGACATTCATCATGCCTTCAAAATTCATTGGAATATCACATCAAATTTATCTGTGGGCAAAATGACGTTATTTTGATTCGTGTAAACACTCAGCTGCTAAACTTCCCACCACATTTTACATCCAAAATTCCCGGGAATGCCCCATTGCTGCCATAATATGTGGGGTCCGCCCGGCGCATCCTCTTAAACCCCTATCCATGGGGTGGGTACCCACTGTTCAGGGGAGCTCCGCATGTAATGGTTTTAATTTAGATTACAATGCCATAGATAAGTAATTAGTGGTCGTTTTGCCAGTTCCTGTCAGCCTAATTCTCTACCCCCCCCCCCTCTTTTCATCCAACCAACCGGTGTCTCCCCGTCTGGAGTCTGATGAGAACCTCTGAATGGTCCTAACACTCCGAAAAGCCGGACGAAGTCGGTTCATCTTAATAATTCACATTGCACCAGCCATTTCCATCCAATCGGTACTTTTTGATACAACCACGAGTAAACTACGAAGTAAGAGGCTAGAAATATACATCTTTATGGCAATATGCATGGCAACTTATTGGGCACGGAATGGTACGGTATCACAGTGAAATATACAAATCTCCTTTTAAGCTTCGATTTTGCCTCCGTCGCTCATCGTATCCACAAACTCGTCCTCGTCGTCTTTCAAAGGGGACGATGCTCCTGCGTTGGCGGGTCGGCTGTTGGCCGGAGGATTCTGCCAGCTGGGCAGACTGGTGACAGTCGGAGTGATGATCGGGGCGATGTTGTTCTGGCTCAAAAGCAGACTCTTGATGGTCGAAATTCCAGCCTAAACTCTTAATTTGCTGAGAAAACCCCTTTATTCCCACCTCCACTCGAGTGAGATCCGTATCTCTTCCGCTAATCGAGTGCAGCGCCCTCGCGATCTCCTGTTGCTGCGTAGCCAGTGCCTGTGTCGTCTGAGAAACGCTGTCCATCACGAACTTGATCGAATTCTGCAGTTCATTCACTTGCCCCTAAAGAAAAGAGGATCTTCCGCCGCAAGGAGAAGGACAAACCTGCAAGAGACGGATTTCCTCGCACGCCGGGTCGGGGATATCGAAGAATTTGGGGAGGATGTACGAGCGGAGGAAGCGATAGCTGGCGTAGGAAATGCTACCCAGGACGAGGGCAGACTGAGCTGCTGAGAAAACCCTAAGAGGAGTTGAAATGAGGCGGGAAAAGAGAATTACTTGGCTGATGTTGAGGGAGGAGGCAGAGGGGCGTAGACGCCTCCTTGGTTGGGCATGGCGGAGACGACCATCTGAGGAGGGAGAGAGGCTCTCGCTTCGGCGATCTCGGACTCACTCACTCCTAAAACCCCTTTAATTGCTTAATTAGATAAATCCACCTTTTCCTATGAGGAACTGTCGTTGTTCCTCAAACGGCGTGTCGCGCACCTTCGGAGTCATCATGAACTTGCGGGCCGCCTCGACCATCTCGGCCCGGTTGGCTGAGCCCTCTCCCGACATCTGAGACATAAATCAACCAAAGAAAAACCACAAATCTGCCAGAAAAATAGAGAAAATCTCGGGATACAAAGAAAAAGTTCTATAGAAGGTGTATTGTACAGTAGGAATACCAGTAAACAAATCCGTAAACATCCTTCGATCGATAAATTAATAAATACAAAAGTACAATAAACTGCTCAATTCTCGAAAATGCGCTTGAGCACGTCTAGGTTCTTGTGGAGTGCATTGGCGAACTGCTGGGCGTCCCTCTTCGACTGAAAATCGATTATGCCTTATCGTTGAAAGCAAAGGTACCTGGTGGCTTGAGATAACAGCGCCGAGTTTCGAAGCGGCTACGTTGTATCCAATGCCAAAGCCATCCTCGACCACCGGGCCGAAGCCTAAACGACAAGAATTCTAAGAAAAAAGGAAGGTTTACCACCGAAGCAAATGGTTTCGGTCGAGAGGGTGCTGGTGGAAAGGACGAAATGACCCATGCGGCTGTACCCAGGGTCCTGAAACGAAATTTAATGAAAAAGTGTGGATCTTTACCTGGAAGAAGGCGGGCAGTTCTCCTCCTCTCCTCTGAGCGCTGATCTTCAATCCGAGGAGATGGCGGTCGAAGCCTTGTCCTAAACATCACTCTATTATGGTCTTATCAACCAAAACGAACCCATCGACGCCTCCTTGACCAGTTGTCCGTGGGCGGCTGAACATTTGTCCAGCAGGGGACGTACGTCCTTCTTTCCCTCGGCGATGGCCAGAGTGGCTGCACTCGTCGCTTCTGTCGCGGAACTAAAAACAAAACAGTACATGGGGTAAAGATAAAAGAACGCATTGCTGGGTTTGCGTCACATGAACTGATAAATTGAAACAACCAGTAAACAAAAAGTGCATTTTCACGATTTTAAAACACAGACAATTTGGATTCTAGTCAACAAACGAAATAATACCAAAATATGTAGTAAAAAATGTGAATCTCGATTATGACCGGCTCATAAATAGAAAAACTTTCGTCAGTGGGGTCTCTGCGACACCTGCCTTGCGAAGAATAAACGCCTTATGGGGGAACATATCGATACCCCCCTATGTCGGGGTTCTCAAATGACGGGCCGGACCTAGGGATTTTTCGGGACGGACCGGCCGGCCCGAGTATAATTTTTTTTTAAATTTTGTATAAACCGGTGCAATAATTTTTTAAACTGCTTTACATTACTTAATAATGTTTGTTACTAACATTTAAGTCAATATTAGTTGTACAAAAAAAGAATGTCACCGGCCGGGATCGAACCCTGGTAGTGTGGGTGGAAATCTGACTGGGTGGTCCAGGGTAAACGGGCCAAACGGGCCGACCAGGGCCGGGCCGACCAAAATTTTCCAAATGGCCCGGCCCGTGAGAACCCCGCCTTATGTAAAATCATCCTTGGTGAGACCACCTCCATTGTCACTTTGCGGTCAGTGTGTAAATAGGCTCTACCTTGACATTACAAGCTCATTTACAAGGGGCGTCTGCGATCTGGAGGTGATTGTTCTTTATTGACACCCAGCTGGCACAAAATACTGTATACCCCCCAGGAAACCATTTCAGGCAAAATTATTGTCAATGGGGTGCCTCAAGATGAATGAGCAGAATTCGCGCTCGTGGCTGTCTGGAAAAATTCGAACGCAGAGCACACGCCAAGCTCCGCTTTGAGAGCGTCAAAATTTTAAGTTTCCGCACATTTTGGTAAAGGAGAGGCTCGTCGCAAATTTCAAAACTACGAGGTATTACGGAGAGAGACTCGGCGACGTTTGAACAACGACTCATCACGGAGTAAACCTCGATAAAAACCTAACCGAATTTCTCGAAAGCGAAGTTTTTTTCAATAAAAAAAACTTACCGCATGCATTCAGTGCGTCCCTTCAAGAAGGCAGCTGTTGAGCAGGATTCGTAGGTGGGGGCGAACTCCTTGTACAAGTCATAGAAAGCCATCTGCAATCCTGTCCCTATATAAAAAAATCCACAAAATCTCCACCTGAATGGCCAACTGCATGACGGAATCCGGCGACAGCTTCGTCTTTTTGATGGTGTCCCTGGTCATTCCCGTGTACTCCACCGTGGCAAAGTCCAATCCGACGTTCCTCTCCACGTGCTCCTTCTGAGCCACCTCGATCTTCGATCGCAACGAGTCAGTGAGCTTGAACTCTAAATTAAAAATTGAAAAAGTAGAGACTTGAGCCACAAACCTATCTCCTGGACGTTGTTCAAATCACAGGGAGGGGGGACGTCATCGGGAGAGACAAAGTGGTTCAGATTGGTGTCCCTGGGAAAAATAAGATAGGAGGCAGTTCAAAGAGGCTCACTTGAAGGATTCTTCCATGAGACGAAGGACGGCGACTCCGTCTCCCCAGGAGTGCTCGAAATTGATGGTCGCCTGTCCGTTTCCATCGACGATCAATTGGAAACACTTGTCGAACCAACGGTTCTTTGCTTCGTCTCCGATCAACAGCGACTGAACCAATCTGAAAAGGAAATGAACTTGCATCTGAAGGTGTTCCAACCTCTTGTGGTTCTCAGTCTTCAGGTCGTCCAGACAGAGGGCGAACAGGGCGCCGTCGACCGCCTTCAGCGATGCTCCGTTCCCAGCCTCCAGGAGCTCATCGCGGGCATCAGCCCAGCTGTCCCTGTCCATCGTGGTCAAAGAGCCTAAGTAATCAATAATTGAAGGAACAAAGAAAGACATACCAACACAAGAGGCTCCTTCGAGTTCCTTGCCAGTCGCCAGAATGTGGGCCAGGGAGCTTTGGACTGCCTCGGCGGGAAGGACTGAGCCTAAATCATCAAGTAAGATACAAAGGAAACCATTCCGCCACATAACTGGCAGGAAACATTAAGATTTCGTGACACCCGGTTGGCAGGAATTATAGTTTGGACTCACCCTTGTCGTCGAAGATGTTCACACGGTACATCCTTCCCTTGTAGATTGCCAGGAAGTGCTTGGCCGTATAATCCTGTAGAAAGCTAGCCATGCAAGATGGATGCATAAACTCACGTTGTAGAGCACGTCCTTTCCCTTCTTGGGAATCCTGTTTCCATTGAAAAGAGACTTGTACTGACTCATATCCAGAGGGAAGGCCTTGAAGGCAACAGCACCGAACCAGGACAAACTGGGGGGCAGGGCCCTAGGAAAGGCTAGAATAATTATGAAGAAGACTCACTTGCAGACGGTTCGGAAGAAGTTGGTGTCGCTCTTCTTGGGGTTCATGTGGAAGACTTCGGGGGCGAGGACGTTGTCATCGAGAGAGCGCTTGAACCGGGCGTATGAGATGGCGAAGTTGGTGGCACGAGTGAGCTAGAGCCATTGTTTAGCTGTTGTACTGGACGATTCTACCTGGTGGCTGAACTTGGCGTCCGGATCGGGGGCGTACATCATAAACGGGTTGTAATTCACAGGCACGGGAACTCTGGCCCCGAGGTACATGTCGAACCAGGGCTCCGAGATGTAGCTCGTATCGCTGTGCTTCTTGTCATAGTCCAACAAGTCCTTCTGCAGGCCTAAAATCAACAGAATAAATGAACTTAACTAGGCAAACCAGGGGCATCGGTCTTCTCAAACTCGCGGATCGCCTTCTCTGTCTGTTGGTAGGTGGCGGCGGGAAGCACAACCTTCGCCGAGGCCAGATACCTAGGATTGTAATATTGAATAGTACTACCACAACCCTACCTGTTCACAGAATCTGCAAGTTTCGGGATTGGGAGGCGGCGGAGCGACTTCTGGAAGTGGTAGGAGGGGATCACACTCTTCTGAAGGAACTGGTAGTCATCGCCAGTCAAAGAGTGCTTCCTAAAACAACCGAGATCAGAAATCACGAGACGAGCTTACGATCGCACAGCAGAAGTCTTCCACGCCGAGCTCCTGAGGATAGGCCTCGCCAGAACGGACTTCTCCGCACGCCACATCTAGACAGAGAAATTGACAAAATAACGAGGTAGACATCAAAAGAAACGAGATAAACATGAAGGGCATCTGCGTATTTAGGGGCTGTGTCCAGAGGCTACAAAGAGTAAAAATGCAACAATTATATGGAAAACTGGGCATGTCTCTGCGAAAGAAGGGTGAAAGTGAACGAAGTTCGGCCAAACCGATAACAAAATCCAAAGTCCGTCACAGTATCATTTTTGGAGATGGTGCCGCAGCGAAGTACCCGCCGCTGACCCACCGTTTCCCAAATTCACCGCCTTCTTTGACGCAAAGCGGTGTGTTTTTCCTTATTTTTTCATTGTTTTTTTTCTACTTTCAGTATTATTTGTTTTTGTAAAACAAATGAAATTACCAGGGTTATATTCTGACCAAAGCAAGACTTTTTATTTGCCTTATTTCTTTAACAAACCTTTTTTCCCGTTCCCAAATTTTTCTTTGTCCGGGCCTCTCTTAAATTAGGGATTTTTATATTTTTGTTTTTCTCTGCGGGCCATCATTTTCATTGACCAGTGATCATAAATTATTCAAGCGGAGTACATTTCACTGATATATCGACGATACTGATACGACTACTATCGCTTACAAGTGACGTGTGGTTTCCGAACATTCATCACCACGTGTTTCAATTCAAATAGCCCTTTCATTCGAACGCACAAAAGAACAATACCTTGAAATTGACAGTTTTCGATTGCATTGTTCTGATTATTAGTAGACATCTCATTGTATATTATTATCCTCATTTCCGTAATTACGGCCCTATGTTTCGTTTTCAGCCATGTTCCGCATGCAGCAAGGGCCTCCCGCTCCTCCCCCGCTCAACAGCAGATTTGCCATCGTCAACACCATCTACAATGACCCCTTCAACTGGTACGCTTTCTTTACTCGATCCGCTGTGACCTTGTGCCGAACTGAATACTAAATTAATGCGCTTTTCAGGTCCGTGTTCAAGGGAATTATCGGTTTCGGCTTGGGAATCGTCGTCGCGCGGTCGGTGAGCGATGAATGGGCCAATTCTCCTTGATTTCAAGCCTTATAGATCCGTTACTCATTGTTTTGTTTGGCCGTATGATTAGATGAATAGTTTTCGTTATCTCCTGTTAAGCGTATACGCTAATTTGTGCCCGCTGAAAGTGCGTAGATTGCCGTGTTTGATTTGCCTGTTGGTGTCCATACGTGGCGAGGGGCGGGGCTTGTCGCCGGCGTTACCGCTGTTCGGATCCTCTGTGAAGCGACATGTTCGTCGCCGTGTTTTACGGTTTAGCTGTCGTCTGCGCTATTTTGTACTACTACACAAGGTTAGGTCCTTCATCTGTCCCCCGGAATATCCTCTCAGGAGTGCTTCTGATGCTTCCGAGGATGCCGGCTTCCGGTCCTTCCAGTCCTGCTACCTCACAGTCTACCTCATGGCCGTTGGTGAGTGAAGAGTGACCCACTGTCTTCTGAAAACTCATGTTCTGCCTATCCTCCGCAATTTGTTGCCTCCTGGAATGACCTTGCCTGTAAGAGGCTCTCAAAAGGCGACGGAAATCTCGAGTTTAGCCCTAAATTCGGCCAAGCGGCGGCTGGTTTGGCCCAGTTCCATGCCTTATCTAACTCATCTACGCCTGGGGAAAAGGAAGCGGCGATTTCTTTTCTGGATAGTCCCAGACGAAATATTGACGCATCTGTTGCGGGTCAAACAACGGGCAGCCAAAGCCAACAAGGCAGATAGAAAGGCGTGTCGATAAAAGTATCAAAATCGCTGCAAACAGTCAACAGGCTAGAATCTAAAATTCGTATTCACCGCTGGTTTTGGTTTCTCGACGGTGTACATCGTGCAGTCCAAAGATTTTCCCAAACGACAGCCGCTTCCCTTTGTTTTTGCAAACCGCATTTGTCAATATCAAACCGGTTCTGGCATTTTCACCAAAATCAGCCACTTTTGTCTTTTTTGCTTTTTTGACGGTCGGGTCTCGCTGCAAAGAGACAACGAATCGAGAAAAACAGAAACGTGAAGGCTTAAAGTTTGATAAGGGTGATAGAAAGTAAGCGGGAAAAAAACAAGCGACGCGAATGGTGTAATGCCACCGATCACATTTGCGGCTCTGGCAAGAACATTCGTGGTGTCAAAAACCGTTAAGTTTAAGTCAAAAAGTTGTTCTATTCAAACGAAGAAGTTACTATCGAACTTTGTTCATATAGGTGACGACAAGTTGCTAAACTAATTGGCTGGTCTAAGGTTAACGAATTTTTTTTTTATCAGTATGGGTCCCGCGGGACCGGGCCCGGTGTGAGATCTCCGGGAACCCATTTGAATGTTCAATTCATATGTAAATGCATGGGGCACAATTAACGTGAATCATCTTTAGAAGAGAATTAAGCTGTTTTTTAGAAACTAAAATAGCTGTTTTCCTTTGATCAAATTAAGCTTCTACACACGTCAAAGAGTGTTTAAAAAAAAATCTAGAGTCTGAATTGAAACTCTAGATTAGAGCTAGAAAAAAACGAAGAAAAAAGGGAAAAAAGACGCATGTGATGGTTCTAATATGCGTCAATCTTCAAAGGAAACAAAGTACACAGTCATAATTTATAAGCGCGCCGCTGCGTCATTCTATGGGAACTGCGATGGAAATAATATGGAAACATGTAATCTTTTCAGCGGGAGACTGGCTCCAGGGACCCCATGTGTACGCCTTGTACGAGTCCTACGGGATGACGAAGCATCAGATCGAGATCCTCTTCATCGCCGGCTTCGGTTCTTCGCTCCTCTTCGGAACCGTAATCGGCTCTTTTGCCGATAAGTTGTAAGTTCGTCATGAGAAATGAAGTTTTGTTTCTTCCTTAAGCGGTCGCCGTAACAACTGTATCTTGTACGCGTTACTCTATGGAGGAGCCTGTATCACGAAGCACTTTGCCTCGATGGAGATTCTGATGGTCGGCCGTTTCCTCGGAGGAATCGCCACTTCCATCCTCTACTCTGCCTTCGAGTCCTGGGTCGTATACGAGCACAACAGTGTTAGTCCTTCGCTTCATCTCTCTGATTTCTTCTTTTCAGCGTGGCTTCTCTTCCTCTCAGCTGGGCACTCTATTCTCCCACGCTGCGCTTGGAAATTCCCTGATCGCCATTCTGTCGGGCGTGGCCGCCCAGTTCGTGGCAGATGCTTTCGGCTTCGTCGCTCCCTTCGACCTGGCCCTGTTCATCCTTATGGTTATGGGTCTCATCACGATGAGCACCTGGAAGGAGAACTACGGTAACGAAAAGGCGGCCGTGCAGGAGTCCTTCGCGCAGGCCATCCACACTATCAAATCAGGTACCGTAAGCAATTTAAAGATACAGTATCCTTTCAGATGTCAACGTGCTTTGCCTTGGTTTGGTTCAGGCCCTTTTCGAGGGTTCCATGTACACTTTCGTTCTCGAATGGACTCCCGCTCTTACTTTGGTAGGCCTTATTTCTCTATGTTGAACAACCCATTTAGGCCGCTGGGGAAGGAGGACATATTCCCCATGGCTACATCTTCGCCGCCTTCATGGTCGCCACCATGATGGGTTCCTCCATCTTCAAGATTATCTCTCGCTATTCCCGCCCCGAAGATTTCATGAGGTATGTTACTTGGGAAAGCTTTGAGGTATAAAGTGAAATCTTGCTCTCTCTCTCTATCTCTCTCTCTCTTAATTTTCTCTTTCTCTCTATCTTTAAGTCATTATACCCCCTGTTTCCAGATACGTGCTCCTGGTGTCTGCCGTGTGTCTGTCCATCCCCGTGATTGCCCCCACAAGCGGTCCTCTAGTGTTCGGTGCCTTCCTCCTCTTCGAGGTACCCTTCCCTCCCCTCCCTCCATTTTCTCCCTTCGCAGGTCTGCGTCGGAATCTTCTGGCCTTCGATGGGTTGTCTTCGTGGTGCCTATCTCCCTGAGGAGACCCGTTCGACCACCATCAACCTCTTCCGAATTCCTCTGAATTTGATCGTCGTCTTCATTCTTCTCCAGGTGCCCTTTTCTCTTCATTCTTCTTAACCAATCCCTTTAGAACTTCTCCATGCTGGCCATTTTCAAGTTCTGTGTGTTGTTCCTTCTCCTGGCTGCCGGTGCCCAGCACGTCCTCTGCAGGTTGGTGTCCTCAAGTCGCCATAGCGAGTGACATCTCCCTCTGTCCGTCATTTGTGCCATTCTTTGACTTCCATAAATCACTCTTCAGTCGAACTACCTCCACCGTGTTGCCAGAGAAGCTGGTCCCCGCGGAAGCGGAGATGCACTAACGCCACGTCGCTTTGTGTGTACATATGGACTAATTACGAGATCTTTATTTATTTATTTAACAATATTCATTAACTATTCAGTTCGCTTTTCGTCTGTTGTTCCTTATATCATACACACTAAGACGCCTCCATCGCTCTGACCCAAACCCAGAGGATGGAACTGGCTCTACTACCAGTGAACTCCCATCTACGGAAACCACACCAACTTCTGACGCCTAAATAAACAAATACGGGGATAGTTTTACTTCCAGAGTAATTGAAACAACGTCATAAAATAAGTAAGAATAATAAGGTCCAACCGTATGCACGAAACCCTTTGGAAGAGGTACAGATTAGTATGAATGCTCAAATTGAGAACTAGAAATTCGGAGAATTGAGAGACCGAGTGGGGGAAGTCTTCTTGAGTGTCTAATGCCGATGAATCTCCGCTTTCCAGCGGGCGAGGTCCGCACTGGTCCGTGTGCGTTGTGCCTCCTCGTCTTCCTCTGGCACGCTGGTCAAGACGTCGTTGACTGGAGATCTGCGGGAGAGCGACTCGGGGATGGGGTCTGGGGTGAGAAGGGCGGGGTTGCGCTGGTTGTCATCCGTCAATTCGCCCAAGATGTCGAATCCATCGGTCCCCATCTGAAACTAATATTTTTCATCTACGCTTCTAAATAAAATGCTGAATTTGTACAGGACATTTGGGTACGGAATCTTAGGGTTTTAGTTAGTGCTTCAAAACTACACCGAAGGGGTTGCCGCTGTTTGACCCTTGTTGGATAAGACGTTAAAGCCTACCTCAGTGCCCGGGGTATCCTGGTTCAGCGAAAGTTCCGAGTTGCCCAGTCGGTTCGGTCGTGAAATCTTGCGTCCGTCTCTGCTGAATTGCCGTTTGATCGAATCCACCAAATTGCCGGCGCGTCCTCTGCTCACGAGACTCGTCCGACTGTCGTACTGTGCTCGGTTAATCGATACAACCGAGATTCCTTCAAAAACAATATTAGGGTAGTTGTACTAATTCCTACCCCTGGGAAGCAGGCGATTCCTCTCCAAATCGCCCTCCATCGCTGCGTCGTCTTCGTGGTCGTTCAACGCAATGTGAGGCATCATGACGACTTCGTTCGCCTGAGGGGTCGGACTGAAAATACAACCGAAATAGGAACAAAAGACCACTTACTCCACATGAGCAGTTGATCCCACTTGCGGATTCATGGGCTTAGATGCCATTTCCGCACTGTACAGTGGTTCCACAAACTCAGCACTCCAGAAAATATCGCGTTGTTGGATCGGGAATTCGTTGTAGTTGTCGTCGACGATCGAGAATCCGACCTAAACGGAATAATTAACAAATAATACGATAAAAACTAACCGAGAGGTTGCGGTCGATGAGGAAATTACACTCAAAGTCACTGAAAAAAGGAATGGATTCTCAGATACACTGAACCCACTCGTCGTCTTCTCCCAGGGGGTTCATCAGACTTTCGGCCACCTTCATCCAGCCGACGTAGAAGATGAACTGCAAGGCCGTCATGAACAGGGGAACCATGTTCAGAGCCTGAAAATGACTTGATTAAAAAATAATTTGATAAGTTGTCAAACAAAAGGAAAAAAAATGACTGACAAAGCTGTCCTGCTCGGGTTTGCTGCCGTCGATGAGGACCGACTGCCGCGCGATGAGGGCGAGGAAGAAATAGGAACGGACGGCGAGGAAGACGACCTGAGGGTAGACCAGAGGGATCGGCACCCAGTCGAAATTGCTCAGTTGTGCGAGTCCTTTGCGAAGGTCCGTTATGTGCTAAAACTCGTACCAAATTAAATAAAAAGCGTCAAACCTTAATAATCTCGTTGAGCATGAGGTCAGCTCCTATTTTTCCTGACTGGCGTGCCTCGAAGAGGATACTGTAGCACCACTGGACCGGGATGAAGTAGCGACTGAACTGCTGCTTGCAGGAGCAGTAGGTATCCATGTCAGCCTCCGTCATTATGCCTGAACACTGAATAAAACGGATAATTAAGGAGCCAACCGGCTGCCACGATGGTATCCAGGGTGGGAAAACGGCGTTTGACCTGAAATTTTGAATTTTAACCAATCCGGAGGAGATGTTGCCTGCATACTGACGTCCCTGAAGAGGAGGACCTGGAATGAGAATTATGCTCCGTTTGCCAGCCGAATACCTGAGCGAGTACCAAATAGCGAATGACATTCCGGCGGTACATTCGACTCTTCTCATCGCTTCCCCTCAGATAGGTCGACAGGGCCAATGCCGTGCTTAAAATGTTTATTTAATTAATTAAAAAAAAACTCGACAATTATCGCGACATGCGCCGTAGCTCTGAGGTGGGCGGGGCGAAGCTTTTCAAGCCGGGTAAACTCGTTAGAACAGAATCTTTGTTTCCACCGAAACTGTTGAGTTCCGACAAGTTTAGAATGAAACACGCAAAGCACCACCAGTATAGAAAATGCTATTTCGTACGTTTAGCAATAGCTCAAATTGTAACAAATAGGTGTCTGCAACTGCCAGCCATCTGGCACAACAACTCACTTGTCAATCCAGCCAATGTTGTTGAAGATCTCGTTCCAGCGGCCTACGATAATTGTCACGAAGAAACCGAGCATGAATGTCAGGGGAATATCTGAAAATCATTTCAAGTAGCGTTATAAAAAAGACTCACAGTCCAGTTTTTCATCGAACAAGGCGAAGAAATCGTCCCAGAATTTGCGCTGTGTCTCAGTCAAAAACCATTCGCTCCGGTAGACGAACGTAATAATGCTGAATAGGAGACCGAAGAGAAATAATTCCTGAAAAATAGGGTTTTTCATTTTAAGTGTACTTTACCTTCAAAATTGACTTCCAAATTGACCCTCGCCACCGTAATTGTAGCTTCAGAAATGCTACTAATGATGTGGATGACACGTCCAAACTATAGGACACGGTCATCTGAAAATAAATTTTCGAAAAATATTTATATGGAAAGAGAAAATTAAAGTCAAAGCGGGAGGGGAAAGACTGAAATTCGATATTTGCCTCTCGCACACCTCTCAACACCCCCTCAAAGTGTAGTTTCTGAGTCATAAATCGTCTTTGCCAAGCGACATTGCGCTTATACGAGCATTTACGCCGTCGGCCGGCACTTTGACGATAAATCGATGCTCTCACGCTCACAGCTGGTGATTACACATGGATCACGCCAAAGACTGTGGAGTACGATGAGAAGAACGAATGCATAAGCGATGGGCAGAAAAGCCACGCCGGTGCCAGCCGACTAGCGGGATGTTTGTAAACACAGCGGGTCAATTATACGGACACTCTCATAAATTTGGCAAGGAGAATGGGTCGGAAAGAAAATTGATGGCATGGAAAAATATGCAAGGGGAGGGCAAAGGAAAAATATTTCTGGTCGTACAACAGGTCTAGAGAAGTCGAAAAATGCGCGTGTTAAGAATACCGTTACGAAACGAAGGCAACGGGATGAGACAATGGGTCGAAGTTGATCCAAAGGGCGCCCGACGCGACGGCTCTTTGATTCGCCGGCCGTCGATGCTCTCTCCGTTTTCACACACTCTCGGCTATTGTTTGAAGAGGAACAGAAGCAATTGGTAAAAGCATCGCTGAGAGAACGGTTGTGGAACAAAACAGACGTGCGAAACGGCCGACCGAAGGATTAAGGAGCTTGGAATGGTAGGAAAGGGCGCAGGACTAAATGGGACGGACGCCAGATGGCTGGCACAAAGAAATCGCGCGGAAAAGGGAACGATAAGACCAAGAAAACCTTCTTTGAAAAAAAGCATCAGGAGACAAACGAACTCATTTTAGAATCCTTGATAAATGTGAACTATCGTTACTTGACGGTTCTTTTAAGGCGAAGATAATCATTGCAACTCTATATATACCAATTTTATAACTTTGATACAAAGCAGAACCCAGCACCACAACTACATAGAAAAATAAAGTAGCAAAATTCATACGAAGGGCGTCCAAAAGCAAAAAAAGGAATGAAACCGCGAACACGCACTAGTGAAATCAATTCAAACGACATATTCAGATGCCGCATCCGACCGGCGCTAAATGAAAACTTTCGAATTACAAACAGCGGTTTCCTGAGCAGGCCCACTGTTTTCCTAAACTTTTTGAGCAGGGCAACTCAAGGTCACGGGGGCCACGGTGATTTTCTGGTGAACCACATGGGGCAACATCATTTTCCGCTATGATTTTCTGGTGAGCCACGTGCGGCAACATCATTTACCGCTGTGAGCCACGCGAGACGACTGTTATTTTCTGGTGAGCCACTCCGGACAACATCATTTTCGACTCAGAAAAGATGTGGAAAACAGTGGCCCTGCTCAGAAAAGTTGAGGAAGCAGTGGCCCTGCTCAGAAAAGTTGAGGAAAGCAGTGGCCCTGCTCAGAAAAGTTGAGGAAAACAATGGCCCTGCTCAGAAAAGTTGAGGAAAGCAGTGGCCCTGCTCAGAAAAGTCGTGGAAAACAGTGGCCCTGCTCAGAAAAGTTGAGGAAAGCAGTGGCCCTACTCAGAAAAGTTGTGGAAAACAGTGGCCCTGCTCAGAAATGTTGAGGAAAACAGTGGCCCTGCTCAGAAAAGTTGAGGAAAACAGTGGCCCTGCTCAGAAAAGTTGAGGAAAGCAGTGGCCCTGCTCAGAAAAGTTGTGGAAAACAGTGGCCCTGCTCAGAAAAGTTGAGGAAAGCAGTGGCCCTGCTCAGAAAAGTTGTGGAAAACAGTGGCCCTGCTCAGAAAAGTTGTGGAAAACAGTGGCCCTGCTCAGAAAAGTTGAGGAAAGCAGTGGCCCTGCTCAGAAAAGTTGAGGAAAGCAGCGGCCCTGCTCGAAAAAGTTGAGGATTCCTGTGGCTCACCTTGGGAGCGGCTGCAATTGAAAGTTTTGATTTCGCGCCGCTTGGTTTTTCAATTTTCTTCTTCAAATTATTACTGGTAAGTTTGTTTATTTTTGAAAATAGCTGATGTTAGTCAGAAAACCTTTTTTGACAGGACTTTAGCCGAAATTTTCCGTGATTTTAAAGCGTAATTCCTGGTTTTTGTTTTGTAATAGCACCGATAGTCTTTTTCGTAACCCAAAAGCGAGATTTAGCCTTCCTACGTGTTGGCAGAAGCCTTTATTAAATCATTTTAGGCTTTTTCCCGGGGAGCTCCTTTTGTTGTCATGAGTCTAACCCATTCCTGAAGCCACGATAGTGCAAAATAGTGGAGGTATTCCTAATACCTGCACCTCTGTAAAGAGGTGTTTGATGGATTTTGGGTGTTCAAGGACATTAAGGGGTAGGTCACCGGGATCGAAAATATTCATAATACGAAACTGCCGTTTTGAGTTACTTGAGACTAATGCTTTCGAACGTCGAAATCTCCTCGAACACCTATCAGGCCATCGTTAGCGAATCCAGCTGATAAACATGGATGTTTCGAAGTCTTCGTATTCGGCCGTATCGTCAGCAGATTCACAGGCAAGTGTCTTTGTATGTTACTCAGGTAAGTCGCTTCCCGGTTGGTTTTAAATGTGCGCTAGACCGGATTTTGTTCGAAAATAATGCATTATTTCTTTATAATTTCGAACGCGTATCAAAAAGAACAACGGTAATTGATGATGTATGTCACTCGGAGCTACTATTCTAGAGGATGTTGCTGAATGAGTTGATAGACAGGCCTATGTCCGGAAAAGCGGGTGAATGCATAGGTTTATGCGTTTTCCAATTATGGCATCGACAACTTATGGCTGGATTTTCGATCACGGAAGAAGCGAAATTAGTTTTTAATAGAATTTGTGCTATTTTCGCATAGATGGATTAAAATAGACATCACCATGTGATTTTACACCCTCCGTGGGCTTCCTGGGTGACCTTGGAGAGATCCGCGTCGCTCGGCACGACGTACATAAATTTGACGCTGTTCGCTTTCTTCACGGTGTCCTGCGGCTGCAGGGAGTAGCCTCTCTCGACGACGGAGAAGCGCTCGTCGAGGGAAATGCGCCGGTTCGAGTAGTTATCGGCCTTGCTTGGCAGCGTGACGAAGTTCTTCTGGATGATTTCGCGATCGGCACGATGGAAAATGGCGACATGGCTCAAACTTGGGTCATCCGCGTATGGCCGATGCCTACCAAAAAGGCATCTACGCTTGACTCCCGAACATTGGAAGCCGCTATATTTGAAGATTTGACTCTCCTTACTTCATCTTCGGTTGGTTCAACAACGATTCGCACATGAACGCCAATAAACCACGGCTCTTTAAAAACACGGACATTAAAAAAAAATCGCTCTTCAATTTGCACACGCTTATATGAGTCATAAACCTTTTTTTTTTTTTTTTAACTTTTCAACGGCGTGGTTTTCGAATTTTCACGTTGTTGTTTTTTTTCTTCAAAGGAATTTACCAAGTACTGATTTTCTTGGAAGAGTATCAGGTCAATCCTGACAACCGCGAAAAACCACCATGAAACATTCTTCTCTGCAATGGCATGCAAATCCAAAATACACGAAGATTGAAAAAAATTATATTTCCACTATTTAACGAGAATCAGTTGAGGAATAACTTTCATTTCACTAAGCCCGTGGTTCCGCTGTCACAGGCCCTCTCCAACTGTGATTATTTTATCCAACGATGACACCAAATGACGCAGTTAAAAGGAAAGCTGCGGATTTCCGGAGGTCCAGTCCACTTGCGCATTTGAATGTTTATCTTCGTCTTCCGTGGCATTCTTTTCTCCTATTCGGCCCTCTGTCACCATCCTGTGCGGTTCGCCCTTCATTTCTCCTTTTGCCTTCACCGCCGACGGTCATCGCCTCCATTTCCTCCCTCTTCCGCGGCCTTTTCGATCACATGTGAGTTTCCCTTCCATTAAAAATCATCCCTTTTGCCATCTAAATTTCGGGCACTTGTCGCATTCGGCGGGTTTTCTTACCAAACGTCGTCTGAGAGGAAAGGACCTAGGGTGTTACAGTAGATCGGCCGCTGCAAAATTATCGCTACCCTTGGGCCACAGATAGTGGGAAGACCTGGAGCGAGTGGCTTAAAGTCCTTTCCTCGCCCTATTCACGCATTTACATTTGAAAACGATTCACAAAACAATATAAAATAATCTTTTTTTCCTTTTTAACCACTAATTTTTTTTCATCGCCGCAACACGACAACTTCTGGACGAACAACATATCTGCTGGAGAAGGATATGACTGTCGATGTCTTGCGACCGTCCGATGATCACCTGGGCCACGATTGGGGAGAAATCTTCTGAAGCTGATCGTCTGCCCAGCCACGTGGCAATCACCTCATCTTCGAAAACTACATTCGACATAGTTTCATTCTTCAATTATTTCAGTCATTGTTATGTTTAGTTACTAAAAAGCGAGTCCCCATGATGTAAAGATGACCGCCTACCCCTGATAGCTGCTGTAGCCGTTTTCTGAATCAGGAGGAAGTACTTTCCGTTCTTTGCTGTTCTTATTATGCTACTTCAGTTCTAGTCGTCAATAATGCCGATCACTTTATATCAGGAGAATCAACTGTTCCAGCCACGTGGCGTGATTCGTCTTCAAAAGCCGTTGTCTCCTATAAACTATAAACAAAGTTTGATTCTTCAATTAATTTATTTAAATTTATCTTTAGTATTTAAAAAGCTACTCTGATGGTTCGAAGAGGATAGACGAACTGCTGCCCGTGGCAGCTGCTTTCGATTGTCATTTTCTGAGTGTATGGATGGAGTGAATCTGTAACTGAAAAGCATGTGCATATCAGACGTAAGTACGCTGCATTCACTATTATTTGAATTATCTTAGTATTTCGGTTCCGAATGGTTGAAACGGAGTCACTTGTGATTCGGGAAACGCGGCTCATTTTACTGTGCGCACGAGGACTAAATACATGGAAGTGCTGTTCTTCATCGGCGGTACGATTTATCACCTCATATTTTGTGCATGAGTTTGCTAAAACAAATTTAATGAATACTTTTTAGACCTGTTAGTCTCCGAATGTCCTTCGCTGGTCGACCTCTTCTGTGAGCAAACCGTTGGCTCGAAATTTCCTCGCCTTTTCGTCTACAAATGAAGCTCTCACGACGGAAAAATGTATGATTGTTGTCTCTTTGATATTTTATTCTGCCGTTCTTTCAGTTGAATGGAACGCTGCCCATTTGAAGCCAGAAGCAACTTCGCCTACAGCCACGTGGCAGCTACAGACTCGGACGAGGTACGTTCAATTCAACACTTTTGTACTGTTTGTAACTTAGGATATAATTTTACGTTCTGTTTTCAGTTGTCGATGAGCCCAGTCGCAAGAAAACTAGCAGACTATGACCACCTAGCAGCCGTATTGCACCGAGTGGCGGATTCTTTTCTTTTTTTCTTCAAAATACGATGGACACGTTGATCAAGGTTTGATTCCTTTCATATCCCACAAATTTTTGCTTTAGTTTCCAACAAATGCGCCTGTCGCCCAAAGGATTCCGTCCGGACAGCTATCTGGTTTCTATAGTCGTCTGCTGAGCACAATTTGACGTGGACAAACGCGGCTAGTGAAGGTTAGTCGAATTGATGATTCATGCTTAAAATTCGAAGTGTAGAGGGGTACTTATCGGACAATTTTTCTAAAAACCTGCGCGCGTATTTTTTGTTATTTTACGCAAAACATATATTATTCACCCCCTCCTTAATCTTCCTCCCAACTCTTCTGAACATTTCCAACCTCTGCCTCGATACGGACTCGAACCCTGGACGGTTGGGCAAGAGCTGGCAATTAACCATTGTACCACTCTACTTGTACCAAGAGGGTCGGGTTCTCCCTTCTTAAGTACGAATTTCACTTTCCCGATCCTTAGCTATTCAAATCGAGGCAGAGGTTAGAATATTGAAATGGAAAATGTTGGAATAACGGAAACAATGTATTCTTTTAGGTAGCTGGTGCTCTATGCCAGAATTGAAGAGCGCAGTCAACGTCGATTATGATATATTGTTGTTTATTACTGTACCTTCCGTAAAAGCGAAGGTTACATTCTGTTGGTATTATTTTGCATGTGCATATTTGGCTTACTGTAGGTTGGAAACGTTCCTCCCGTACAAGCGGAGGATGCGGTGTGTTGCTTCTTTTTCCGACCGTATTTGTCAAGTGGGTTACTGCAGCGGCTAGGGCGTGTTATAGCTGTCGCCAAACGAGCCCGGCTATTAAAAGCCGCTTTTTGCCTGCGTCTTCGCTTCTCGCACACTGTCCCGCCTGAATGTCGCACGACTGATGCGTTAATGTTGTTTTTGGTAGGGTGCTCGTTTGGCGACAGCTTACTTTATGTACAAGACTAGTTGCCTTGCGCAACAGCTTTATGAGCGGAGAGTTTATAGTGTATACTCTTCGCCCATGGACCTTGGAAGGAGTTATAACGAACCTGCGCATCTTAGTTTTTTTCCCACTGAAATAAGACTGAACATTCGGCAAAAAAAAACAAAGGAAACTTACTTCGATAAGAAATTCATCCAGAATCCCTCCGTGGACAGTTATTTATGCCAACAGTAATATTTCAAAATAGATAGATTTCTGCAGTCGCATCCCAGCAATTCTATGAAAATTCAGAGTTTTCACAGACTTCAGATAGAAACCAACACCGTCGAAGCGATTCCAGTCGTTTTGATGTCTTTTTGAGTGATTCCAGTCACACACCCAATTTGCCGAATTTCACAAAAGGCATTTACGGGACCATTTCATTCCAGTTCCTTTCTTCATTCCGTGAGTTCCTTGCCTAAATAAATGTTTTTTAAAGAATTGATTTAATTGCTTTTCAACCATGTCATCCTTGTACTTTTTATGCAAATGGTCTAGTACGCACACGTGTGATAACATTATTCTAATTACAACGGACGAAACCGATGGGGGGGGGGGGGAATCGACCGGTAACAAAAGGAGATCTTATAAATGAACACAGTGTGATCCAATAGAGTAATGGCAAGTAATTAGAGCTGCTGAACAGGTCATGGGATCGATCCCGGGCGGAACGGAATGAGGCATATGGTGAAATAGGAGAGGGAAATTTTTAAAATTTCAGCCAAAATTTTAAAAATTGAGCCGCCTGGTTTCACCTTGGTCTAAATTCGAGAAAAATTTTAACGCAGAATACTCTGTGACAAAACTCACGAAATTTTTTGCAAAATCCTCCCCTTAGCAAAAATGACAGCATCAGATGAAAACAACCCAACCAATATGAATAAATCCAAGTAGTCCAAATTCGACGGACGGAGACCATCAATTCCTGAAAAAAGGTTATTTAAGAAAAGAAGGGTTTTGGTTTTGTTCCTTCACTATGTTCCCTTTAACTAATTTTTTTCTCCGGTTGTTATACTGTTTCGTGGTTCGCACAATGACGTTTTAGGTACATAGGAGTGAAACAGCTGCGTCCGAAGGAACCACTGAAACATGAGATGCGAGACAACGCGCTTACTCAAAAGTTTGTGTGTGTGTCTGTGTCTGTGTGTCTGCATTTGTGTGTGTGTGTGTGTGTGTGTGTGTGTGTGTGCGTGCGTGTGTGTGTCTGTGTCTGTGTGTCTGCATTTGTGTGTGTTTGTGTGTCTGTGTGTCTGCATTTGTTTGTTTGTTTGTTTGTTTGTGTGTGTGTTTGTTTGTTTGTTTGTGTGTGTGTTTGTTTGTTTGTTTGTTTGTTTGTGTGTGTGTGTGTGTGTGTGTGTGTGTGTGTGTGTGTGTGTGTGTTTGTTGCTGTTTCACACACCTTCCTAGTCTAGGTTTGTTTTCCCGCCCAATCCTTGATCATCGTTTCGTGTAATCGTACTTTGTGTGCCGACTTTGTTTGGGACCTTGAAAAAGTAGTATTATATGGGAGCCAATGAAACTTACTCGAACATAAGGCTGTCTGCGCTGTGTAACATATTCAAGGCCCGTTTCTTTGTCTTTTCGAAGTCAAGCTGCTTCGCATGTCGTCAGGATCCTGCTACTGTTTTCACAAAATGGACGTGATTATTCCTTGTTCTTCTGACGTGTTCTCCTTCGACGACCGCAAAAATAAAACCTACAGCAGCAGATAATAGCAATGGAAATTCTAGTCAACTGCTTCGTTTTCCGTTTGATATATCTTCCTGTAAATGCGCATTTCATATTATTTATTGTACATATTGTCTTACTTTTTCAGCGGAAAGGTGGGATTTCAGAAATATCGATTCCTTTTCATATTCCCCGGCATTTTTTTTTAGCACAACGTGGTTTCTTGGTCATCTAAAGTAGAAAGTATTCCGCGGATGTCACGCTCGGGACCACGATTGTGGCGGTGGCTGCAAAGGAGTTGTGATTGGAGCAGGATTTTGGCAATACCGGAAGCGGTTCTGGGTGAGAAGAGACTCAGACGACACGCCGAGGCGCAGTTTGTTGTTGTTGCTGCCCTGCGGCAAACGAGCGACCGCAGCGGACACGCGCTGAAAAGAGTGGTTTAGATCTTCAAAGGAACGTATTCTCACAGCTGGCTTTGCCTCCTCTTTCTTATCCTTTCCTGAAGAGGCGGGCGTGGTTTTCTTCTCCTCTTCGACTACCTTCACGAACTCTGTCTGCACGACATCCACAATCTCTCCGTAGATCTCGAATCCAGAAACACTGAGATAATGCGTCTGACCGGAGGAATTTTTTTCCGTTCTGGGCGATTCGGATGTAGCGGAAGGGTCCTAAAACGATTATTAGTGGCATCAGAAGCCCTGTCAACCTCTGCTCCTGACGTCTTCGATGGGCCAGGTGGCGGTTGATCCGGGTTCATTGAGACTGGTGTCGTCCGAATGGGCCACCAACACTTCCCACACCTGTCTGTCCTTGGACCCCAGCAACAGCCAGTGCCTCACAGCAAATCGGCCGTAGCCACCGGAATGTATCAGAGTGTAGGCAGTAGGGAAAAGCAGCACACCCAGATCGATGAGGAAGTTAGCGTTTCTGAACGAATCAGTCGTTTTTAAACGGTAAAACATTCTCACTTGTCGTTAGAAGTGTGGCAATTGATGGGGTTGACGTCTCGGCTGAGCACGTCATCCGGCTTCCCGAAGGGCGAAGAGAAGCCGTCTGGTGTTGCAGAGATTCGGCCGAAGCAGCCTGTTCTGTGGAGGCCACACTTGGAACAGTCTTCACGCTCCTCTCGTCAACCAAATTAGTGGTCGACATGAATTTCTTACCTGAAATATGAATTTGAAAAGAAGAAGAATGAGCATATTTACCGTGTTGGGGGCATTTCCCTGAGAGGTGGACGCTCCGCCAGTGGTGTTTTTGGGGATGGCGAATCGAGACAACGGGGTGTTGGCTGAAACGGAAGAATATCGAAAGGAAAGGGCAACTGTACCTCCGCTCTTTCGCTGTTTGCCAAAGGGAGTGAACCCGGTGAAGGCGGCGAAGGGGGAGGACGACTCACGGGCATCGCGGGATTTCGGCATGAAGTGGCGACTACGGGAACGCACGGCGTCCAGGACGGAGGAAGTAGGCGTGCCCAACGGCTCCTCCGCACGTTTCACATCGAAGCGGCCTTCGGCTCCAAAACGGTAGGAATTCACGTATCCGTTCTCCCAGGCAACATCAACCCAACCTAGAGCGGAATAAGCGACATTCATAGTCAACCCACCGTGTTCGACAGTGCTCACTACGCGGCCTTCGCCGTTGGTGTCTTGATCTTCCCAGCGCCAGTCGGGTCCTCTCACGACACGAATTCCACGGATATCACGCGCTGGCTTTGCCTCCTCTTTCTTATCCTTCGGCCGTAGCCACGGGAATGTCTCAGAGTGTAGGCAGTAGGGAACAGCAGCACACCCAGATCGATTAGGAAGTTAGCGTTTCTGAGCGAATCATTCGTTTTTAAAACAAAAATATCTTCACTTGTCGTCAGAAGTGTGGCAATTGATGGGGTTCTCCGTTCTCCTTCTTTCGCAGAATCTTCTTGACGAACCCCAAGGGGGCGCGTTCCCTGTCGTACCTGAACCGGATTACTGCCAGCTTCCTTGGGGCAACCCACCATTGTTTAGCGACCATCTTCAGCAGGAACCCTTTCAGTTGTCCCACACTCGTCAGCGGCTCACTCTTTACGATCTTTCCACTTCTGTACAAAGTCACATAACTAAACAAAAGCAACTGATTACCTGTTCAACAGCTCTATATTTTCTTTGTCTTCTGGCTCACTCAGTTCTCGTTACGACGCGGAGGGCAGCAACCAGTTCTAGCATTTTTTCGATGCGCGGCAGATTTCCATTCTTAGATTTGGTGTGGGCAGAAGCGAAGAGATTGGCAGCATTCACGGCGTAACCTTCGCCGCCTAATGAATAATTATTGAGGTCTTCTGAAGTAACTTACCGATTCCAGTTCGATCACAGCTTCGCACAGTCCTTCTTCAGATTGTTGACCCACAAATCCCAGGCCAACTCCTGTACTTTGCGGCGTTGGATGACGTTGCGGAACTTGGCTCGGCGGGGAAAGACTCCTTGCAGCAACCTAAAAAGAATTTTTAAATCTTGAAATACTCAAGCAGGGCAGTGCAACAGGGTTTTTGCAAATCTCTTGGAGTTTTCTTTGGTGACCTTGGGTTACTTTAGTTTTTCAAACCATGTCCAAAATTAGCTTATACATTCTAGAATTTTCTCTCTGACGAGCATTGTTAAGCGAAAAGCTCAGTTTCGGCATTGTCGTGGCATACATAATGTCATTTGTTTCAAGAGTCTCTGCCAATAAGCGTTGTAACGTACAAGTGTGAAGTTCGGGCGACATGGTCGACTCAGGCATGTGGGGGTACTTTGACTAGTCACCAGCTTCAAAGACTAATCCTCCACGTTCATCTCGGAGAACCAGCTGTTCCTTGCTCTCCCACACTTCACTACCAAGGATATTTACCACTGAGCACCTCCAGCTGACGAAAATGTGAAATAACAATAGAAGAATAAAACACCTGTTTGAAGTGCTTGGTAGGCCGAGAACCGTCAGGGACATGGCACGTCTCTAACTGTAGACTTTGGCCTCGACTCGAGCTTCTCCATAAAGCGGATCCAGCCGTTGCTATTGAAACTCGGTGGTGACGATGTCATTTCAGATGAAGAACGACTCCTTCATAGACACCAGTTCTTCCAGCAGTAGGGGGTACCTAAATAAGGGAATATATAATACCAAGGAACAGACAACAGTACCTCCACTTTTTGCTGTTTGCCAAAGAAAGTGAGCCCGATGAAGGAAAGAAAAGGAGGACGGTTCAGGGGCATCGCGGAATTTCAGATGAGACGTCGGCCGTCGGCTCCAAAACGGTAGGAATTCCGGTATCCGTTCTTCCAAACAACATTCATCCAACCTAGAGCGGAATCAGTGATATTTAGCGAGAACCGACCGTGTTCTGGCCATCGCCGTTTGTGTCCTGTTCTTTCCAGTGCCCTTTGGGTCCTCTGCAACAGAATTGTGAAAGCAGAGTTTTGTTAATACCGGAAGCGGATTTGTGGGAACGGTCTCGCGACATACTCAGAAGACATACCAAGCAGCAATTTGTTGTTGTAGCTGCCCTTCGGTAGAAAAGCGACCAGCGCTGAAAACGGCGGTATTGGCATTTAAATGAACTATTCTCACAGCTGGCTCTCATTTCCTGAAGAAGCAGGTGTTGCTTTCTTGTTGTTGTTGCTTTTCTCTCCTGTTAGGCAACGTTCGTTCGCCCGTCCGGTCAACGAGCGGATACGCGGCCGAAGGCCACGTCTCCCCACGGCCGCATGCAGACTTGCCGAGCGGATACGCGGCCGAAGGCCGCCAAACCGTTTCGCATAGCCAGTTTATTATTATTGTTTTTTTAATCATAATTAATTTTTTTGTGAATAAGTTTATATTTTCATTTCAATTTTTGACTTTTTTTGTTTTTTTTTGTTTTATTAATTTTTAATAATGTTAGCGCTTGAGTTTTTTTTTAATTATTTAAACTTGTTTTGACTTGCAAGTCCGTTTTTTGGCAGTTTTTTTAGTGAATCCAACCAGCTTTTATTAATTTTTTTTGTGCATTTTCTCGACCAACTTTTTGATTTTTTTTTGATTTTTTAGAGCGTTTTTTTTTATTTAAAAAAATTCATAATTTTTTTTGTCAAGAAAGTTTTGTGTCTACAATTGCTTCAACGATTTCTCTCAATATGTTAAGATTTTACTTAATTGTGAAATTTTAATAGTCTCTTTGTTTAAATTTCTTTTCAATCGGTTTTTGGGTTCCGGATAAATTTTTATTTGTGAATTTTTTTCTGTTTTGGTTGGATAAATCGGTCACTTTTTTACTATTTTTTTGCTAACAAGTTTTTGACAATTTTTTCTCATTCCATTTACATAATTTAGTTTTGAGTTTTTTCTTGTGTTTCAGTGTTTTCTGATTGTTTTGTGAAACGCTGGACTGATTCATAGTAAAGTTGGGCGTTTTTTGGTTTTCTTGCGGCGTTGCCTCAAGAATTTGTTGTTATTTAAATTTCTCCGGCTTGTTGATTTGGAGTTTGTATTTCTTGCTTTTTGTTTTTGTTATTTGAGTTGTAAATTCGTTTTGTAAAGTGACCTGATTTTGTTTTGAGCATTGAAAACGGTAACCCAGTTTTGTCGTTGAAAACCCACGACCGAACAGTTGCGGTCGCCGCATGCGTACGTAGCCTTCGGCCGCGTATCCACTCGGTCTGCCGCCGCAGTCCGCCAAACCGAGCGGACTTTTGTTGTTCAAAACCCACGACCCAAACACTTTTCCGGTTGGCATTGATTCCGGCCGCAGTCCGTGATCATATCATCTTTTGGTCTTTTTACGGTGACTGCCTCAAAAACCCATCGACCATTCCAAAGTACCACAGAAGAGAAGCTACAGACACCCCCTGAAAACAACAGTTGCTATTATTCTAATGATTTCTGTGTGTGAGTGTGTATGTGTGTGTGAGTGTATGTGTGAATAGTGTGTGTGTGTGTGTGTGTGTGTGTGTGTGTGTGTGTGTGTGTGTGTGTGTGTGTGTGAGTATGTGAGTGTGTGTATGGGTGATGGGTGTGTATGTATGTATGTGAGTGTGTATGTGTGTGTATGTATGTATGTGAGTGTGTATGTGTGTGTGTGTGTGTGTGTGTGTGAGAGTGTGTGTGGGTGTGTGGGTGTGTGTGTGAGATTGTGCGTGTGTGTGAGTGGGTGTGTGGGTGTGTGTGTGTGAGATTGTGCGTGTGTGTGAGTGGGTGTGTGGGTGTATGTGTGAGTATGTGAGTGTGTGTATGGGTGATGGCTGTGTATGTATGTATGAGAGTGTGTATGTGTGTGTGTATGTGTGTGTGTGTGTGTGTGTGTTGGTTTAGTTGATGTCAAGGTTTCTGTCGTCAAATGAAAAAGACCCACCGTTTTTCGTGATCAAAAGAAGTTGAGTTTTTGGTACTTCCCTTGAGTGTGTGTTCCTTGGATTTGATTCTTAGCCTCATTCCATTTTTGTGGCCAATCGACCGTCTCCTTGGGAAAGAGTGTGCAGGATTCACATAAGGATGCCCTCTAAATTTTCGTTTACTAATAGCGGTTTTCAAAAATACCTCTCATTTCAAAGGATATTACGGGAGCGGTGTCCTGTTGTCTAGGCGAAGAGCAGCTGATTTTTTAAAGTGTATGCGCTGGTGTCTCGACTAGACATCGTCATGTTTTGTCTTGTGCCGCTTGCTAGTCTCATCTCTTTCAGTTCAAGCTGGAGTCTGTAAAAGTTTTTGCGGTCTATCTCAACCCAACCTCTGCTCTGAGCACGCCAATGTCGTCCAACTGTAGTTGGACTTTTTCCTGAAGAGATAATGTGGCCTGCGTTCCTGTCAGATGTTCCTTTTTCATTCAGCTACCCGATTTGCCTCAGACCTGGCCTGAAATCCTTAGATGATCATGCTTATCAAAGAACTACCAATCTCTTTTTGCAGAAACCACAGCGCGGAGTTTGTCTTCTCAGTCGTCTCCGCCGCTGTTGAGTATTGTCACGACCTTCTGCATTTTCAGTCAACGGGCCCACACTAAAATCATAGTAATAACTCAGCCCTTAATTTAAATTACTCGGATGAATTAGTTGTTTCAGCCCAGAGTCCTTGGCAGTTAATATCGCTGCTACGGACGTTGAAGCATGTGTGTAAATTTCAACGCGGGAGATATGGGAGTATCAGAGTGCGGCGGTGTCTCGGGATCAGTTCAGCCAGTCAATTCATTGCTTGAAAGTAGTGCGTCCACCTGAAATTGTTTTCTAGACCTTGTTTCGAAGGGAAACGCAACCTGTACTCCGTACTTCTTTTCGTTCTTCTTTAAATACGCTTTCACTTCTTGATTAACTTTGCTCATCTATTTCTAAAACAGTTCAGAACTTTCAAAAATCGTCCAACCTCATCCACTTCGCCTTGTTTGCGTTGGTGGAAATTCGTGAGCTTCTATATCACTTTATCTTGGTAGCACGCGAGGCAAACTGTTAGTCGAGTCTGTATTTTGCTCCTCTCCACATCGATTTTGTACTTGTTCATCTTAAAAGAATAGTGAATGAATAAAGAAGCCAAGTTTAGATTTACGTCAGCCTCGATTGTTTGGACATTCCTCGCTCATCAGACACGGGTCTCCTTCAGTCTCAGATCATATCCTACGTTCTCTCCAAACTGGAAAAATTTGAATGGTTGACTGGAACACAAAGTCAGAGACACTGGTAGGGTCGGCCAGAAATCAGAAACATGAGAGGGGACTTACATGTTTGTTCAGCCACTGGATGTTTTAGTGAGGACGTCTTCTTTTGCATAAATGTTTCAGAGGTCCTCCTATTGTCTCGAAACTTGTGTCTCTATCTTTCTCCAGTTTCATCGTGCCGTCGTCTATCCTACGAGCTTCAACTTCTGCTATTCATTCTGAAAACAATTACCGAATACATATACTGTTAAGACCCAACCTCTACTCTCAGTTGTCTAACTGAGTCTGGTTATCTCCGGAAAGCCTTGTTCCGATTGCTCGTCTTCTGCGCCGTACCCATCAACTCATTATCTCGGCCATGCTGAACTATCAATTACACAGGAATCTTGGGGCGTAGTGCCTCATTTGTAATTCTCCTGTTGCTCCCGTTGTCCTAGCAATTCCAACTGTCCTGAGCACACTTGTCTTCCAGTGTCAGCTCATTGACACCAGTCTCCATTAAAGGAGTTCTTCGTAGCGGACCTTTCTAAAAACTTAAAGTTTTCTTCAAGTTGTCGCAAATGAAGCAACAAATAAGTAGATACATACATTGCGATGGGCGAGTTGAGGCGTTGTTGAATGCTGCGAGGACATCCCGTCAAAGGGGTGTCTAGGACGTAGTCTTCAGATAGTTGCCGGAAGAAACGGAAGCACTTTTCCCGAGACACTTTTCTAAGGCCGCCGAGGAGAAGGATTGGCAATTTCCAAAGACCCTTGTCGCCACATCATTGAATGCGACAGCTGAAAGCGCCTGTACATTGCAACAAAAACAAAAAAAAACACTCACAATCAAACCTATTTTTATGAAGCCTGGAATGGTATTCCATGAACCACTCGTCAAAGAAGATGATGCCGTTCGCGAGGGTGTTTAGTCGACGATAGTGAGTGGTATCTCAGAACATCCTCTTCATCCGTCATGTTGCGCAAGGTTGTCGTCTTCTGAAGATCTTGCTCCGTTTGCTCGTCACAGTGGTCCATCTACTATTTATGTTGGCCATGCTGAACAATCAATTACGCAGGAAGGTTGGAGTTTAGTGCCTCATTTGTAGTTCTCGGGTTGCTCCCGTTGTTAAGTCAATCGCTGCTGCTGGTCATTGTGTGAGGCATTCCATGCCCACATTCTTGGTTATCTTCTTTAGTTGCCTCCGTTAAATGATCCGTTGTTCCTACATTCAATCCAAATGGATAATTGCTTCTGTTTTTGTCTTCTCCAGAAATTCAATCTGCACCATAAGAATTGTTCTCAGCTGGAACTATGTTTGAATAGGCGATGTTTCTAAAAACCTACTTTTAGTTCCGTTGCCTCCAAAAGTGCATAAGGAGGAAGTGCTTGTCATATTTCTCAACATGCTTCTGAAGGTAATCTTCTTCGAACCGACTCGGCTGCAGTTCCCCTCCTGAAACGTGAAGGTAAGCGTAGCAGCTATTGAATCAATCAAAATGATGAGAGAACTTTGACACACATTGGAGAGGGTGCTCTTCAGATAGAAGTGTGGCTGGTGAGTGAATGGGCTGAATAACACGACTCATTCGTCGATGAGAATGGAGGACAGATTGAGAACGATCAACTAAAAAGTGAAATGAAAAGTGCAAACAAAAACAGCTAAACGTGTATGGCTGTATCGTCTTTCCCGAATTCTGGTTTGGAATCTACGTCTTGTCTCACTCTTGGTTTCTATGGTGGGTGGTTTCGCGGCTTTGAAGTCTTTGAAGAGGTTCAAACTGCTGAAAAAGATAAAGTTGAAAACACGAATAAAACACAAACAAGAGGTGGGCAAGAGAGCAGTTATGCTGCCAGAATTTTGCATGATCGGGGAAATTGTTGTCGAAGGAATCTGCACGACAAAAGAGTCGTTTATCCAGCAGTGGGCTCTGTTGGTTTGCCATCTCCATCTGAAATAGCCTGTTGGTTTCTCTTTTATTCTGGCTTTGAGTGTGTGTATGTGTGTGTGTGTGTGTGTGTGTGTGTGTGTGTGTGTGTGTGTGTGTGTGTGTGTGTGTGTGTGTGTGTGTATGTCTGCCTGTGTGTGGGTGTGTGGATGTATTTTTTGTCTCAAACTCTGTGCTCCATATGTGTATATTTCTCGGTTGTCTCTGTCTTTCTTTATATATTTTCTATCTATGTATTCCTTGTTCTTGTCTTGATTACGATATTCGCTTATCTGTGATCTCTATCTCAGTCTCTTTCTCTGTATTCTCTGTTTCGATCCCTATAATCTATATTTCCATCTCTCTCCCTCTCCCTTTCTTCAAAGTACCTTCAGTATGGCTCATCTCAAAGTTATCGTCTGTTGTAGTTCTCTTTCAGTAGCATTGTAGCTGTGGATTCGTCAAAATCTCCGCCCGATGTCCAAGTTTAGTCTAAAACATTGGATTGATTCAGAAATTGTCAATCGCACACATCTATCGCATATTTCCTCGATTGATCTTTGACACTTCCGTTTCTTCTGCTGCCTATTGGTGATTCACGATCGGGTTCTTGGTTAAACTATTTTGTGGTCTGAAGTAACTCTTAATTTCTGGAGAATTTCCTTTTTCACCTTGTTCATAAGAAGAGTTCCCCGAATGGCTTGAGCAAAGAACTTTCGATCTCACTGCTTCCAAATCGTTCTTGACTAAACCCATTGTTTCATGGCCTACATTTACAAATGTGTTTTATTGATAAGAAGATGGCCTTTCGACAAAACTGTCACTTGCTTACTTTAAAACGTAGATCTATGCCATTTCACTCCACTTTCAGTCTGCCTTTGTCTCTTCTCTTAGCAAGATGGGTCGGTCTGTGCTCAATCATGTTTCTCCGAGGTTTCTTGTGGTGTTTCTTCACAAATTGAAGTTCCTTTTGTCAGCTTGCGTTGGTTTTATCAGTCAAAATCCACGGTTCTCCTAAAAATTAAACTTCTTAACACATGTAACAGTTTTGAACCTACGTTGTCTCACTGGTCACTACTGTTGGTCATACAATTCGTGTTTTATCCGTGATTCCGTGACGAAATATTTGTTTTGATGGGCTCCGTATTTTTGTATCAGATATGCCTTCCAATCAGTGATGAAGCAGCTACATTCACTGAAAATTCCCCGTGTTATCAAGCCTTCTTCTGATCTATTCTCTCTGTCTCTGTCTCTGTCTCTGTCTCTGTCTCTGTCTCTGTCTCTGTCTCTGTCTCTGTCTCTGTCTCTGTCTCTGTCTCTGTCTCTGCCTCTGCCTCTGTCTCTGTCTCTGTCTCTGTCTCTGTCTCTGTCTCTGTCTCTGTCTCTGTCTCTGTCTCTGTCTCTGTCTCTGTCTCTGTCTCTGTCTCTGTCTCTGTCTCTGTCTCTGTCTCTGTCTCTGTCTCTGTCTCTGTCTCTGTCTCTGTCTCTGTCTCTGTCTCTGTCTCTCTCTCTGTCTCTGTCTCTGTCTCTGTCTCTGTCTCTCTCTCTGTCTCTGTCTCTGTCTCTCTCTCTCTCTCTTTATCTCTAGCTGTATCTTTCTCTCTCCTTCCGTCCGTTCTCTCACTCAGCCTTTCTTTCCTTTTCTTATAAACCAACCGTAGATGTATGATTGGGGTTCGTGTTTAGTCCATCTGGCTTGTTCACTCGCTTCGAAGTTGATCCTCAAAAGTTGCCTTCTTCTATTGTTAATTTCTTCGGTTGTTCGTTCGAAAATTACAATATTTGTATTGAATTTTGGTGCGTTTGTTGAGATCTGAAGTAATTGTTGATATCTGGAAGAATCCCTTGATAACCTGCATTTCTCCTGCCCGTAGGTCTTTCAGAGAGGTTCGTTTGAGTGCATGACAAAGTTGCTCAGTCACGCTCGTGCCAGGAAATATTGCACGTCCATTCGAAAAAACCACATTCGAATGCTTGCTGTTTTTGGATTACATTCTTGTTCAATTTGTAACTGAAGATCAAAATTCCAGATATTTAACAGAAACTCCTGCCTAAGAAATGTCGTCCTGCCAGTGAGATTTTGTTGTTTCCTTGAAACTTCTTAGCTTTTCATAGCTTTTTACAGAGGTCTTGCAAATTCAGAAGTAGTGCATATAGAATATTGTGCTTACATTGTGGTTAGCTAGGTTTGCTGTTCGTACGAGTTCTTGTCCAGAAAGAGACTTCAATCCTTCAGATCCACACTCCTAGTTTCAACGAGTTTGTTCAATCCATCTGCCTTCTTTAATCTATTGGTAGTTTATTCGTCGTTTGCCTCAATCTCGTTAGTAGGCAAAATCCTTCCAAAACACCCACGATTGTGCTCAGTATGCAACGATCCAGTTGAACACGGCTCTCTTGTGGACTGTTATCGCTTCATTTCTGAAAACGAGATGAGTCTTGTTGGATTTCATCAACTCATCCGTATTGTGCTGATGAAGTGGAAGTAGAGGTCGCCCCAGCCATCCTTCACGAGATCCGTCTAAATCAATGCCTAATTCATGCAAAGAGGGTAACCATACCCTGCCTATGGACCCTCGACCTTCAGATACTTCCAGGAGGCGTCGAAGATCCCTCAGTCATCAGAAGACGGTCTGGAATGAAAACATCGCAATGGACCAACGAGAGGCAAGGCCTGTCTGTCTCACACTCTCACGCCAAGGAAGGACCTGTCTGTCTCACACTCTCACGCCAGGAAAGGGGCCTGCTCCCCGAAGGTACCCCCGCCCAGCCAGTGGGATGAGCTCGCCCACGGACTCCCATAAAGGGCTGGCCGACCTCTGCCCTGAAGGGACCCCCAGTCCCACTGAGTTCAGATTCAGAGGCCGACCGGAGCGGAGGACGGACGATCGCCCTCGAACTGCCGACCCAGGAGCTGCCTTCTGAAGACAAGAGATAAGATTAGAGTTAGGGAATGAATTACCTTAAGTTGGCAGCTCCAAACAAGGGTCCTAGAGAAAAGGACAAAGAGATGGTCCCGCAGAAAAGGAAAAAGATCTAAAACAGAATGATGAGTGTTTTCATTTGAAGGGAACCAACCTCTCGTGCAGTTCGGGGAATCTTAGGGTCCAGTTGTGGAGCACTAGATTCGTGGTTGACCCAGGGGGGAAATTTAAAGTCTTCGTTTAATTTTCTCCTTCTTTTTGAGAACTTCTTCCGAAGATGTGGTTGCAGTTATTGAGAGCCCTTAAAATACAATCTTACGATGCAACGCAAAGATTGTCCTTTCCTATGTCTACAAAGGTAATGCGAGAGTTTCGCCTTGAAACAATGTTTCGCTGTTCTTTCTAATTCTAAGATTACATGGTTCAAAAGTCCTAACTATTTTGGCCTACGCGCTTGCCCTATCAATAGAAATCTCGCAAAGAAAAACCAACCTGTTGTTTGAGGCTCCTTTCCAAAAGAAAATGTGGAAAAAGAAGTTGAAGGAACAGGCTTAGAGACTTTTGAAATTGTAGACAGATGGTTCTTGTCGCCTCATTTTCAAGTTTTGATTGTCCTCTTTTTTCCGTCTATTCATTTGGTTGTATTTTCCTTATGTTCCTTGCTATTTGTTCCTATCCAAGATAAAGAGGATTTCCGAGGACTTTTCAGAGTGCTCATAATCAAAATTTGGCTCCAATTGTCTTCTTTTTCTAATTTCCTGTTTGTTCCATCCAATGTTTTGTCCTCTATCCTTGTATTGTAGTTTCCATTCCGTCTTTTCCTTGTTTGTTTATTTCTGGCAGATTCAGCTACGAAGTGCACGAAGAAAAATGAAGAACTACTTTCAGCTACGAAGTGCACGAAGATTCATGTAGACCCCAGATTACATTTTGACGCTCTTGTTCGCTTAGAAATGAAAATCCTCCAGAAAGTGAAGCGAACGGGAATTGAAATTTTGAAGGCGTCAGAAGTTCGAAGGCGTTGAAGATTTGCAGAAACTGGTGTTTGGTTGGCCGAATGTCGCGGGAGGAATAGATTGCTAAAAAAAAAACGGTTTTACGTGTTCCAATAAGTCAAATTACCTGCGGATCCACCAACCGAATCAGTTTGAGAGCGTACCCCGCAAGGGATAAGGCCCCCGTTTTGGTACCAAAGTAGTCCCCATAGACTCAAGCAATTGCGTCCCAATTAGAAGTACTACAAGGCTTCTAACTCAGCAAAGGCTTTCCTAATCTATGGGTTGCCTCGGAAGGACTTTAGGGTGCCTATTTGGTCTTTTCCATTATTTTTTTTTGTTTTTTTTTCCTAATAAATGTTGAGAGATGTAGCCGTTGCAGTTCAAGCCCTAAAACATAGTTTTCGTTTCAACTTTTTGGCGAACTTTGAAAGTGACTTTCAACTGAGAGCTACAATAGTCAAAATTTGTTAAAAATAGGCGCCGTGTACAATGAATGGAATGCTGCTGTTTTATTCGGAAATTCCCCATATAGTTCAAATGTCTAATTTGCAAGCATTTATACTTCTCGCCGAATATGGCTGATTTGGCTGCGTACACGGCCTGAGTATCCTATATTGCATGCATTTCTCTAGGAACAACATTAAAACATTTGCGCGTTGTGGCGAAGTAGTAGTGTAAGCGGCAGCTCGAAAACTTGAGTTTGTAACCAAATATTTTTCCAAAAAGTCGACTATTTTAGATCTGCGGTCCCTCATTAAGTCTGTATCGACAGTAGAAGAACTAAGTATTCTTTTTGTATTTTCGAAGGTTTACTCAAAAATTCTTAGCTAGACCTGCGTCATTTCCAAGAAAACTTTAATTATAATGCGTACCTGGCAGGTGACAGTCCTTTAAATCCCATATTCTTATGAAAATTCTTTCTGCTGTGTGAATAGGATATTTGTAAACTTCTTTCTATTCATCTGTCGGCCTTTTCGAAATACTATTCCATATTAGGCATAATTTGATAATACTGAAAAAAAAAAGAATTTTTGAATCAAGAGAACAAGATTACCTTGAGAGGAATAGTTAAACTTGGACATAAAGGTCCCTCATTTCATGAGCCATTGTGACTATTGCGAATCTTTAGCACCGATTCCGGAAATTTGGAAAGCTGATACAAAATTGAGATAAATTGATGGATTTCCTTACCTTGGCTATAGTTTTTTATATCCCCAGATTGGTCGGAATGTTTTTTTTTTGTGATCTCCATTGGTCTTCATCAATCACATTACTGCTTTTCAATTAGACAATTTTAACAAAGGGAACATCTAAATTAATGTTTGGATAGTTAGATCGACCAACCAACCTTATCGATATGTTTCCGCAGATTCTGTCAAACTCCATTGACTTTAAGAGTAAAGTTTTATTTGAATCCTTTTCGAAGTCCATAGAATACAATGACATCGATTAACCACTGAAAAAAAATACTTTTTGACTCTTCGATCTAAGCTCACCTTTGCTGCACATTCAGTTGGCAGTCGAGTTACTTGAGATGTCCGCATTGAAGCATATTTTTGTTACTTTGGTAATTTAATCATCAGGGTGATTACTTGGGTAATTAAACCACCAGGGTTTACACTTGGGTAGATAAACCAGCAGAGAATAGACTTGGGTAATTGAACCGCCTTTGACTCCACTAACCCACTCACGTTGTCGGTCTTTCTCTGAAATGTCACGGGTAAATTATTGAAAACTTAAAAGTCAGCATTTTCAAAGCTCGTTTCGCATGCAGAACCTTGCGCGTTATTTGTTTTACTGCTTTCACATGTTGATGATCGTGCATAGTCTTTAGATTTGGCAAACCTACTCGGCAGGGTTTTTCGCTGTTGTTTCGTGAAAAATAATCTGCTCACAAATTGTTTGATGCATTGGCATTGTCCACGCAGAGTATTCAATGTATTTGAATTTTCAATTCTTATGGGAAGCTCGAAATAGTTAGCGGCAGACAAATATTGTCATAAAAAGTCGAAAACACTATTTCATTCCTCATTATTGACAAAATAAAGAACATTCTACAAAATCTCTATGTCACTTCGAAGTATACTTGCTAAATTTTTAGCCATTTACAAGAAACCCCCTTTAACAATAATGTGTACCTGGTGGATGGCAGTCCTTTAATCACTTCTTGTTCATTCTTTGTGCTGCATGTGTACTTGGGAAATCCTTATAATTCAACCGCCGGCCTGATTGTCTCATTTAAACATCACGAGACATTTTGAGACTTTTATGACTCTTTAGAACTTAACATTCGAGCCTGATCCTCAAAGGGATTTGGTTTAATTTGAAACCTGATAGAAATTTCGATAGAATGACGGATTTCCTTACCTTGGCTATCCTCTAATTATGTCCCACTATCCTCTAATTTCGCTACTTTCCATTATTGATTGGAAGGATAAATACGGAAACTCCTTTTGTTCGTAGTGCATTCCATTGCCTTTAGTGTTCAACCACTGCATTTCTCCGTTGGAAATAGTGTTTTATTGGAACGGGGCGTCTAAAACAACGTTTGAATAGTCAGAGCGACGAACGAACCTGATCGAATGTTTCCGAAGTCCATAGACTTTTTTTTTCGAAGTCCATAGAATACCATGACATCGATTAACCACTGAAACAAATACTTTTTGACTCTTGGATCTATGCTCACCTTTGATAAAGTTTCAGTTGGCAGTCGAGTTACTTGAAATACCCGCATTGAACCAGATTTTCGTTATACTTGGGTAGTTGAACCAGCACGGATTATTCTTGGGTAATTAAACCACCAGAGGTAACACTTGGGTAGATAAACAAGCGATTTTGTTTTCTTTTTTCTTGGGCGCAGGGATTTTTCTTGGGTAACTAACTGCTTGTAAGTATTGCAGCTCCAGTTCTAAAAAAGGGTTTGAATTGCTGATTTTAAATGTTTTGATTCATTATTCGGTAAGAATCTGCATCTTGTGCAATAAACAACGGTAAAATGAAGGCGTTTTAGTGGCGAAATTCCACAGAGAGTCCAAATCCCAAATTTGCAAGCGTTTAAATATTGAAAATCTACCAAGCCGTGTTCTAAAATGCCTAAGACGTTGCAAATCTCTACTCGGATAGTTCAAACTTTGAATTCCTATGGCCTCAGATAAGCGCCTGGGGCAGCTCGAAATATGGAGAACGTAGCCCGTAGTTGTATATCCCCTAAAAAGTCGAAAATACTTTAAACTATGTTAGGTTTGTGGTCATCTTTATGGCTACATTTCCCAAGCTTTCTATAGTGGTCATACAACCTTATTCAAATGTCGCGCCATAATTCCCCATTTCGTAAGATTCTTAGCTAGACCTGTGTCATTTCCAAGAACCCCCCCTTCAATAAGAATTAACCTGGTGGTGACAGTCCTTTAAATCACACATTGTTCAGATAATTTCATTCTTTGGGCTTCAGGAATGTAAATTTTTGAAATCCGTATTATTCAACTGCCTGCCTTTTTCACACACAAGATAAAATTTAAAATGTCTGGAAAAAACCACATTAAAATCAGGGGAACAAGAATACCGTGAGAGGAATTATTATTGTTTGAGACATAGAAATAGGTCTCTTTTACATGCCATTTTGGGACTCCTTTTTAGAATCTTTAGCACTTCCTCACAACAGAAAGGTAATTTGAAACCTGTAACAAAAGTTGGATAAAATTATGAATTTCCTTACCTTGACTATAGGTTGAACTGTTTTCTTCCATGCCAGCAGGGAATGATAATTGCAGAATCTTCTATTGCCTCAATTCCTTTTATCTCCAATGGTTTTAGCATTCATCTATTGAATTATTCTTCTCCCACAGTTCGTATCACTTGAAAGACTTTCAGGGGAAGTCGATTCGGAATACTATTTCAAGCATCACATTTTTTGTAAAATAGACGTCTGGCTTTGATAAACCACTGAAATGAATCCATTTTTAAAGATATTTGCATCCAAGCTTGCCTTTGAGCCTGAGGGAGTCTAGGGTTACTTGAAAGATCCGGGATGGGACTGATTCCACCCGTCGCTTGGGCCTTTCTCACTCGGCCTTTCTCCCGCATCATAGACACTCACTTTATCGGTCTCTCTCTGGAATGGACAGTATGAATTTCGCTTCTTAGCACATGGCTTTTCTAACTGATACGATGTAGTTTGCATTTTCCGCCTTCATTATTTCCACAGCGCGTGCAAAAGTTTCGCTGTTGTTTCAGAGTGTTGCATGATAAGTAGGATACTCAAAGGAGTGTACTAGCTCATAACAGCGCTAATGTTTAGTCTACGGTCATTTGTTTCAAATAACAACACTAACCTTACGATACGGTAAGATTCAGATGCCAATAGGACTATATGATTTGCTTGATTCCGGTTCATTCACTCTCCTTGTTTTAGCTGTTTTTGTTGCATTCTATTTGCATCTGCTTCAAAGTCACAGTATTTGCATTTCATATACCTGAAGTGGTTAAATAGCGTAAAACTCGAAAAGTTACTAACCGACTGTGGAAGATATTCTCGCTTGGAGCCCATTGTAGTCTTTTGTTCGACCTATCTCCTCGAGTTATTCTGTTATATCAAAAGCTCCTTTTGTACCAGAAAGTGGCAAATAAGACAGGAATCACCGGCTACTACTTTTGACGACCAGATAGACACTCGAAACCGGATTAGAACTTTTCGTAAAATCTCTAAAAAAAAAAAAAAGGCGTTTTTTCTAAATTGTGTTCCATCACACCTGTAGATGATCCCGTATTTGTGGATATGGCGTCTGCTGAATCTTCCAGACTCCGAACCTCTTCCGATGAGACAAGTGGCGAATTAGGTAGACTAGCTCAGATTTCCAACCACGTATATGAGTCTATATTTTCCTTCGATAACTCTCTCTCTAGAAAAAATTCATTTTTGAAGACACTTGAATCCAATCTCACCGTTGAAGCAGTCGGCCGTTTCTGTAATCTACTCATTCAAGCAATCTCCACTCAAAAGCCATTACAAAAGCGACAAGGGTGGGACCCATTCCACCCTCTCCTTCTCGCGCCGTCTTCGTATTCAAAGCTGTATCTAATCCGGTGGCAAAGTGGCGTATCAGGTACCACTTTACTTGTCACGCGGTCTTGGTAGGCCAATCTCCGCACCCGGATGTATGTAATCGCTCCGTATTCCTATGCATTCGCAGTCTCTGAAATGTTCAAGTTATCCAAAAGCCTTCCACACTTATCCTATTCTTTGCAGTGATTGTTTAAACGCAGAAAAGGTCCGTTTGTTTTACCCACTTCTTGAGAAAAGACTATATTTTCGCACCGGGACCCGTGCAAATGTCATTCAATGTATTGAAAATAAAACCTATTTTTAATTGAAATCCGAACGCTCCAAAAATCATCGACCCACTGCATCATGGTTATCTCCATTTCGAGACTAATGAATTTTACAAGTTTTCGCTTACAAGAAATCTTCCATTCTTTTTCGAAGCCCATCGCAAGACATGAGAAATTTCAACGACCAACCTCGGAATGTACCCAGCCTCTTCTGTACATATGTCCTGTCGTATAATTCCCCAACTCGAGAGGGACTCTTTGTTTCTCCATTATCTCAATTGAAGGCAAAGTATTTGAAAAGAGGGACTGAAATAGATGTGTTATAGATATCAGCTGGGACCAACCAAAAACAATGAGGAATAGAGAACATAACGGACACAGACTTCTCTCATCAACTGTGTACAATAAATATGCGTCCACAAAACGGGGCACAACACCACAGTGGCTGAAACCGAAAGTCAGAACGGGCGGTCTAAAATTCGATATAAAGAGAAAGAGGGGAAATTCACCTGGCTACCACCAACCAACTACGAGTACTCAAAAGAACGCGAGTAATAAATATAGTCAAGTATAATTCGAGTTGAATAGGTGAAATACCTGAAATAGACTTCTTAGCTCCCAGAAATCATAGCCAAATAATTCGACATTTCTCTTTCGTAACATTTTCAGACACTTTCTAAATTTTCCAAAATTCAGCAAAAATTTTTTTTTGATCGTAGATAATGAAGGTAAAACGCGAACGGAGATCCTTTGTTTTCGAAAAGGAAATTCAACCGTTAATATTCCAGAAATGTCCATTTTTATTGTTAAAAACTCACCTTAAGGCTTGGTTGTCTTGAGGTAGATCACACGGATGTCCTTGGTCACCTCCTTGACCTTCTGTCTCAGCTTCTTCACTTTCGCCCCCACTCCTTCGCCGTTTCTCCTCTTCTTGTCCAATGTGCCACATGTCGTACGACTGCGCTTCAGGATTCTAACGTATTCCTCCACCTCCTTCGGAATCATATATTGAGGAATGCGGAGGATCATCGCAAAGGCGCGCTTGATCTCATCTACGGTGTCACGGAGCATCTGGAAATGCGACGCTTTTGTTCAAATTCATTAAGAAAATGTATCTCTTTTGGCGACATGGCTTCTCCATCGCTGTCGTTTTCAGATTCGGAGTCGTCTCGGGGAGCGGCGACGGCCTTCGGGCGATGGGGCGACAGTCCGGCTCCTCTTCTGGTGTCTCCTCTGGTGTTGTCCATCTCCTCAGGCTGCGTCTTCTGCGTCCTCGGCTGCTGAGACATCTGTAACATTGGCATTTGAAAATTAGTGCAAAAATGAATTGAAAATTGAGCAACGTGAAGAAGAAGCAATGGGAAAGAAGAAAATCAAATGCTTTTCAAAAAAAAATTGTGTCATCAGTCGCTTATTTACAGTTAGTCCTATGCGCTGTCGATATGAAGATGGTTTAAGAGAAAACGAATGCGAAAATAGGTTAGGCGAGCAGGAACAGAGCATGTTTGACACAACGATGGCCATTTTCTGGGCTATATTGCATTGCGATACTAACATTGCAGAGAGAGAGAGAGAGGAGAGAGAGAGAGAGAGAGAGAGAGAGAGAGAGAGAGAGAGGAGAGAGATCAAAGGTATTCATACTCACGGAGAGGGAGTTCCTGCGGTCTTGGATCTTCGGCTGCTCTGCGGCGTCTCCTTCTTCGAGACATTCTCTTTCTTCGGGGAATCGGACGGAAAATCGAAGTCCATGATGGAACCACCCCTTTTCTGCGTTTTCATCATCTCCTTTTCCAGGTCAGAGGGGTAGGTGTTGATGAGGTTGCCAGCCTCTGGCTCCGGCGGCTGAAAAAGTAACTATTTCACCTTGAAATTTCCATAAAATATTGGGCATAAAAATTCAAAGTGGTCCAATCGAGCCCAAACTTTTTGTCGAAGTAACTTAGGACTCTCAAAAATAAGAAACAACGTGGAATTCCGCGTATCGAGTTTTGGATCGCGATACCGTAATTGCTAATCGGGGCACTGTAACTACCTTCAGACTTGCGAAAATCATACATTTGAAATAGATAGCTCAATTTACTCAGAAAAAGATAGTTTTTAAGTAAAAATTTTCGTGTTTAGAAAAAGTTAGAAGCCGAACTGTGTTGACGAATGTTCTCCAAAATATGGGGGAAAGTCTTCGCTGTTTTTTATATGTTGTTAACGGGAGAACTTGGTTTTTTACAACTAGTTCCCATAAATGTTGATCATTAACATTCAGGAGTTGGTTAAATCTTCAAGCTTGTAAAAATAGTGGCTAGTATGCGAAAACTCAATTTTCAAGAAGGTTTGATTAAGCCCCCATTCTATGTTTGTTTCTCAACCTAAAACTTATTTTAGACGAATTTTAGCATAAAAAACGCGTTCGTAATTAGCGGCTGACAATTATAGCCCAGCACTGAAACATTGAATGACTTAAGTCGTTCTAATGTTTTAATACTTCAATTCCATTTCCTCTCACTCAATGTGGGCTCTCCTCTCTCTCTCTCTCTCTCTCTCTCTCTCTCTCTCTCTCTCTCTCTCTCTCTCTCTCTCTCTCTCTCAAATAAATAAAAACTTACACTGCTCGTCGGCTCCGTGTGGATCTCCTGATCCAGGCGGATCACTCGGACGATCTCCTGCTCCTTCCTCCCAATCGGCTGTCCCTCATCTCCGATTTCCTCCTTCTTCTTGACTATCGGCAAATCAACGTCTCCCGTCTCCTCCCCCTTCGTCTTCTTCTCTACTCTTCCTCGGAGGACCTTGTTCTGAATTTACATAAATTATGAACCATTTGTGTTCCTACAACCTTCGGAGGCGTCTTCTTCGCCCTCCTATCAATGACAGGGTAGGCGGGGAACTTCTTGTCCGGTGTGGCGTCGATGGTACAATCCTGAAAATTCTATTTTAGTAGATCGAAAAAATGTCCAAAATTTAGTTAATACAAAAACTTGTTTCGTTTCAAACGTGTGTTTTGATTATTATTGTTCTCAACAATCTAAGGTGAAACTGTTCCTTCTCAGAATGGAATATATTGCCCCCAACTTATACTTCTCGCCAAAGCAATTTTTGGCGAATTTGGCTGTGTACACCCCTGAATATCCTATTTTACAGGCAAAACTCCAAGAACTACATCAAAATATTGGTACGAAGTAGTTTTGTCAACAATTATATTTTTAAGGAGCATTCACACTCTTTCGAAAGGTAAAAAAAATGTTAACTACTGTAACCATTCGAAATTTGAAGTGGTTAAATACAATTATTCTCCTCGCAATTCCAATTTGCCCCATTTAGCGGCGTACACGGCCTGAGTATCCTATATTGCATGCTCTCTTTTGGTAGATCGAATTTAGGTAAAACAGCAAAACATTGAAACGTTGTGACGAAGCATTTTCGGCTTCACCTAGTGCTATTTTACTTTTGCAGAAAAAGGCACCTTGCGAGACCGATCGCGGGTTAAACGCCCGTCGCGCGCCACTTCGAACTGCGCTATGCGACCGGTGTTAGCCAAACTGCTGCTCATCGCTATAAATGCGTTGCAGATCAGCATTTGGGTTTTCAAGGTGGGCTTGTCACTGAACGTTCCCTTTAAACTGTACTTATGAATTTTTATACACTGTTAGAAAAAAAATGAATGCGATTTTTGAAACTTTTGAAACAAAATTTCGTAAGATGTGAGAAAAGGTGCGAGAGTGGCCCTTTAAGTAAACAGTTGGCTTACCTCTCTCACAGGATTCGCTTCAGCCTTTCTCCCGAACATTCCCTTCACTCCAGTCTTCACTCGGTCCCAGGTCCTCTTTACGAAGCCTTTCTTCGGAGACGGACTCTTCTTCGGCTTCACCGCCTTCTTCTCACTCTTGCCCATCTTCGCGAGGGGCCCTTCAGGGTCTTCCTGGCTCTTCCTCTTCCTCAGCTCCATGCGGCCTTGCTTGGGAGGACGGGAGGGGTCGATCTCCACGTCCTCGGGCCTCCTTTTCTCCGTCTTCTTTCTCTGAACAAACATTATGTATAAGGTTAATGGAATGGTATGAGAAGCATAATGTAAATGAGTTCCATAATTGTGACAGAAAGAGAGTCAGAGAGAGAGAGAGAGAGAGAGAGAGAGACATAAGGAGAATCATATATAGCTGTCGCCAAATGAGCACCCTGCCCAATACGGCCTTAATGCAGCAGTCGTGCGATACTCAGGCGGAAATAGTGTGCGAGCAGCGCAGACGCAGAGAAAAAGCGGCTTTTAAGAGCTGATGCTCGTTTGGCGACAGCTATAGGCTGTTTCCAACAGATGGTTTTTGGAACAACGGCTTTTTTTGGAATCATTTCACTACTTGGGAACGCCAAGCGGCTGGCAAGAAACACTGATACCATAGATGAACAAGCACCCGTAGATTCGGTTGAGGGGGTCGCGCCGAGCCTAATTTCCTATTTGGGGGACTCGCGCCACAGGTCTCATTTGTAATGTGGGGGTCGCCCAAAACGGACCCCACAGGTAGCTTGTACATGTATGACTGATACTCTCCGCCAAATCTACTTCGGCAGATTTAGCTGCGCCTGAGTATCCCATACCCCGTGCATTACACTAACAACAACAGCAAAACTTTGGCACGTTCTAAAGAAGTAATTTTGGCTTAAGTTATAGCTAATTGTCAGGTCAGATAATTGCGATTCGCGGCGGGACCTAATGTCCTTGGAGAATTCGGCCTAATCCGGTGTCCATTTTTCGGAAACGCACTATAACGACCCCATAAATGTTGGCATGCCTGAGAAGGTTCTTTATTCCTCAGTGGGGCTTGTGCTCCCGGTGGGATGCAATGACAACAGTCCTTTAGGAATTGACAAAATGGTGTTCCGTTTTTTGGAATCCTACCATAACGCAGTTGTAAATAACCCCCTTAATTTTGTGAGAGAAAGAGAGATTAGAATGAGGTGAGATTTGCAAAAGAAAAACCCTCACCTTACAACAAGAGATCATCTGAGGGAGCCTCGCCCAGCCCTTTTTCCCGCGTCCCCGGCATCTCCGCTCCTTCGCACCTCTTTCTCCATCTTTCCTCCATTCGTCTCCTTCCTCCCCTCTTTCTTTCTTCTCTCCCTGAGCCTCCTGGCCACCGGCTCCTCCGCGCCTCCTTCCTTCTTCTCCAGCTCCTGCTTTGCCTTCTCCGGCCCCGCCTTCGTCTTGGCTTCCTTCGTCGGGTCCTCCTTGCTTCTCTCCATGATTCTTTCTTCCTTTCTCTCCTTCACTTGGTCGCTTGAGCGCTGGGTTCTTTTGCTTTTTTCGCTGGTGAACCTCGTCTTTAACTCTGAAAACAAAAAGTATATATCATAGGGAAAAGTTAAACCAACCGGCTTGCCGGGTCAAGACGTATGAATGAAGAAAATTAGAATTTTAAGTTGCGTTAAACCAAAACCTTCGCTACTATTTCTATTTCTGCCGTGGCTGAACGATCTATAAACGACAAGAAAACAAAAAGAAACTGCTGGTTTGAGAGATTCTCGAAAATTGGTACAACTCTGATGTATTCTAGAGAACTCAGTCTCTCTGTCTCTCTCTCTCTCTCTCTCTCTCTCTCTCTCTCTCTCTCTCTCTCGAAACAACACATTTCAATCACCGAATAAAGCGTTAACTATGAGAACAGAAAAGTTGGTTGAGATACCCTTTATTTAATTTAAAATACTTGTAAATCTAAGTAGTGAGTTTCTTCATAGCGGATTGGTCGATGACCTCGTATCCCTCGGGAGTCGCCTCCTTCTTTGTCTCTCCCTTCTTCGGTTCCTCCTTCAAAGGCTCCATCGCCTGTTTTCCCTCTTCTTTCCTCGCCTCTTCAGCCTGTTCCTCTTGCCTCAATCCCTCCTGAATCCCCTCCTTCGATGGCTGTGTTTCTCTTGCACTGATCTTCTTTGATTGATCCTGTGTGGTTGAAGCCTCAATCGGCTGTTCCTCAGCAGACGTCATCGGGGGAAATCCAGCCAACGGAGGAGGAGGAGGGTTGCCCATCTAAAATTCATCTTATTTTCACTTTTGAGTTGGAAATTCAAAGTTTGTGATTATTTTTTACGCTGGTTATACAATTTCAGGCGATATTTAATAGAGGTCTAACTCTCACATGGATTTCTGCGGAATTTCACGACACCACAAATTGTGAAAACTGTAAGACAAACGGTAAATTCAGCCAAAATCAACAGAGGATTACTTTCTTTAAACGATTTTAAAATACCGCAAAAGTTGCATATTGATTTCAAAACGCTGAATTTTCTGAGAGCGCACCATTGACAATTAAACGAATCATCGCGAACCGATTGTCAGATGGTCTTGCCACGAAAGTTTTGCTGAACAAAATGAAATATGTAATTCCAAAAAGGTATCTTAAAGATTTTAGGGTTCCGTTCATTTCCCAATTCTTTTTCTGCCTGCTGCCTGCCTCAAAAGTCAGTCAAAAGGTTTTGTTCGGGCAGTCGTACAAGCTTCGAAACCAAATGTTGAGGGTTTTGTTAAAGCCAAAAGGCGAATTCTTCAAGAAAAAATACCCTGTTAAACCGAAACATTTTAAACATATTTTTCAGCTTTGGTGGTGTAATAATAATAATTTTTAACATTCTAGCTTTTCTAGCTTCAAAAAAATTGCGTTTTGTTTATTTTCGAAACTTTTCTAGCCCTAAACAGACTCTCGCTTGCAAAGTTTTCCCACAATTCAACGGAAGAAACTCACGGGAGGGGCAGGAGATTCTATCGGTTGGGGATACATCGGAGTCGCTTGAACAACTTCTGCAGAAGGGGGCAGTGCAGGCGGAGGGGCAGGAGATATCAGAGGAGGAGCCATCGGGTGCTGCACGGAGGACGAACTACCGTAGTTGGGGAAATTCTACAAACAAAAGTATAAGCAAAAGGCCCTTTGACTGACCGAAATGTTGCCAATGCTGTTGGCATAAAGCCTCTTCCGTCTTCTGAATCTGCAACAGTAGATTCCAACTCCGACTGAGACGCCAATTATGACGACGAGTACGAGGATTCCCAAGATGACTCCGATTATGACAGACATTGGAGAAAAGATGAAACAGACGGAAAATAGACAAAAGAAGACAGAAAATGCTAATTCACAGCCACATCTGATGAACATGATTAACATACGATGGAGTAGCATTCGAACTACGGCATATTAGCATATTTGAGAAAGTACCGTTTTATCTGCGGCCAAATGGAAATAATATGCTAATTGCGGAAAGATGCAAAGAATGCTGCCTTGATGACTGATTAGATACGATTATCCCATATGGACAGAGCATGGATAGAACGTTCTCATTTTATTTATATATTTTGGCGACATATTGTGAGATAATTTGGCAAACGTTATATTTTTCAAATGAATCCAGAGCTGAATAATTTGGGTATTGGTTCTGTCACGAGAATTTATGATCTACCCAAGGGCGCATCATGTTGTATGCGGTAAAAACAAAAAAAAACAAATTAGAGTTTTAAGGGCTCGTAAGGGGCCTTTTCAGAATCGCATGCTAATGAAGACTTGGTAAGCATTTTGCGCACGGCCGTAGTCTGGAGCGGTGTTCGGAAAAATTGTTTCAATTGAAATGGTTCGATTAGCATACGTTCCATTCCCAATCAGAAAAGGCCCCTTACGGGCCCTTTAACGAAATCCACGATATTTTTATGATATACTTTTCAAGATCGTTACTTTAAATTTTCTTTGTAAAATGTCCATTCCGCGGGAATATCATTTGTACAAACGATTCCAACCGCGTTCTAAATTGTTGTTTTACGAGTCCACGGCGTTTCAAGTTGGTATCTCGGGTCAACGTGGCGGAACCATGTGCTTTCTTATAACATTTGGTTTGGGGCAATTGGTAAAGTACACAATCCGTTTTTTCGGTCACTGTAGTTCCTTCATACGTTAAAGGCAGAGGCCCACAAAAATGAAAATGGACCTGTCCATAGCGTAGCGTAGGCTAGAGAGCGTCATTTTCAATGATGTGGGCCTCTGCCTTTAAAGGCAGTGTGTCACCAAAATTCAACCTACTCAGAATTTGAAACTCATGCTATTCAAAATTAGATATTTCGAACACGATTCGAACAATGTATATATTTGCCAAAAATGTTTCTTACTTGCTTATATTTGGCTCCCCAAAGTTTTCCCGCGAAATTTTTGAACTGCAATTAGCATGCCGCTCTCTCCATTTCTAATGGTGAAAATGGCTCTCTAGTCTCACGTTACGCTGTGTACAGGTCCACCCGCACGGTTTTTTGCAAAGCACCGGTTGTTTATCAGCTCCTTTCGTGGCGGGACTCTTTGTACCATGGAGAAAATGAGGCGGGGCTTGGCAAAGTTCCAATTCTGTTTTTGAAGTGATCCGAGTTCCCATTTGGAAAGGCCGTGAGGGAAATATCGTCTATGAGAACCGAACGCACTAAGAGACAATGAAAGACGGCAGAAAACAGCAGCAGCACATATCGCCTGCCGGCTGTCCCAGATTTCTCCCCTCTCTGGCGCCGTCGTCTGCACACAAGTAGAACCCCTACGACGACTGGAGTCGATTCTAACATCCGCTAGAGTATTGTGAGGGGCACCTGCAGCAACGACGAAAAGGGAACCTTTCACGTCCAGCCAGACCACAGCCAGCGCTGCCTACATCTTACAGCCATCGAAGTCAGCCACATTTTCTCTCAATCCCTTTACCGAATACATGGTTATGTTTACTGTTACAAACATGTCGCTCTCTTGTAGCCAGTTTATTGTGGATTGATCTCAGAACTTTTCCTTCAGCAGGCAACTATGGCTCGGTTAAGACGAATGAAGAGACTCACGCCTTCTTAATTGAGCGCAAAATTTAAGTTGCCTAAAACCCAAAGAAAGATTTCAGTTTGACTTCCAATTGTTAGCTATATAAGCTGAACCACGATGGATTGTCGTGTTATTTGCATTCTTCGTTGTTTGCATAAAAGTTGGGTAAATTTTGGAGAAAGGAAGATCTTGCCTCAGTTTACATGGTCAGTATGAAGAAGGTTGTTTATTCTCAAATTAAGAACAATTCACCAGATGGTCGTTTCTATGCCTGCTCCTTTGTTTCCCTTCTCTCCATGTCCATTGGGATTCTTCTGTATTCGTTGAACATCTCCATCCTCCGTTTGAACTCCTCACTCTTCATAATCTCCTCCTTCATTCTATCCCACTAAAATCACATTTACTCATTAATATAAAAGAACAACCTCATTGCGTCTATTCGACATATGTGATCCTGCGTAGAAACCGATGCCCAGCACCAGCAGATGGGAGAAGAAGCCGCATCTGCCGGCCCGAGGGTACCTGTAGTGGTAGAATCTGTGCTGGTAGTACATTCGAAAAAAAGTTGATGTCTTTGGCTGCGAGAGAGCTCTTTTAAAGAGAAATCAGGGCTTGCGAAACAAGCCAAGTGACGTCGATAAGTGATCGGCGGTTGTGAAACGGAGAGGGCAGAGAACAGTCGCACGGATTGCACAGAGCACTGGCGAGACGGAAAAAAGTGGTAAACTACGTTTAAGAAATCGCTTAGATCGGTGATTGGGTTTAGAATCAACAGAATTCTCTGTAGCCAATAACTGAATGTTTTCGTCTTTGAGATTTTAAAACAGCTTGTATAAAAGTTTATTGCGTACTTTGCAAGATGAGATCATTAGGCATTAAACCTGCTAATCATTTTCAACACAACAACTGCTTAAGGTAGATCACAGCCATAATACTAAGTAAACCCTGTTAAGGACAACAAATGTACATATACAATTCAAACAACATTAAAAGTCCCCTTTTCAATCGGATCATTGGAAATCGTGCAGCATATCCTCCAGTTCCTCCTCCGTCGTTACGTGGCTTTGGTCCCAAACCAACTGCTGTCTGGGATACAGTACTCCGTTCCTTCGATCGGAAATATCCAACATCAAAAGACTGATATTCCTTCTGGCAGCCGTCGGTCTCACTTGGAAGTAGTGCTGCGTTCGTCCTCTATATAGTCGATCTGGAAAATATTGTTATGCTATGCAGAGTTTGGCGCGTTTTCCGATACAAAAGAAACAAAAACGAGTTCCGGAAAGACAGCAGCGGTGGATTTCAGATGAAGAAGGCCATGTGATTTCAGATTAAGAAGGCCCTGTGTGGTCCTACCACGAAATCGCAAATGAACTGAATTTACTCGCTTTCGTACTACCTTCGTAGTCCCTTTCTCAGTAAAAAATTGCACTTCGTTTTGTCAGGAAAAACTGCCAAACTAACCCGCTTTGTTAACATCGTCCCATTTCTTTGACCTTAGAGCTTGTTGAATTCCCATTGTTGAGATTTTGGCCAAAAGATCCGCCTGAATCAACAATTATTCCGAAACTAATGTTGATGCACCCATTCATTGCCATGATCTCCTGAGTGACTCCTCACGTGTTCCACAACCATGCCCTTAGGCAATCTCTCAGAAAGAGTTATCACTATGTTCAGTTCCTCTCTGTACTTCTCAATCACCCTCGGTAAAATACTGAAATGTCTCCTTATGTATCATCTCTCTCTCTCTCTCTCTCTCTCTCTCTCTCTCTCTCTCTCTCTCTTCCTACGTTTTGGCCCAATTGGGCGTTGCTGGAGGTACCCATCGTTCTCTTTCTGCTCTGATGTAATGAAGGGCTAGAACGGTTACCAGAGAGTCAGTGAGTAGATGAATCGGATTACTGTAAGAGTGGAATTGTTTAGAATGCTTAGGAAATTCTACTTTTTCTCCGGAAGATTCAGAAGAAGAAGTAGAGACTGAAGGACGGCCTGAATCTCCGCTCGATTGCTGTCGTGAGGTGCATCCAAACGAACAGCCCTATAACAATCCAATTATCGATTGTCACTACCACAATTACCTGTTAATTCTGTGTCCTTTTGTCATATAAATACCGTATCCAGACTTGTTTCCGCCGCAGGACCCATCTGTGAACACCGCCTCTCCCCCAAAACAAAGTTCTGAAGCTGCCTGTGGGGTTAATCCTGGGTTTTCCGATTCTTCGTAAAAACCAGAATAGTCCCTGAAACAGAAAATCTTTGCAGTCCATCTTGACTTCAATACGGAATTTCATCCGGAATCCATCCGATGTCTTCTACCGTATTCTCAGGGGAATCCACAACAACCCACTCGTCGCTCGATTTCGTCTTTTCGTTTTTGGTGGTTGAAAAAAGTCTGTAATGGGAATGTTCTCTCTAGAGAAACAAAAGTAACGTACCCTTTGATTCTTTGTAAAATCTGCATTCTTGGCTAGTGGAAATCTGCAAATAAAAAGGATGTTTCGAGATAAAACAGCTATTGAAGATTAGAAAATTAGCAACACAAGAGGGAAGATACATTTGCTGAACAATAGGTTAACAGGATTTATGTTCTCTCTCCCCTCTCTCTATCTCTCTCTCTCTCTCTCTCTCTCTCTCTCTCTCTCTGTGTGTGTGTGTGTGTGTGTGTGTGTGTAGATCAGAGTTCAAAAATTTCCTATCTCCATTCTTCCGCGTGTTTCGCAATGGTCCCGCTGTCTCTCCCGTCACTGTGTGCTATTTCACAAGCAATGGAGGATATATAAACCCCCGGTCCGTCTGTCTCATTATACCCTCTCTTTGCACCTCAGCTAACAAAAACCAACATTTTTCAGTTAAAGTCAAAACTATTCGCCATGGGTCTCTTTTCTCATTTGATAGTGTTGGCCGTTGGTTTCTACGGAGGATCTCATATGGCCAGACATTACGAGGTAGTTCAGAAGAAAAAGGAGGAAATGGAGATATTTCAGTTGGACCGAATGAGAGATGACGTCATGAAGAGTCACTGCAAAAGGAGGATGGAGGAGATTTTGAGGGAGTACAAAAGGGAGGAAATCAAGAGATGTCACTGCCAAAAGGACACCAATGTTCAATAAATGAGTATTAAATTGGGAAAGAGCCGATTTTTGATTTACGGAAATAAAGCGAAAAACTAAATTTGTCATTTTACAAAAATGTTGAGCCAACTCGAAGAAAGACCATTTTAAAATGCATTGGTTAAATCTATGAAGCGCCAAAAAATGTGAAAATTGTGAAAAGTTCTATTTCCAAGCAAAAAATATCACGTGCAACGTGAACAAATAAACGCGTTGTGCGAAAAATGATGTTTGTCGGTCGATAAAAGCGAATGAGATGGAATAGAGAAACAGACACACTCGGCGTCTCTGACCAAGCGGTTGCAAGATCACGGAATACCTCAGAAATAAATTCATGACAATAGTGGTTAGAAACATAATTTTATTTGTTTTCTATTGTTAATTGCAAAACAATCCTTTGATATTGCATTCCAAGCGAAGGTTTTTGAAGTTGTGTAAAAGTTCAAAACTATAAATATGTTGACATCAGGGCAATCTACTTGTTTATTTAACGGCAAATGCAAAACAAAGGTGTTTGCGCTGTTGTTTACGAAGGACTCTCTTCTTTTATCGTTTCCTCTATCTATATCTCAATATCTCTACCTCTCTCTATCTCTAAATGCCTCTCTTTTTTCTATCCTTTTGCTATATGTTTTCTTCCCGTTTCCCTATCTTTGTCTACGTCTCTCTCTCTCTTTCTCTCTCTCTATCGTTCTCTCTCTCCTCTCTCTCATCGCCAACTCTCCCTATCCGTTATTTATGCTCTCCGCCACCGCAAAATCCGAGCACAGAATTCAATAACGGCTCTCCAACCGGGATTCCGATTACACGGGAATCCCCCTCCCCCACATATATCAGTCTTTTCCGTTTTTCTGTCGGATAAACACACATCTCGGCGGCAGTCAGCTGTTCCATCGACTGTATTTCTCCTAAGACACAACAAAACAACACACAAACATCTATTGAATCAATTTTTAAGCTATTTTTGTCAATCCAATATTTAAATTGTGGAATACAATCTTCACTGAAGCATTCTATTTGATCAATTGATTTCATTTGCAATTTTAGAACGGAAAACGAAGAGAAAATTAGGATGAAACAGGTTCTTAAAGTGTATGACTTTAAGATGGATGTATTTATTAAATAATAAATGTAAATTAGTGAATAAAGCGTGCTAATCGAGGCAATTACCGGCCGCGCGTCTCCGTTTCTCCGTTGGCCTCGGCGATCAATAGACACTCGACTGCCACTGCCCACCTCACTCAGTGTTTCAGCCCCTTTTGACCTCGCAATTAGGCATTTTAAGCAAATTATAGACTTTAATTGGGTTTTAAATAAAGAAAATTATATAATTTTTTAAAAACTGGATTCGAAAAATAGATTCTCTGGAAAAGAAACAGTTTTTTTTTATTGCAAAAACAAAGGAAAGACAGAATAGTCTGTTCTTTTACGGAAAATAGTTCGTTTCGCTGCGACGCCGACTACAAAAGCTTTCTTTTCGTACGAAAAACCGCCGCTGCGTCGCTGCCACTTCTGTAAAAAGGGCGTTTCGAATTCATTTATCGCCTTTCTTGCCACAGTGTTTTTACTTCGAAAATTTATTATTGGTTTTCGAATTTCGCTTAAATCCAGTTTGTATGTTTACAGTTTTATTGTTTTTTTAAAAATATTAATGTCTACCAATTATATTAAGCGTAGAAAACTTCTCAACTAGCGCGAAAACTGAAAAGCATGCATACGATTCGTGGCGCGGATTATCAAGCGCTGGCGTACCTTTGACCAACGTGGCCGAGTGGTCTAGTGGTATGATTCTCGCTTAGGGTGCGAGAGGTCCCGGGATCGATCCCCGGCTCGGCCCAACCTTTTGCACTCGTTTGCTCTAACGCTACTTTGAAGAATTAAGAAAGCGATGCAATTATTTTTTAGATATTTTAAAGACATTCATGTTTATCCTCTGTTTCCTTCTGATGTGTAGTAGTAGCCTACCGCCGCCCTCGGAACTGCCGTCCGTCATGTGCGTTTGAGTCGTAAAACGGAATGTCCACTGCAATTAGTGCCCGCACACTCTATTTACGGCCCATATGCCATTTCACGCCCGAACATCTCCTTTTTCTTCATTTTCCCATTTCTCAGACTCCTTTTCATTTCAGCTGGATCGCACTGGCTGGTCGTCGGCCGGTCCGTCGTGGCCCTCGTCCGCCCGAGTCCCTCCTCCTTCTTCGGCCAGGGAATATAGATCTCCTGGATACGGATTGGGAGGGTACATGGAACAACAACCGACTCCGGCACCAGCGCCAAGGGCGGGCAGTCTCGGGCCATCGCACTACGGGTACCCATCGACTTCTGGGAGGAGGACTCTGACAAGGTAGAGAGAGAGAGAGAGAGAGAGAGAGAGACAGAGAGTGCATGTAATGGCGCGTGGATGAATCATGTGCGCCCGTGGGGTAACCTGGTTATAGTTGGAAATTGATTGGGCCCCAACCCTTTGTTTGTGTCTGACCGCAGCGCATTTCATCCGAAATCCAGACTTCTTCAGGCAACACCGTTCGATGGACACGATGGGTCCCCTCGACGGACTGGAGGTCGCCTTCACCGACAACCTACAGGTAAATGGGGTTTTTCAATCAAAAACTTTGTAATGAAAGAAAGGTAGTTTGCTTTCAGACCTAGAAGTAACTTGTATGAACTGTTCCTTTCAGGAGCCTCTGGCTGTGAACACTCAGCCTCTGGGCGTCCCGTATTCCTCGAGCAACTACCGCGCTCCTCTCTCGAACCCAATTCCCTCCCAACAGGCCTTCTGGAGCAGATCTCAGGACCCGTAAGTGTCTCCACAGAGTCTCTTTGTTGTGCTGATCGCCGCCGTTGTCTCATCACCACGCCCTTCTGTTTGATCGATACCGTCCGCCACTCCCTTTTCCGAAAATCCACCTTATCTCTGCCAATCCCAGCCTCTCTTTTCTTAGATCTCTCTGTTTATTCAATTGACACACCTCGATTCCCACAGCATCGCATTTCTCGAAAGAACTTAGGAAGAGAGTAACACATTTTGCTCTTTTGGGTTGAGAGACATTTGGTTCTGACGGATTATTTGGATTTTGCATGAGAAAATTAATCCTTAGTTAGCTCTACCGATATCTCTGCAAAGTTCTGCAAAGTTACTAAATTGCCTTCGTTTGGAGAATTCTCGCAGAATTAGAATTATTAAAAAAGAGATTGCCGCACAAATATGCGTGGAATGCAAAGATCTCACTGAGTGATAGCAAAAACGCGCAGTGGCAGAAAGAGAATTTCTCGTCTTTTGGGAATCTATGGCGGAAAAAATATGAATATGTGACAGTTTTCCATGCGTTGAATTGAATGTAACTGCTCGTGAGCACAAACATGCCAGGCATAATTTTTTTTCAACAATTTTTTCATCGAATCAGGCTCTGTGACTTAACTTTTGATAATCAAATCGATTGATCAAAGAACTCCTCTTTATTTGCTACTGAGAATCGGGATGAGCATACACTTCTCACGCCTCTCTCGTTCAGTTTGCAGCCAATCAGGGGGATTTCCAAAAACTGCCGCAGCACTTTTGAGAGGCTCGCGAAAAGTATGCTCGTTAGAAAACTTATCAAATTTGGGCGCTTCTCTCAATGTTCAGCGTTTTACAAACTCTAGATAATGAACTATAGATATACGAATCGTAGAGTACTCTTTTCTCCATTTTTTGGCGTTTTTCCGTTCTAGGTTCGCGTGTATGGGTGATTACTCCTCGTAAACTGTCCGTATCCGTCGCCTTCCAACATCTTTTTCTTTTCCTCTCTTTTCGAAATCTCTTTCCTGCGAATTCCGATGGCTGCTAAAAAGCGGGCGTTTCCTCCTTCGAGGTGCGTAATTAGTCGTCCTTGTTGGCGGTCGATAGCCCGTGGCTCAACGATTCTTCTTCACACCGCTTCCGCGCATATTTAGCACGTTTTAGATTATTCCACATGGGAGCCTTTTCAGAATGTTACCGTATCAGGACGTCGGAGGGGCGACGGGTCGGCCGGGTTACGGTACGGAGCACGAACAGCTGAAGGCCGACTATTTGATGGCCATGGAGAAGTTGAACCAGACGATGAACAGCATCAAGACCTTCTGGAGCCCTGAATTGAAGGTTCTCGATTGAAGGAAGGGATAACCAGTGGTTTCAGAAGGAAAGGCAGTTGAGAAGAGAAGAAACGACGAGGATAGCACAGCTGGAGAGGATGCTTCACTCAGGCACACCGGGCATGGCTACAGACTCTGGTTGGTTCATTCATGCAGTTATTGTCATAAAAACAGTCGGATCATATCAGCTACCTGTAAAAAAGTCGAGTTATATGACTGTCCGCAGCGTTCTGAGAAGGCTTTGAACGGGCAGGCCGCGTGAAGCAAGTGATGCCTCCGTGGTGTAGCGGTTAGAAGATGCGTCTACCGCGCGCGCGACGGAAGTTCAATCCCTTCCTCTCCGAAATATCCGAAAAGCGAATCTAATTTAGAAAAATTGCCAACCATTTCCAATCACCAGAAAACCCAGGATATTTAGAATTTTTGTAACGCCAGCAACAAATGAAAAGATGAGAAATGTACATTTCGTCGGTTAGAAAACTTCAATCTTTCGATTCCTATTCATTTAGTTTGCATCTCTGCTGTGACTGAACAAAGTCAAATGACTCGCCCATTCCCAAATGACATTCAAATCCGAATGTCGAAACTTCCTTTCTCTGGCGATTTCACGGCTTCTCTCTCCCTTCTTAACTTTTGAAGGAACTCCATTTACCAAAAACTTGCCTATCCATTTGCCAACTGAACAACTTGTGGCAAAGTGCCAAAACCTCCCGAGTGCATTGAATACGCGGTTTTTTGGTGCATCACTAGCACTTTTGCTCGCGGGACTCTTTGCCCAAAGAGGCGTGGTTGGGCAGAATACCAGTTCTGTTTTAGAAGTGACGCGAGTTACCAAATGAAAAGGCCGTGGTGTAGCTTCAGAGATAATTTCAGGTCATATGAGGATGGAAGTTGCCGCGAGAGACGAAAGGATAAGGCAGCTGACAGCCATGTTGGAAGACCCAGTGAGACAAAAGATGAACAACGGCTTTGCGGAGACTAGGATCAGGGAACTGGAGGACACAGTAATCCGACTGAAGGAGATATTGAAAGGGAAAGATCAAGAGATGTTGGGACACATTGTAAGAAGAAATGAATTAAAAGAATAAAAGATGATTCAGGACGCGAGTGGGAGATTTGCACTGGAGAATGCGTTGAGAAGAGTGGATGAAAAGGTTAGGAGCAAAGCAGCAAAGAAATACTAGATTTCAGCAACACCGAGTGGAGGAATTGGAAGAAGAATTGCATCGAGTGAGGATACACGGACAGAGTCAGCCGAGGGATTTCACTGATAAAAGCATTTCCAACCACGATATGGTAAGGCGTATAACGAAACGAAGATTTAAACAACTTGTTTCCAGATTACGATCAGAATGAAGATGGAGAGGTCGGAAATGGAACTGGCCGAGAGAAAATCAGAGTTGGCACATTGCCAAACGAAGATGAGGGCGGCTGAAGAGACGGTGGGTTAAAATGCAAACTCAGTGACCTAATGTAAATGTCACACCCGCGTACCAAAAGTTCTCTCGCCTATGTTTCCTGAAAATTGGAAATGGCTAGCAATTTTTCTTTCACTTCGTCCACAAATCGTCGCAGAATTTGATTCGCGTTTTGGAAATTTCGGAAAAACTGGGCTTCGGCCGGGATCGAACGTCGGTCGAGCGCGCAATAGGCGCAACTGTTAACCGCTACACTATGGAAGCATCACTCCGTTTGTGCTGCCTGCCGGTTTACAAGGAAAGCCTTGTCAGAGCGCAGCGTACACTTAGCTCAACTCGACTTGAATCACAAATCAAAAAGTCCTTTGTTCAGTCATCTTTGAGCATATTGTATAACAGCCGATTTTACATTATCTCCGCAATACGACGGGGTAGTTTCTTTTTCACAATGATCTCAAACATAATCGACTTTCATTTAAAAAAAATGGTTCTTCAAAGTCTCCAAAGGAATGCCTTATTTTAACAGCGAAACAAGAAATAACTTGCAACTTTGTATATTTAAGCAGATGGTTTTCAGGCGGCTGATATGAGGACGCATCTGCAAATGCTAAAGGAGCAGATCACGAATAGAGAACAGCAGTGCGCTCTCCTCCAGGGAGATGTGAGTGTTCGAAAAGAACCAAAATGAAGGAGAATTCAGGTGGAAGCGTTGAGACAGAAACTGGAATCAAAGAACGACTCAATGGTCCAAAGAGAGCAAAGAATTGAGAAATTGGAGAAGGACTTGATGACGTCACGCGGAGATGCACAGGATAAGTCGGAGTTGGTGAGAAATTCTAGATGAAAAGAGAAGAAAGGGGGATTCAGACGAGACAAGGAGACATGAGAATACAACAGCTGATGGGAAGGGTGGATGCTCTGGAGAGCACTCTGAGAGAGAAGGAACAGGAGTTGGACAAAGCAAAGATTAAGTTATTGAGTCATCCGGATGTGATCAAAGAGAGAGAATTGAGGGAAAAGATTGACCAAGGTGAGGCAAAGAGAGATGGAGGAAATGAGCGAGGGATTTCAGGAGAGAGGGAGAAACAACGACTGCAGGAACACATTGACCAATTGAGAAACAACTCAGAGAAAGAGAGAATGGAGCAACAGGAGACATACCATGCGGAGGTAAAACTTCATACTTTTTCTTTTTTTTAATGAATTATTTACAATAATAAAAAATAGGAATGTGATGGAGTATACTTAAAGAAAAGTCACTCGCGTAACAAATATTTCAACAGCCGCCATAGGCTCCTTGTGTGGAGGTTGTTCAAAATGTGGAGGTTGTGGAGGTTGTTCAAAATGGTTTGCAATTTTTCTGAACTCCGACACTATATCGTCGAAGAATTAGATCCGCTTTGAGGAAATTTTAGAGAAATGAGGATGGGGCAGGATCGAACTTCGGTCGCTCGCGCGGTAGGCGCAACATCTAACCGCTACACTACTGAGGCAGCACTCGCGACGTGGCCTCTCGGTTTATTTCTTTGACTAAGCCCAGCAAAAATGCAGTGAGCACTCATTTAGCGACACTCGGTGTGGAGGTTGTTCTTCAAAATTCATTCTATTTTACGAATCCTTTACAATAATCGAAAAAAAAATTGACAATTTACTTTCGGATTGTCGAAGAATTCCGAGAACGCGGAGGTTTCATGGATTCTGACGAATAATCGAAGAATAAGAACCTAATATTGTGGCTAAAACCAAATTTTAAAGAAATGGGCTGTGAAATTTGTTTGAAACGAGTTCCTCAAGAATAAACGGTTTGTAAACCGATGAACTTTTGTGATTTCTCCAGAACATAGACTAAAAATAATAACAAAATACCTCGTAAATTGCGAATCTTCCTTTAACTGAGAATAAAGAACGTATTGGTTTCTGCTTTCAGACAATTTAAATTCCTTTTTAACATCATCCCGTTTGTGTTTTTAGTTGAAGCAGCAGAAACTGACGATCGACAATCTTCAGAAAGAATTGCAAGACAGAGATGTGCTTCTAGAGTCTCAAAACGAAAAGGTATCTTGCCTGGTTACTGTAATCGATTGATGTATTCTAGATCGGAGATCTGAGTCGCGAAGTGAGTGGAGCTCATCAGAGGATTCAAAATGCAATGGTCGATAAAGGAAGCGACGAACTGAGAAGAGAGGTCGCTAAATTTTCGTACGCATGTAACCAAAGATTTTAGGTTGAGAATGCGAGAAGTGAGGTGGAGAAGCTTCTGAAGATGGTGAGACAATTGGAAAAAGAGAACGCCCAGCTGACGACGCAGGTGAAACAACTGCAGGGAACGATCGATAGACATGCGGGAGACGGAGGGACTATGAAGGTGAGGCAGGAGGAGAAGAGAGGAAATAGAGAGATTCAGAGCGAAAGAGGAAGTCTCACCAATCTATCGACCACTCAAACTACAGCAGGCGCTTCGAATGCTATGAAAAAGAGGTTCGTAAATAGGGGAATTGAGCATTCTGTTGTGTTTTTAGAATAGAAGAACTGGAGGAAGCCCTGAGGGAGTCTGTGAGCATCACGGCAGAGAGGGAAGTTCATCTCTCTCAGCAGAAACATTTACTCCAACAGGTCAATTCTCAGGTAATTTTACATTACAATTAGAATAAATCATAGTTTTAGCTAGCTGAAGCGCGAAGGGAATTGTCGGAAAGTAGGAAAGCAGGTTCTGGGGTGGGAAATGTAGATAGGGATCAGCTGATGCGGACGATTGAGGCGGAAAGGAGACAGCATCTGGAGCAGCTGCTGCAGTTGAAGTGAGTTGAGACAAAGAAAGAAAGAGGAAAGAGTTTAGACAAGAAGCCCTATTGGCAGCGATTGGAGAGAAAGACGCTCATTTGGCCCTACTGGAGAAGGGAAGGGCGCCTCGGGAGGAGATTGAGACTATTAGGAGGCATAAAGAGGCGCTTATGAGAAAACTCAAACAAGAGAATGAGAGGTGAGTATTCCTTCAACCTTCATTAAATTCCTCTTCAGAAGAGCTCTGGTGGTTCGTCCAGAAAGTGCTGCGAGTATGGTGCAGCCGGGTGCCACTATCGGCCCGGGAGGGCATATTCCCATGGTCGCTCAGCCATCTCCAAGAGGGGGTGAGGTCATCTTTCTTACTTTTACGGTGATTTAGGCGATTTAATGACAGCGTCGGCCGAAATGGACGACGCCGAGGGAATCTGGGCCTGATGGTTCCATTTTTGTCAAAAGAAGTGTTGTGATCTCAGAACTGCTCCGTCGTCCGCTGCCCGGTCACATTTGTTGTGATTGCTGACCCGATTTGTGTATTTATTGGCCATTTTAGGAACTTTTTGGTCGTCTTTCACTTTGTTTTTCTCACACTTTCAATACAATGTTCTGTCTTCAACATGTTTAGAATCCACGGATTTGAATTCGGTTTAAATTTGGAAAAAGTACAGGATGATAGGGGTAATTTCAAAGAAATAGCCTGGCATTAGATATTATTTGTGCCGATTTGCAGAAGAAATTGTAAATTCTCGGGGATGAGCTAGTTCTAAAGTAGATCTTTCAATTCTCCGAGCTTTCTTCTTTCCTGAAGCTGTCTTACAAGCTTCAGAAGCTTCTTCGCATTTTCCACCTAAAACCTTTGGTTACACGCCATTTGAGGTTATAGTTGCCGCCAAACGGGCATCATTCCAATTTGTGCCTTCATTCTCTGTTGACATTACGATTTTATGCTAATCTATCATCGACAGAGAATAATGGAACGAAATTGGCATGATGCCCGTTTGGCGTCAGCTATACATTTCACCTCTTTCCTCAGTGCGTCGCTTTCGTTGTCGACCATTGCATTTTGAATCCTCTGATGAACTCCACTCACTTCTCTACTCAGATCTCAGAAGACATCATTCGATTCAACCAGTCAAGGCATCTTTTCGTTTTGAAACTCCAGCAGTATCTCTGTTTTGCAAGTCTTTCTGAAGATTGTCGATTTTCATTCAACTGAAACAGTTATGTGGCGGTAATGAATGGGAAGTATCTGAACGTGGAAAAATCTGTTGTTTTTGTACAATTTTAGTCGTTTTTGAACTAGGGGTTCTTGGAACATGATTTCCTAAAAAGTTCCCAAAAAACTTTTTAAAGAGTTGATAGAGTCAAATGTTGAATACTCCTAGCCAATCCTACTTCGGCGGCCACCAGCATCAGAATAATCTCACTCATTTCTAGAGACCATCGAAATTGAATTGGCGGACACTAGTTGATCAGAATATCCTCCTCCATATTTCCTCCCTCTTCCCTCCTTGCGGTCGTCAGGATGATCAGTCATCTGTACTCACTGGCCAAGTATCTCCTCTTCATCCCAGCCGAGTACTCCCTCCTCGTCGTCCTCCTCTCTCTGGTAATGTCTCCTCCCCTCTCTCTCTTCTATGTTTCAGTGTGTCTGTGTCTCCTACATCTTCTCCCAGCTCTCCGTGTTCCCCGAGCCGAACCGAGTGACGGCCGTCGTTCCTTTCCTCCAGGAAGGACGCTTCTTTGGACAATTCGACAACGCCGTCGACAAAGCGCACAAGGTGGCAGAAGAGAAGAATGGAAGCAAACAGGCGGTCGAGAAATAAAAGGCGAAGGGAGATTGAAATGTACAAGAGGATTGCAATTTATACCGGTTAATAAATCATGAAATCGCAACGAAATCTCTGTTTTCATTCTGTTTTCCGCCTGAGTGAGCCTTTAATTCCAACGGGATTCTCATCCTTTAGATAATTTCTCCATTCGTTGCGTAGAAAAGCTCTAATGACTCGTTCGATCCGCCGTCCCCTATTTTTCTCTATTGTTTTCACTACCTTCGCCTTTCTTTACGTAGAAAAGTTCCTTTTCTCTTTTACTACGACCGTCGCCTACTCTTTGAACTACACGGTGTGTTTCAAGGCTTGAAGTACACACAAAATCACAGAAAATTCAAAGAACGAATTCTGAATTGGCCGATTTCTACAAGGATCAGGACTCTTACCATAACTTTATCAACACATTCAACAACACTCTCTATGCCTTGGTGGTTGAAGCCAACTCTGATCAAATATTGCCTCTTCCTGAGAGGAAAACGTCGTGGAAGGAGTTCTGTGAAGGAAGCGACAAATGCATTCAACCGTTTGTTCAAATGAGGAACTGGTATACGGTATTTGATAGACAGCTGTTTGGGCTATATTAGGGTTCAATGGTCCTCTAAACGATTTTAGGATAACTGTGAGATTCTGGGGTTATTCAAAGACTTTTAAATTCTAGAAATTCTAGGTTTCGGTAGTTCTACCACGTCAGATGTCTCAATTTTTTTGTAACTATCTCCGGAAATTTATGAAGTTCAACCGTTGAAATAGAGGCAACTCATGCTGCAATCTATCCTAAAAATGAAGAGCTGTAAACCTCCATAAACTAGACTTTTCTGTAGAATAGTTGAAAAATTGAGAAAAAATCTCCCTGGATCCGGGGAAACTCGAGACATAATAGAGCTTACCGTTGTCTGCAGCACCCGAATATCTGCCTTCAGACGGCCCCTTCCCATCGTCTGACGACCTGTCTCATTCACAAAAGCTTCTCCCAAACCCTGGCTGCAATCACTTGTTTCCTCGACAGAGAACACGACTTTTTCAGACTTCGGAGGAATCTCTCACGCGAAGCTGGGGAGATTAGGTAAGACGCGGCCGTCTTCAATGTGCGAATAGAGCATTTTCGATTCTGCAATGGAACCAATGAATTTGGTCAATTGGACGACATTTTCGACCACTTCAATCTCACCCGGGCGGAACTGTCCTCCTGGCGCCTTGCTGCTGTTGTGAGGGACCCTGTCGACAGATTTCTCTCTGGGTTCATTGACAGATGCGTCAGGTGAAGAAACACCATTGAATAATAGAAGACTTTTAGTATTCGAAGCCAATCGGATTGCCTTGGATGTCGTTTTAACATGACATGCATGCTAGAAAGACTTTTGCAAAGGTAGCTTTCTCAGGAGCAACAATTAATGGTCTTTGCAGGGCAAGGGAATATTCAAAGAATGAGTCGATCCCATTGGGTCAAGATGAGTACCACCTCTTTCCTCAGAATTGGTAGATTTGACCAAAAGTGTTCAACTAAAGATTTAGGAGATGTGATTTCGAACACATAAAGAATGACTACAAACTGATACTTTACTCGAAGGATCCCAAAGGATCTCTCCTTCAGGGAATCGAGGCTCTTCTTTCGGACATAGGGGTAAACGAGAAAACTCTCTTTCTCTCTCTATCTATCTCTCTATCTCTTTGTCTCTGTCTAGATCTCTAACTGCCCCTTTCACTCTAACAATCATTCACTCACTCGCTCACTTACTCACTCTCTTACTCAATCTTCGCAGACCCCATCTGCGGCCATCGACTTCATCCGATCGAGCATTTTGGCCTCCAGACCAAGCCACTCCACGGCCACATCAGTCTACCGCTGGTTCTTGGAGAAGCGGCTACGAACCAACCCCTTTCTTATGGAACTTTTGCACAGAATTTTCTATCATGATTTTGTAACTTTTGGGTTTTCAATTACAGAATAGCAATTACAGAACGTTTGTTCGCAGGTTCTTGCATTTGAGGTGAAATGGGACATAAAAGAGTTACGAAACGAAAACTACAGTATGCTCTTACGTAAGAGCATTCCTTACGTAAGAGCAGTTGACCCTCCTCATCACTCCATTAGTCTTCACGAGACATACTCGGATCGAAGATGCTGACGACTAAGCATTTGGAGGATTATATTCTGAAAAAGGAACATGGCAGGGAGATCGTGGAACTGGGCGGCAACCACGGTAGGTTGCTTCGTTTTCCCCTGATTCCACCACTTTTCGGGTCATCGCTACCTGAACGAGGATCTGGTGTCCAAGCCGAACATCTTGTTCGATCTGAATGAGGGATACCACAAGTGGATCGAAGACACCGAAGACAGGACGAAGCTCGACGTCTTCCTCAATTGGATGATTGAGAAGTCGCCCGAGGGAAACATCGAAAACGTTGGTTTTGTTTCATTGCCTTGTATTGAAAGATAAATACCAGTTCGAGAGAACTGCGCACGCCCGTGGTCAGGTCTGCAAAATTGTGATGGCGCATCTTCTGGGGGCTCGAAATATTTTTTAGACTTATCTTTTGTAAATTAGAATGAATTTTCATGAAAACTGATCAGAATAGTTGGTTTCTCACTGGTCTTCAAGCTGAAAGTATATTTGCAGGTGCTGAATGGAGCGAAGTTCGTGTGTCGCAGGGGCGTGCTCGTCCGCATGGCCCAGGGCGAGTACCTGCAGTCGAAGGGCGACTGGCAGGTGCTCTGTGTCCGTCGCGGAGGCACCATCTACCTTCAGGAGGAAAAGTCTCAGAAGGACATTCAGAGGTTATTCCGTGTCTTTTCTTATTCATCTTTGGTTTTAGGAAGGCCCATGCTTCCGACACGGAAAAGGCTTCCTGGTACTGGGGCCATCGCTTCGAGGAGTACATGGTACTGGACCAGTGGAGTGCTGGAGACTGGAAGTCCACTCATACCATTAAGGTACTTGTTTTCTATAGATCTAAGCCAATCCGTGACAGGATCATCTGAACACCGACATTCGAATGGTCATGAGTGCTAAGCTCGAAAGCTGCCTCGGAACGATCAAACCGGCCACCGTCAAGCTCCTCTACAGCGGTGAAATCGACGCCATCGACTCTGGTAAGAAGCTGGTTGTGCATCCGTATGTCTATATTCAGCTGGTTGTTACGTTGAGATGAAGACCGCCAAAAGCTAGGATCACGGCTTCGGATACTGGTTCTGGAAGGAGAAGAGCCTCAGCTGGTGGCTGCAGTCGCGCCTGGTCGACGTCGACTATCTGGTCGTCGGAAACCGCGACAACCACGGAAAGGTCCACAAGGTGAATTGAGTTGCTAGCCTTTAAAGTCAATTTTCAGCTGACCAAGATGAAGCTGAGCGAACTGGAGAGTTCCGAGTGGAACAGCAGGGACTGCCTGACCTTCCTGTTGAGGGCTCTGGTTTTCATCGACGAGAACCTGAAGGAGGGAGAGACGGCCAGGCTCACTTCCAAGTGCGGCCACTTCGGAGTGCAAAAGTTGCCGCGCGACGCTCCTCCCATCCTCACCCAGGCCTTCGTCAAGCACTTTAACATCTAGACGGCGCCTTTGTTAATTGTTAACTGCTGTACATAAATGCTTTCAAAAAGGGTTGCTTTAACTACAATTTTTTTTAAAATAAGGATCGCGTAAAGCTCAAAAATTACGCAATTTTGGGTGGTGCCATCCACAATTTTTTAATAATTGAGCATGCAGCGAAGTCTTAGAAAAATAGGTTCTCTAATGTACATCTTTATACAACTTTGTAAGAAAAGGAGCTTTGCTAGTAAAAGTCAAAATGATACCTATTCGGTTGAAAGCAGGCTGCCGTAGAAGGTTAAATACAAGGTGTAAGTCAGACACTGAAAAGTTCAGGGGAAATTATCGAAGAGTTGCTTAGCGAGAGATTTGGTGGACATCGGGGCGTCCGGGTGATTCGTCTTCTCCATTATCTGCTTCTCCGCCCACACGATCATCCGCAGAAGAGCCTCTAGCCGAGGAGCCGCCGGACGGCATTGGTGCCGCAGAACGGCGCTGTTCACTTCGGTCGATACCTGGAACACGGCAATTAGACCTTTAAAAAGGAGTACATACCATCTGTCTGTGACTTTCCGAGAGTAAATGGGCAAAGGGGCTGTCGGTGGGATCCTCAAAAGCCAGCAGGGCGAATGTCTTCTCCAGCCGTTCCAGCTGCTCGTCCGTCAGTCCTTTGTCTCCAGAAATGTACTTCTCGGCGTACACAAGAACCTTCTCGATTTGGCTAAAACCATTCGATTTCTGAAGAAAATAGGACTACCCACCCCGCACGGATCATCTCCAACACATTCTGCTGATGCAGATGGAAACGAACGTCGCTGTTTTTCAGCATCAAGTCCGGACATGTGAAATCGATCTTTAAAGGGCAAATATTGGATTGTCATAATTATAAGACTAACCAGATGGATGGCCTCATCTAGGCGACCCTCCACGATGGCGTTCCTGATTGACACCCGGCTGTCCAGTAGCTTCAGCTCAGAAACAGGCAGGACGATCCCAGCCTCGTTGCAAAGGGCCTCGGCCACCTAGAAGTAGACAATTTGATGACCAATTTGACGTTTCCGATGCAAGAGGGTTTTGAATTTGTCAAACAAAAGGGGGTGAATATTGCAACGTACCTCTCTGAATCCTTCGGAAATCAGGTAATCCACCATGAGTTTACACGTTTCCTTCGCACTGGGAGTTGGCGATGAAACTGAAAAGTATCCGTATATTCCCAGTTCAATATGTTAGTTGTAATAAAAAACCTCACCCTTCTTATCGGCTTGAAGATCATCTTCGGCCGTTGCAATCGTGATGGGAGGTACGGTGATCTGAGGCCTTAAAACAACTATAAAAAATTCATTCTCCACCCTTACCTTTCATGGATCTGAGGAGCGGAGCGGCGGTGATTTGCGAAAGGAGCCATGAGGGGCCGAATGACCGGCTCCCTCTCTCGTACTGGGGTGCGTTCCACTTCCTCCGCCATCTCAACATCTACCTAAACTTTAAATAAATTTTTTTTTGTAATGAAACGAACCGATTCGGTGTACTCATCTTCGATTTCGGGCCCGCTGGCCGCGTCGCTGGACCACGAACTAGAAGAATCCCTCCGCTGACGGGAAGTCTCGGGAATATTGTCTAAAAGAACAAATTTTATAACGAAATACGAGTTTTTACCAGAAGGCGGTCCTTCGCTTTCAGGGGAATCAACTTCAACGTCGACATCCCCGTCTAGGAATTTAAAAAATAAAGGATAGCTCATAAAATCACTTACCTCCTTCGAGGGGTATGGAACTGGCACTTCTGCTGCCGGAGGGGGTCCTCGAGAATGAAGCCATTTCTAAAAAAAACCTGAAGATCAATCGTAATATTTAAATATTTCCAAGAAGTTTATTTCGGATGCAGAAGCAATTTGCCGCAGTGTTCGAGCACGTGCACGGTTGTTTTCGTGGCGGGACCAACAGCTGATTCAACTGGTGAACTGGAGGAACACCGAAAAATCTTCATCGACGGTAAAACTGGCAGGAAAGGTCCCCTTTCAGGCTAAAATACTTTCAGACAAGGTGCCAGAAACGTCTGATCACTAGTATGTTTTGCTTAAAATGCAGATTTTGATTGAAAGCCTGGTTTTTGTGGTATTTCCACGTTGATTTGTTACTCATGACTTATTTACTGTTCACAAGTTTCACGGCATACAACAACGTCTCAAAGTACCAGGATGTTGTTTACAGTCCTTTAATTATATAATTATAATGTACTGTATTACTGTATAAAAATGTATACGTAACTTTGGCGCGCTTTTGCCTTTGAATTCCTGCGCTACGCTTTTTTGTCTGCGTTTTTGCCTCACCCTTTGTAGCCCCATTTTATTGTTCAACCAATGTTCTCATGAGAATAACGTTCCTTTATTTCTATGTAGCCCATTTTGTCATTGCCAAGTGCGTGAAGGACTCTGAACCCAGACTTGTTTTCGAACTTTCCGCCCGCTTTCGTGGTATCACTTGTTTGTTTCTCCCGCTCCGCTCCAAACATGTTGATTGCAATTTTGCGCCGACCGCTCCGTTCCTGCAATGCCACGCGCGATTTCCAGACCTTCCGTATCTTATCTCGTTTGACCTCCATCACATTTTGATAACATTTCATATAAATTCGCCTGATTAGAGCCCGATTCCATTCCACTCACTTCAGATGCCGCGCATCGAAACGGAGCCCAAGCTCGACTTCAAGGACGTGCTGATTCGTCCGAAGAGGTCTACGCTCAAGAGCCGCGCCGATGTCGACCTCACTAGGGAGTGAGTCTCATTTTATTTATCTCTCACTATAAACCTACTTCTAGATATGTCTTCAAGAACTCGAAGAAGACTTACACCGGAGTGCCCGTCGTTTCGGCGAACATGGACACCACTGGAACCTTCGAAATGGCCGCTGCCTTGGCCGGACACAAAATGTTCACCTGCATTCACAAGCACTATTCTGTGAGTATTTTATGGAAAGAGCCATGAATCAAGGGATTATTTAGATCGACCAGTGGAAGTCTTTCTTCGAATCGAACAAGGACACTGACATCTTCAACCACTTGGCCGTCTCTTCTGGAATCTCGGAGAATGACTTCGGAAGGGTCCGTTGCTTTCCTTATCAGATGTACTTATTTATTGTCACTTATTTGTTTCTTCCCGAATGTTTCCTTTCAGCTGGGCGAGATCCTTGATGTCGTTCCCTCTGCCGAGTACATTTGCCTCGACGTCGCCAATGGCTACTCGCAGTATTTCGTCGACTTCATCCGCCGTGTTCGTGAGAAATACCCGAGGTTTGTAGCATGCAATGATTTTATCATAAATTTGTGTTTAGGCACACCATCATCGCTGGAAATGTTGTCACTGGAGAAATGGTCGAGGAGCTGATTTTGACTGGAGCCGATATCGTCAAGGTACGTATAACATTTTATTTTTTGGCAACAAATGGTTTCTAACATGTAGAAACCCTAGCAGTTTTTGATTCCTGAGCTTTTTTGCAAGTATTTTTCGATTTTCTTTTAAAAAAAAAACCAATTTATAATGTGATGATTCAGGTCGGAATCGGACCGGGATCCGTGTGCACCACCCGCAAGAAGGCCGGGGTCGGCTACCCTCAGCTCAGCGCCACCATCGAGTGCGCCGATGCCGCCCATGGTCTCAACGGCCACGTCATCAGCGACGGAGGTTGCACGAACCCCGGAGACGTGGCCAAGGCCTTCGGCGCCGGAGCGGACATGGTCATGATCGGCGGTCTGTTCGCTGGCCACGACCAGAGCGGCGGAGAAGTTGTCGAGAAGAACGGAAAGAAGTACAAGCTGTTCTACGGAATGAGCTCCGACACGGCCATGAAGAAACACCACGGAAATGTGGCCGAGTACAGGGCGAGCGAGGGAAAAACCATCACCATTCCCTACAGGTAAATTCTTTTTAATAAATGATTAACGGTAATCTTTTGAAGGGGTGACGTCAACCACACCGTGATGGACATCCTCGGAGGAATCCGCTCGGCCTGCACCTACACTGGATCCGCCAAACTGAAGGAACTGTCGAAGAGGACCACGTTCATCCGCGTGACCCAGCAGACCAACGACATGTACGTCCCCTTCGAGGTGGACACCTCCCGTTAATCCCTACCTCCAATATTATTCCATGTTGTTACGTTGTCACCCGGTACACGGAATGTAAACTGGTTTATTAAACTATGAAACACCAATACCTAAAATACGATTAACAGTAATAACGAAGGAGATCAGAAACGACGGCTCTTGGGGAGTTCGCGACGCGGAGTGGTTTGCCACTCGGAGGCCGGGGTCTTCTTGTCCTCATTGTCATTCTGAATGGATAAATGAAGAGGAGAGATGACTGAGGGACTGACCCTGGTCCAAGTGACGGAGGAAGGGGAGTAGCTAGTTTGAAGCACGGAAGGAGAAGGCCAGGTCCACGGGGACGACGACTGCTCGGAATCAGAGTCGTTTAGAGGAGTGTACGGGTGGGAAATACGCTCTGAAAGAAAAGTTAATGATTCCTGTGGCCCGCGGAGGAAGCAGTCGCCCACATCCGTACAGTTAGCAATCTTACATGCCTCTTTAAGTAGAATGTGGTTTCGATTTTTGAGAGCCAACATTGGGAACATTTCTAAAAATGGACGTGAAATGCTAACCAGCGGTCCTTGGAGTCCTTGGCTGTCCGATGACGCCGGCGGCAGGCGTTCTGATCTCCGGCGGAGGAATGGAAATCGGCTTGATCTCGGGAACCTTCGGCAGAGAAAGAGAGAGGGTCTTCGGTAGCTTCGGGCTCGGCCGTTCCTACAGAGCCAGCAATATATCCCCCCTCTACAAATCTTACGGGGAATTCCACATCGGCGAGTGTCTTGGCTCCGGTGTTGATCATTCCCTCGGCGCAGTCGTAGTCGCATTTCGTCACTTGCAGAAGACTCTTCAACTCGTCCACAGCCCTGCACCACTCTTTGAAGTTCTTCTGGACCAGGGTCCTGTCGGCCTCGGTCCTCGCCCTGAATCCCAAATTCGGAACTTCTGAAGCAGCCCACAGTCTCCTGTTGTCATTGGCCTGTTCCATTCCAGCCTGCGCCTTCCTGCGAGCCATCTCCAGGTTCGACAGCACAAAGTCTGCCTTCAGACGCACCTGAGCCACCTCGGCCGCACGGGCCCTCTGTTCAGCCTCCGCTATGGCCGCAGCCAGCGCCTTTTGCTCCTGAAGAAAAGCCCAGCCTTAGCTTTCTCGTAATTTCCCTACCTCTTTCTTCGCAGCCTCCCTCTCCCGCGAAGCCTTCAACTCCAACTCCCAGTTCTTTCGCTGTTCCTCCTTCACTTTCTGCGATTCAACTCGATCCGTCTTCAGTTTGCGAATGCGGGCGGCGTCCTTTTTCTAAACATTCGTACATTTCCTCACATTCCCAACCCACCGCCTCCTTCTTCACTTTGGCATCCGCAGCGGCCGTGGTCTTATTGAGTTCGTGAGTCTGCTGTTCCGCCAGAAGTAGTTTCCTCCTCAGCTCATCCACCTCCTTCGACAATTCCACATTCCTCTTCTCCAACCCGTCGCCCGTCCTCTCCATTTTCCCCACTTCCTTCGTCACAGCCTTCAATTCGCGGTTCTCAACCGCCGTCGCCTCGCACAGCTCTCGGAAGTTGGCCTTCTCCATCGTCACTGCCTTCTTCGTCTGGAACGAGGGAAAATTTATTTTTCCAATAAACTCGAACCCAAGAACGGATTCCCTTTTCCTCCTCCACTTTCATCTTCAAGTGCTCCGCGTACTCCTCCCTCGCCTCCAGCTCAGCCAAACTAAAAAAAACTTGAATAAAATGAAATCTTTAGTAAAATGAGACGGAAACTCACACGGTGAGGCTCCTCTTGTGTCCCTCGACGCTGTCCTTCGTCGGCTGGCGAGAGAGCTGAAACGCAAAACTTTCTCATCTTCAAATAAACACTTACAATGAACTGTTGTGCCAGATGCAGCATGACCTTGTTGTTGTAAATGATGGCCGCCTCGGCTGCTCTGATTTCTCCCGGAATTTCGCACTGCGGTCCACATTTAAGAGCACCGGGCTTGAAGAGCGAAGAATCCTCCTGAAACCCTCGTCTCCGTCGAAATGAGGCCTACCGTATCCTCGAAGGCTCCGTTGATGTGAGTGGCGAAATCACGCAGACTTTCGACAATCGAAAAGCATTTGTTGATCACTTTGCTCTGCACGTAAGGAATGATCCGGGCGTTTTCGCATTTGGACTCGATCAGCCTCTGCAGCACCGCATCCTCGTCATAGTCATTATCGTACTTCGGCGACTCAACTACCTGAAGTTTCTGATAAGAATAGCGGCTGGCATTACAGCTGAACTTCACAGTAACATTTTCCACCAATAATGATCTCAGCGGTTAGAACAAAAGTTTGGTTTGTAATACGTAAATCTCGAGAGGGCCTATCAACTAACCTAACCAAGCCAGCGTTAACTTTAAGACCTTAATAATGTGCTAACTCTTAGAATAATGGTAAAGTATCAGATTTACAAAAACACCACCGAACTTTTAAGAAAAATAAAAGTTCCATTAGAATTTCTAAACAGAAACACCATAAATTTAACAGAATCTGGATATACGCAACCCAAGGCATGAGAGCGGAGATAATAAATGGGTGTCAGCCCTACTTTGACGGCTCGGGGGCATACCCTAAATTGGGGTAAGGATCTGCGGGGGGGGGTGCGCCGGGGAAAATCGGGACCCTGAGTCAGGAGAGGGGTTTTCGGGGGGGGGGGGGGGGGGGGGCCGCAGGGGGGGCAAAAATTGTGTCCTCGAAAACGCGTAAAAACGGGGGGTTCCGCCGGTCCACCGGACCCGCCAAAAAATCCGGGGGGCTCCGCCCGGACCCAGCCGCACCCACCAATTTAGGGTATGCTCGGGGGGTCTCGCCAAGAAGAATTTTTACCCGAGGGGGTATCGCTAGGTTCCCGGTTTACAAAATAGCCTGCAAAAATACGGCTATTGCATCTCAAACAACACTCTTTTAGGATTGTATTGGTTTCAAGAAAAGAACGTACTTGGTCTGGCTGAACGGAGTGGCATACAAAGTCCCCGGACACCTCCACGAAGTCATCGCCAGAGCTCTCAGTGGCGTCCTTCTGAATTAACAATTGATAGATTCTTCAGAGAAACTCACCGAGATATAGTCACGGAAATCGCAGACATTGACGCCATTTTCCAGATCTTGAACCAGCCTGGCCAGGTCTTCGTCGCCTATAGGGGGCACTAAAGTAGATTTCTGTAGCAAAAATAGAACTAACGAAAGACGTCGTTTTCGAGGGAGGAGATGGAGGGAAGGTCGCCGTTGGACACCTGACTGGCACATTCGCAGACATCGGAACCGGGAAGGCTCTGCAACAGATATCAAGGAAAGAAGGAGGATCTACCATGTCTTCTGGAGCCACTTCCTGTTCGTCGGCTTCAGAATACTCGAATGTGTCGTTCACGAGAATCGGCTGTTGCACGACAGGAGCAGGAGTCGCCACCTCATTCGCCACTTTCCTAGAAATAAACCATGAACAAAAACAGCTGAACGAGTAACCTCGGTGGTTCTTCGGCAACCTTGGACTCCTCCTTAACCGGAGATTTCGGCTGAGGTTTCTGCTGTTGGGGTTTCTTGGGATTCTTCACGGCGGCCACTTTCGAGACATTCTTCGTGACGGGCTGTCGCAGGAACCTCGGCTTCAGAATCTTCGCGGGAGCGTCTCCTGAACCCCGTGTTCTTCAACTCCTCCTGCCACCCACCTGTCTCAATGCGACTGATGCAATCCAGCATCTTCCTCTTCATCAGATCGTCCTTCTGCAACTCCAGTCTCTTCTTCGTTTCCTCATCTTTGTTCTTGCAGAATTTAATGGCCTAAAGCTGATTTAGTTGCCTAAACAAACAAGCCAACCTGGTTGTTGGCCTCAATCGCCAGATCCGTCTTGCCCTTGTTCATCTGGATGTCGGCTAGGTTGTACCATTTGTCGATGATTACTATGAACTCTTCACGGGTCCTGAAACGATACATAAATGCAATTGGCACAGCCCGTGGACATGAGTGACTTTGATGAGTTTATTTCTCACGGATTGTCCATAATACGTTTGACAAAGACCTACGTAGGTAATACTAGAACACTGAAGGCTGGAAAATAACCTACATGGTGTTTTTGGGGGCGTCGGGTCGAATGGTGACTTCGACGACGACCTCATCGTCCTTGATATAGCCTCGAGACTCGTCCAAAACATCCTAAAACGAAGTTGCTTTCAGGGAAAGGTCATACCGCCCAAGCCATGAAGCAGGTGAATCCCCAGTCGGTCTCCTTTGGAGTGTAGACATGATTGTTAGCCTGGATACTCCTGATTTCGAAATTAATGAAAATACCTTGCGAATAAAATGAGGAACGCCTGTCTTCACCGAAACCATTCGCATCTCAGCGTCTGCTTTGCAGCTCCAATTGCTAAAAATGAGTTTTACCAGCTGGTTTGGAACAAAACTCACTCAGAGTACGGGTTCTCGGGAGAACACTGAACGAAGAAGCCCAGACACTTCTTGGTTTCCTTCTCAGTCGTAGTGTAGGTTTTGGGCATCACAGACATTCGCCTAAAGCCAAATCCATAATTATTTCAGAAGAAACCAACCAATTGATGCCGCGAATATTGTGCAGCTGGGAAGAGAGGGTCTGCGTCAAATTCGAGAACTTCTTGATGCAGGCACGTATAGTTCTCTCACCTAAAATCATGGAATTACTTAAGCAACAAAGAAACTAACAAGGCGGGGGAACATTTTGGACTACAGGGGCATCTCCAGAGGGAGCCTTGGCGTTCGTAGGAGCATCCCCTGACCCAACATTGGCGTTCGGAGGAGCTTCTTTGACTGTCGACATTGTAGTGCTAAAATAGAATTTGTATTACATACATTGAAAGTAAAAATTTTAAAAAAATATTGAAAAACGGGACCTAACGTCAAATGAAAATACATGTTCCGTTTAAATAGGCAGCTTCCCGGGCTGGCCGGCGTGTTGTCGTGGCAAGACCTATTACAATCGAACTTTCTTTTACCTTATACCCTGCGAAGTATTTTATAAGTTAGCGCAATGCGTACAACGGGATAAACACAACTGTATGTTCGAGTTTGAAATTGTGAACACAGTGCGATCCAACGAAAAAGTTGTTTACGCGAAATCGGAAATCTCAAAGACCACTATCCCCAGACTGTAGTTGGACAAGGCGAGATAGAGTACGGTCCATGGGAGTACACTTTGATTTCTGGATAATTGCAAAAGCTGTGTCAGAGACTTATTACTGAAAAGAATGGAAGTTTATGAAACAGTTTCTACTATTTTGAAACCCAGAAATCAACTCCCCTACTTTGTTTCCTTTCTTCTTGTCCAGCAGACCCTGTTGACAGTTGGCTGTCACCTCCACTTATCTCACTCTCTTCATATCCATTCACCCCTCCTCCCCCTTTCCCATTTCCATCTCCATGCCTACCAACAGCGAACGTGCCTTCTGTTGTTTCTTGTTGGTCTCAGTTGCAGGGGTAAGTTCTTCTCTCATTCTGTCTCAATCTCTTCAGATCGTGTTCTTCGGTCTGTGGATCGCCGGATTCACCATTCTCAACAACATCTGGCCATGGCCTGGCCCACCATAAAAGAAAAAGAACTGTATTTAACGATTAGGAATGTACAGAACAACGAGATCACAGAGTGTCACCAATAAATATCTCTTTAAACTATGCTGACCATCGGAGCCCGGTCGTAGAGGCTGTGCGGCATCTGCAGGTAGACGTCGGAGTGCATGCTGCCACTGCTGCCAGCGTCGCTCTGTTTGGCAGTGTCTGTCACGTGGTCCAAAAGGGCTCTCGAAATGTCTCTTTTCCTCTCCAGGGAGTCACAGGAGGAACCGTCGGCCCTCTCACAGTGGTAGCGAGTACGGAACACGAAGGCTATGAACATTATGAGACTGATGTCGAAGAGGATTTGGGAGACGGGGAGGAGCACGGCGATCTGCGCATCCAGGCCGCGGAGGAAGAACAACACGAGCACACAGCTGATCAGGAGGATCTAAAAGTAGATTGAATGATTTGACGCATTCTCTCTCTCTCTCTCTCTCTCTCTCTCTCTGTATGTGTGTGTGTGTGTGTGTGTGTGTGTGTGTGTGTGTGTGTGTGTGTGTGTGTGTGTGTGTGTGTGTGTGTGTGTGTGTGTGTGTGTGTGTGTGTGTGTGTGTGTGTGTGTGTGTGTGTGTGTGTGTGTGTGTGTGTGTGTGTGTGTGTGTGTGTGTGTGTGTGTGTGTGTGTGTGTGTGTGTGTGTGTGTGTGTGTGTGTGTGTGGGTGTATGTGCTGCTCACCATAACAATGGCCACCAGTGACGCATGAATTGCAGGCGTGAGTGCCATATATCTATCAGCTGATCCTCGATTCCTCGATCTGAATTCTGTTAAATGTCTGTTGAATTTCTACCTGTTACTGGATCCAGAAACCACATTCCACCCAGCAAATACTATTGCCATTGAGAGGAAGAAAACGGAAGGAAAGAGGTAGTTGGCCAGGAAAAGCCAGTCGATGCGAGAGAATACCCGTTCAAAGGCATGGTAGTCAGGGGAGAAGTAGTAGGTTGTGAAGGTGAGGGCTGCGGGGAGAGCTGTTGAGAGAAAGAGTCACAGGAATGAGGAAAGAGTTACCGAAGGAGAGGAGGACGACTGAGAAGGCCTTTCCACAGCAGGGCTCGTCGTCTTTTGGTCTCTCTGGAGGACAAATGACGTCACGAAGGGAGGAGAGGAGGAGAAAAAGCGACGCAGACAGCGAGATGACACAGAACTGGATGGAGAGTTGGAGGGCTGGGGCCACGTCAAAGGGATCTCCCACCTGAAAGGGCTTTTCTCAATCAACAGAACATTTCCCATACCTGTGGAGCTACCAACATGATGAGATGTGCAATGTGGAGGGCAAAGACGACAAAAAGGAAGGCAAGGAGAGGAAAGTCGACATTCTGGTTGCGTTGCACAGCTGCTATGAAGAGGACGCAGAGTGAGATGACGAGGGAGATTACGGTAGTCACTCCGGGGATCAGAGTGGCCAGATCTCTGAGGTAGTCCTGTTCGGAGAGGAAGAATCTCTCCGGAAGGAGACTGAACACTCCCAGATGGGTAGATTCACATCTCACGAAGCCATGGTAGTTGGCATCGATTCTTCTGATTCCTTTGGTCGACCAACCATTTTCTAAAACAAAGTCAAGGCCATCTTCACTTTCTCACCTGTTTCGTCAAAGTAGACACAAGTGTAGTTCTCCAGTTGATCCTTGGGTTTCAGAAGCAAAGTGAGTCGAGTGAAATGAACCGGTTCCTTTGAATCGACTTCAATCGATAGCACGGGGCTTCTGAAACCCATGCGTTAATTGAAGATAAACTGTACTTACGTTTGATCTACGATGTCGAAAAGTGTGGCGTTCGTCATGCAAATCGAGCGAATCACCTGACTTGGCTCCACTTTAGGCAACTAAAAACGCAATGTTTATGTTTCACAGACGATTCATTCACAGGACTCACGTTTATCCTACAGCGAGTTCCAATTGCCGTATCCACAGGGTCTTGGAACTTGTGCCAATGAACGGTCTTAAAGATGAGTCCGTGGTCAGGTGATGCTACAGTGAAGGGCGAGGGAAGACGACGACCCATCTCAGCCACAGAAGACCAGAGGTCCGTCTGAAGAACTGCTTCAGAAGCATCTTCGATCCCTCACCTTGGCCAAAGAAGCATTGCCTTGGAGACTGTCAATGTCCATAGCCAAAATAGTCTCAAGAACCCTGGCTACATTCTCAGCAATCTTCTGATCAAAGTGGGCTAAAGATGATTCATTCCTAGAAAAGGCTGGAACTGAGAGTAATTCTCGAACGAATCTGAAACATTCTAGTCTTCAGATGCATCTTGACCCATACCTAGATACTGTATGTACCGTTGAAACGCTATTGGCGTTACCAGCGAATGTTCCCAACATTCCGAGATGAGTGAGGACGGAAGACTGAAATGAAAGATTGGAATCCCCTAAATCTCCTGGTTTTCGCTTCAATCCGTTCGGTCATCTTGGTCATAAATCGACGCAATGGCCATTGTGCGCCAATGAGTCTAATAGGTACAGCTGGCCACCTGGCGGTCGTTCCCAGGAAAAGGCTAATCTCTTTTGACAACCTACCTGTAGTTTGCACTTGTCGAATTCTTTCGTCCTCGCCCAAAGGGCCTTTTGACTGTGTTTGTCCCAAACACACTGCCTCTCCAGCCACTGTTGCTCCTTCGGGTGGTTGTAGGGACCTGAATAGATGTGTCACGGTTTGAATGATCCCATTTGAAAATCTACGATTTCGCGAGCATTTTCTGGGACCTTCTTTTCTCTCCACTTACAGTTAATCCTAAGCGTCGCGTTGCTCTCCGTTTCAGGCCAGTCCAGTCCGCCATAGCCATCGACAGTTTTCTCAGAGAAGCAGTGGGCTGAAAGTTTATTTAATATTTTGACTGTTTCCAGCCGGCTGTCCCTTCCACTCGTGCCAGTCGGCTGTCAAGGTGTTCCCCGAGTGGTGTCGGCACCATGTGTTTGGCTCAATTAAGTGTGGCCAATGGGGCCGCGCTTCCGCCTGCGAAAGCCTTCGAGATGGCCAAATTAGCATATTTGGCGGTGTTGCGGCAAGCGTTAATGGCCTCCCGGATGACGGATTTCGAAGGCTCCATCTGGCGTTTTGGAAGGAGGAAACGCACCGACAGAATCACAAGAAACACCGCTGAATCCGGGGAAACAGAGACAATGGGCTCCAGAGGAATTGATGAACTGCTCCGGACGACCGAAGGAACCGTAGCGACAGAGAGGGACTCCTCCACGACCACAGTCACCGGGACAGAGGAGTTCTGAAGAGAGGAGGTTAGAGAGGAGATGGAGAAACTGGCCTGTGTGGAAGAGCTGGATAGGACGCCAATCGGAGGGAGTTGAGCCATGCTCATCTATCGCCACCACACGGAACGAAAAGTTTCCGGCTGGAGACACCGGCAACTGAAATTTGGGATTTTCAACTACAGCGGATGCCAAATCAATTTTGTTTTGTCTATCGCAGGTTCTCAGAATTTTAAGGTTGTATTTTTGTATACAGTGTTACTCAGGGAACGCAAGCAGCCAAATTTGACCAAACTGTTTTTAGCGAACATAATGTATAAATGTTTTTAATATACCCGTACCACAAAATGCCCATAAAAATTTAATGGAAAAAAAGCCTTTTCGGCTTTTCTTCGAAAAGCCACCCAAAAATTATTCGTTGGAGGGCAGAACACCCGTAGGGGTCTCGTCCCTTTCCAACTTTGTACATTTTGTACAAACTAGTTTCACACACATACACTACACACACGCCCTTCTCGTGGCATGCACTACATGGGCTCGTGCACCTGCCGATTTCATACGGGTGCGAGTCGTAGACAAAACTTGAGGTTTCGGTGTATTCGTTTATTGGTGAAATGATGCGGCCAGCTGACAATTTATATCATATTTAAAGGAAAACTTTCAGAATTCTTTCAGGGAGATGTTTTCGAATGCCCCCTACCTTGGTGAGTGCCTCATTCCTCCTCCCGTCGACCTCCTCCTCGTGAATCGGCGTCTCTCCTTTTCTCACTGTCAGTCGGAACATGTCCGCATGACCGAAAAGAGGCTTATCCCACTCGAAGATCTGGTATTCTGGAGTAGCCACATTCACCCGCAGTTCTCTGACTTCTGAAGACATGTCTCAGACAAAGCAATAACTGTAACTCACCTGATATGGTAACTGGGACAATTGTGACGTTAGCGAGGGAATGTAATTGAGGACTACCGTAATCGATGGCAAGAACCTAAATTATTGGAGATTTAAGGGAACCAAAGTACAAATAAGAGATCTAAAGGAGAAAATGCCCACTTGTGTTCTGATGGGTCTGTAGGGCACAGCCGTAGTGAGGCTCTCGACCAAAGATATTTTCCCATCTGAAGCGACTGAGAAAAAGTTTTGTTTCTCGGTGAAGGTCAGTTGTCTTTCCGAGTTGTAGATCACCGGGTCCTGATCTGTCACCTGCAATCACCCACTTTCAGCAGAAAGTGCTCTTTTTTGGTCGCCAAAAGACGTTCTAATCCCCAATTACGCGACCAAACGAAGACTGCAACCCACGTCCAACAGGGCGACTTCTGCTCCGATGGAGAGGCCGATGGGCACGTAGAAGATGTAGGAGGGACGGCCGAAGGACGGAGGATAGTGGTTACGATGGGACACGTGCACACGGAACTCCAGAGAGTGCATGCGGTTGCCAGCGCAGAGGCTGAAATCCAGATAATTTGAACAGAAAATGTAAGCAAAAGGAATAGTTTACTTTGGTCTAACACAGAAGCGGATCTAGAAAAGTTCCTAACAAGGTAATGTTCCCTAGGGTCCCCCTAGTCAAGGTAAGACCCACATCATCCGAATGATAAACCTATTCCTATAGAATATATTCCTTCAAAATTTTGAAAACAAGAGGATACAAGTTTATGGCGTGGTTCTTTATTTGGCAACGGGAACCTGGGAACTTTTTCTCACTGGAATTAGTAGGTCGTTTTTATAGCTGCATGGGTTGTTTTATTAACGAATCTTTTCTCTTCGGAATTTGAAAATAATCTGCAATTGAAGAACTCAAGCACTACGTGGCTATAGTCCGAACCTCTTCAGCCCCTCTCTATCTCCGCTTTCAGTGCTTTTCTCACTGCACGAGGCACTTCTGTCCCCTTCCTCGGGAAGAATCAAAGTCCTCTTTGAATTCTAATTTGAATTAAACTCACAGATGCAGAGTCCCAATGAGGTCCGGTCCATTTCTGTGTGAGCCGACGTCAGCCGTCGTGTAGAAGGCGTTCCTACTCGATTTGAACTCGATCCACCCAATGTCCGTCTCCAGCTGTCCATAGCAACTCCTCAGACCGTCCATCCTCCGCTGCATCCCCGCCCCGGTAGTCAGTCGGGTGCCCTTCTCAGCTCCTTCATGGATTCGGAGATCGTATACTTCTGAGAATGAAAGGTTCATGAAACCACTGAAGTATGACCTACCGTCAGCTACAACGAATAGTAGAAAGGTGAAGATAATATAGAAGGACCTCATTGTACTCACAACCACATCTAATTGCTGAAAACTGGATTAAGGTTAAGCATGGAAAGGAAAAAGGGGTCAAGAATGATTCGGCGACTGAGAAATCGCATCCGGAAACAATTTTCTTGGCGATATCCATAACCCTCAGAATAACTGACGGCGCTACGTCAGGTGGCTGTTTTTTCCAAATCAGCTAACAAAATTTGTGTGTTTGAAGTATTTTCAATTTTTCTAATTGTATTTGCCAAAAGAGAGATCGTAGGAGAGGTGTTTGCGGGCGGCATCAGTCAACGCCGCACCTGGAAGCGAGCCAATTAGCATTCAATCGGCGATGAGATGCGGCCAAGACGGAAAACAGACTGAATATTCAACACAACACCCTTTTTATCCATCTGACTCCGAATTCAGGCGGAATGTCTACAATTCCAGGAATACCTACGGCACATGAAACGAACTAAGCAACGCTAAGTAAACTTAGAGACTATCGGGCACAGAGTAAATTATAACGTTAAGGCTAACATAAAGAGAGGTTGATTTTGTTAAAACACAATCTGGCGTTAAATTAGCGTCAGAGGTTAAGGGTCCTCCACCAGCTGGCGTGAGAACGCCCCGCCTCGGGCCACGCCCACCGGTGATTTCCCGCGGAAACGAAGGGTGAAAGGAGGGCAAATTCAACGAACACATTGTTTGCCGTTTATCAAGGAAAGTGGGAAAACACCTTATAAGCTTTTCGTTTTTTAGACAAATAGGTTCCTGATTATGAAAACAATCTATTCAATTGTCAGTGCAGCATATTGCCACAATGTAATTCCAGTTTTTTACCCGAAAGTCAAAAAAGTTACAAACTGTATCTCCAGGTGCTTCATAAGAGGAGCAGCAGTCGCGTGTCTCAGCTGACCACGGGCTCTGTTAATCGCATTCGCAGGCCCTCTTCAGTTGCCAAAACACGCCTATTCGTAATATCCCTTTGCAATTTACGAATCCAAAGGTCTTCTGCTAAGAATATTATTCTTTCGAGGATACGTTGATTCCCAAATGAGTCATTGTAGAAGTAGGAAGTCGGATTCAGGAGGCAAATGAAAAGTGTCCATGGGGACCTTTTGTTTAAAGAGGATATTTTGTATTCTCTTGCTACAAGTTATAAATAGAATTCGCCACAGACGAAGGTTTGTTGAAAACATATCATTGACACAAATGTCTATTATTCTGTTACAGACATCGAAGGAAAGGGAAAATGATTTCCGAATTAGCATTGAAAAAGTTTCCTATCATCCCTCAACCAACGCTTTTCTTTCCCAACAAACAGAAGTTCCCTTGCAAGATGTTCGTTAGTGGTGGCTCGGCGATGCATGATTTACCCAATTAGGAAGGAGAATTCTTTGGTGGCAAAGTACGTTTTTGGGGGAACGTCGAAAGGAGACACTGGCAGGCGACAAAGGCAGCACGGCTTTGATTCCGCTAATTTTCGGCAGTGCGAAAAACGCGCAAAATTTGATTACGGATAATGGATGCTGCGCCTCAGAAAGAGCGTTTTTGGCGAGAAAGGAGCAGGAAACTGTATGGAAAACAAGGAAAGAAAGAGAAAGAGGGGAAGAGAGAGAATTAGAAAGATATAAAAGGGAGGGAGAGAGATGACGACACGCACACACACACACACACACACACACACACACACACACACACGAGATATATAGAGATAGAGAGAGGGGAGGTAGGAAGGGATGGAGGGAGGGACAGACAAAGAGAGAGAGAGAGAGAGAGAGAGAGAGAGAGAGAGAGAGATAGATAGAAAGAGGGAAGGGAAGCAGAAAGAGAGAGAGAGAGAGAGAGAGAGAGAGAGAGTAAGAGAGAGAAGGAGAGGGAGAGGGACTGTATCCACAGAGTAAGTCCTCCACGTTGTGTCCCTCTTCTAGGTGTAAACTTCGAGTTGCATTGCGGAAAGGCGTCTAAATGCAGTTTTCGACGGAATCAGCGCATCGTTGCGATTGCGAGCCGCGCAGTCGGGTCAGTCGGCTCTCGAGACATAAAAGAAGAGCGCCGACACGATAATTTCCGGTCCTTTATGGCCATTCGCTATTATTTTCTGCCACAATCTCTTCACGTTAAGTGCGAGAATGTGGGCAGATTGACGGAGAGAAAAAGAGGGATTCTCAGAGAATTCGCATGTTTTGAGAGGAAATGGAGGGAAAAAGAAGGACACACACAGGGATTCATACGGAGTGCACATTTATGCATTGCGAAGCAATGAGGTGCGGCCGATTGAGGGCGCAGACGGCTCTGAAATGGGAAGGAAGGTCACGAATGGAAGGAGCATCAGGGAGGCAGAGATTGAGATTCAGAGAGAGAGAGAGAGAGAGAGAGAGAGAGAGAGAGAGAGAGAGAGATGGTGAAAACACGAGAGGCGAGAGAACGCCAATCGCGAGTGGGAAGAGTTCAACCTGACGCACCGTTCTCGGCGCCAATGAAAAAAGGCGGGTGAGAAAGAAAAGTCTTTGTGAGTCAAATAACGGAGAGAATATCACCTTCAGACATCAAATATCTCTTGGGATCCAACGAGGATGCGAATGTCTAGAGAGGGAGAGATGAACCAAAAAATTCTTTCTCACGTATTGGTTCAAAATGCATTGGAAGCAAAAATTAAGCTTTTCAAGAAGCTCAATTCACGTTTATGGGTTTCTGAATTTTTTCAGCGGTTGTGTCAACGGTAATGTTAAAATACCTGGCGTATGAATGTGTGCATTTGGGAAAATAAAACAATTACATCAGTTGTTGTAAGTTGTCATTACTGGGTTTTCAAAATTCGTAACCTTTTTCCTAGTTTCGTTGGCAATTATCCAGTTGGGGTGTGAACTGAAGGTGATTGAGGGAAATGGCCGGGTGAAAGTGCGATTCGGCGGTGAATGACCGGCCGCCATTACCGGTAAAGCGATCGGCTGTCACCTGTGATTAGACGGCTGGCTGGACTTGCTGCCAGCCGAACGCATCAGAATATGGGGATAAAAGAACAGAAAGTGATTTGTCTCGAAGCGAAGCCATAAATCAAATTCACACCTAGGCGGCCGTTTTGGGTCGACTGTCGCGGATTTTGACGGATTCGACGCGATCGGCAGCGATCAGAGAAAAGCGGAGGATCCGAAGAGCGGTTTAAAGAGAGAAAGAGGCAAAGAGAGAGAGGGATCAACTGTCGGATCGAGGGACACTTGTAATGCAGAGGAGAGGAAGGGAAACGGACAATTAGCAAGTCGATAGGGCTCTAATAATGGTGTGGAATGGTGGAAGGAGGGCAATTAGAGGGAACACCTATGGAAATCGGGGAGGAGACTGATAAACACACGTGAGACATGCGATCGCACACTTGCGAGAGAGGTACGAACCAGGAGACTTTGATAAAGAGAGATAGAGGGAGAGAGAGAGTGTTGGAGGGAGGGAAAGAAGGGGTGAGAGAGAAAGAAGAGAATCACATAGGCAAAGAGGTAGATAAACAGAAAGACCGGTAGAGATAAACATATCCATAGACAGAGAGCTACATGTAGAGAGACAGAAACATCGAGAGACAGAGATAGGGAGAGAAAGAGAGAAAGAGAGAAAGAGACAGAGAATGAAAGTGGGAGACCTACAAAAAAGGAGGGTGAATGTCTTTATTGTTTAAAAAAAAAGACAAAAGTCCGTTGTTTTTCCTTAATTTCGAGATTTTATCTCCTTGGGGAATACATTCGTCAGCGGAAGTCATTAAGAATTGAAAAACAACAATGTCCACATGTCTCTAAATCGAAATTCCGTCGATTCCTCGTATAAACCGTATTTCCTTTGATTCTGTCCCATTGGTGACAAAGGAAAATGGCTGTGTGGGGTCAGATTGGCGTTTGCGGTGAAAAAGTAGCCTCAGCCGTCGAATTTGACTCCCTCGGGACTGGGAATCACGTACGGACAGGCGAGCGAACGACGAGATTAGGTCGTTGTTTTGAAATTCAGGGAAGATGAGGCGAAAAAAGAGCGGATGAAATGTAGCACGGCCTCCCTCCTGGCTACATCTGCGACTGCTACGAATTGGCTTCGTCAAGGGTACGCAAAAGGCAAATGAAAGGGCGTAGGAACACGGAATGAAGGAGGGAAATCACTAGATATTCTTAGCATCTTCGTTCTTTCGTTCTTCAGAAGGAGGCGTTCTCGAATACTTGTGTAAGACACTTGTGAAAGTGCGAAAACGCGTGTTTTTCCGGGTAGGTGTGGCCTCCTGACCGCAGCGGCTGACCGGAAGGCGGGCACCACCTGCTGACAGCCGATATACACAAAAGCGGCGTTACGAGGCCGAAATCTGAGACAGGGACAACAAATCCGCGACGGATTCATTGGCGCCTCGGATGATGAAGTGGAAAGACGAGAAAGTGACCGATGGATGGGAACGGACGACAGAGGGAGGCACTCGAAAAGAGACACGGAGAGAGAGGAGGGAGGAAAGGAGAGGAGAGAGGTGGAGGATTTATCAAAAGAGTTCTTAGAAATACATGGACGATTAGAAATGCATGCGGCTGAAAGGGCCGCGCTGGAATCAAAACGAGGGAGGGCGGAGGCAGGGAAGACCGAATACGCGTACTGTAATTGAAGGATTAGACTGACCCAACGGCACCTGCCGAGTGTTGCATTTCACCAGAAGAATTGCAAATTGGACACACAATAAGGACAGAAAACAAGAAGGATTTCCCGAAACTCTAATTTTCTCTCACGTACAACTCATCTCTCTCTTTGCTTTGTCTCTCTCTCTCTCTCTCTCTATTTATATATGTGTGTGTGTGTGCTGTTTTTTGTTAGTTTAAAAGTTGAATGTAAAAGTGTTTTTTTTTGTGTATATTCCTTATATTGAATAAATATAAATGTGCGGGATTTCACGCTTCATCGTTGCAGTACCCACTGTTAAATTTTTGCTTCGGTTGAAAAAACCATGCGTACCCAAATCGTTCACTGGAATACTTTGAAATGTGAATGAACGTTCCAAATAAGTAAAGCCTTGCTTTTAAAACTTCACCTAAATACGATTTCTGTGCTCCAACCTATCAATTTCTCTTCCTTAGTCCTAATGAGCCTCATAAATCCTATAAAAAGGTGTGTGGGAGGCCAGGTGTTCTTCCTGAGGAGCGCCGTGATTAGTACGCAATTGGCCGAATTCTGGCCAAAGGAGGACGAGTATTTATTGGAGGAATCTGGACTACGCGTAAACAAAGGAAGGCCGATACCTGGCGGAATTAACCACGCCTCGGGGCTAGTAGCGCCCAATTGAGGCTCGCAGGCGGTTATTAGGCGCCCGGGACAAATTTCGCCGAACTGCTGGCAGTTTCAGGCGATTCACACTTTCAAATGAATAGCTCAAGAAAAAGAGTGTGTTGAAGAATCACGGAAAAATGATCTGTCGAACAGAGATTTGCCTATGGATTACTCAACAGAGCAAGACTGGAACAGGGCTTAATCATCCTTCAAATTGACATGATTTTGGAAAGTACAAGGTTGTAAACGGTGTTTGTATTCGATATGCTGCTTGTTCAAGTAGAGAAATCATATGAAACTTACAGAACGGGAACTAGTGAGAAATGTTGAATTGAATGTATTTCCGTTTGTTCCTTCTTTTCGCTAGAGCTTTTCCCCATAAATTCGACCGTTGAAGGCTAAAAGTCTTCATATCGCTGTTTCATTCGTGTGCAATCTCCCAACATCCTTCCTTTGACCTTCTCATGTTATGTCTTCTAGGACCCGCCGTGTCCTTATTGAAACAAAGCCTTCGTAAAGCATCGAATGGCGAAATCTCGTCTGTGTGAAACGGCCACTCGTGGCGTGTCTTCGTTTGAATGCGTGAATGCGGTGTTCGAGGGAATGCCCCTCGGCTTAGAAAGCGACAATGGCGCGATGAATTAGCAATGGAGCACGGCACCCGTAATGACAGCAGAGACCGAAAGGATGGACGAAAAGGAGTAGTTGCACTTTGGAGGCTGAAGAAACTGTTAGATTTGGCAGAGTGAAATGAAAAAGACAGAGAGAGAGAGAGAGAGAGAGAGAGAGAGAGAGAGAGAGATGTCTCACTGCGAGATGTCATGTCAGGCGGCAATGCAAAGAGTGAGTTTTTGTACAACGGCACGAGTCAAAACGAATGACGCATGCTGAGCGAGGTTAACGGAAACATTGCAGAGATCGAAGGAGAACGCAATAGGGCTCTTATGTAATGTACGAATCTCGAAAAAGTAATGTGAAAAATACTCAAAATGCGTATATTTGTTTTATATCCATTCGAGCCAGTGGGTATCTTTATCCTCAAATAAACAATGAAAATCACCCTTCACGTCTGACTGAATTCAGCCTGAAAACACCAATTAGTCCTGACTATATTTTTAATCAGTCGTGTATAGTTTTCTTTAGGGGAACCCCAAAGACAAATGTTGTCTCGATTGGTGTGACAGCGCCCTTGTGCTGTGTAGTGCCTACGTCGGACGATGCCTGTTCTTTGCAGCGATCCTAAGAAAACATTCCATTGCTATTCCAGTTTTTGAAGAAAACAACAAAAGGTGTAATATTTGTTTTCTTATTGGCCTAGTAAAACATCTCAATTCGGGTATCTTTATCCTCTAGAAAATGCAGGTTTGTTTTTCCTATTAGATATTAATTTTTTTCCTCAGAACATTTCTTTCAGAATTATTACCGATATTTTCTTATTCAAAGTCAAGTTAAGTCAAATCAGACTCGAATCAAAAGGACATATTCAATTGTGAGGGTCTGTATTACCCACATGTACTTCCTCGCCCCCCCCCGCCCCCGTGTGATGTTGAATTCAGGAATTGGTATTTGTAGATGAACTACACCAAACCCAATTTTTGTGAAAAAGAGATCTCCGTGCCCTTTGTAGTCTGTGCGGCCTGTCACCATCGCCATGGCTGTGATTTATTGCAAACCGTCGCAGCGGTTTGTTCTGCAATCGCCAGATATATGATCGCCTGTTTTTATTTGATTCATGACAAGGGTTCCGGTGGGAGAATTCATTAAAACAATCATTCGAACGGGAACTCGTGGAGTCTAGAGAGAGTGTGCATAGGAGAGAGAGAAAGAGACCCGCACTTCTACTAACTGCAACTGAAAGCCTCTAGCAAAATAAAGTAAAGCTTGGCAGAACGCAGAGTGTCCACAGAAGGTCGTATGTTCAGCAGCTAATTGTCTCTTTACGTTGTCGTATTCGTGTTATGCATGACGTCCTGTGCAAATTTTACGCTCCCCTGGATCAACCTGAAACGACTCGATTAATGCAACACGACTACGTTTAAACGAAATAAATGTTACAAAAGGAGAAAAGTATAATAAAATAACTGACAATGAAGCGGTCTTGTTCTTCAGAAAACACTACAACCGTATTGCTTTCCACTGAAATGAACATTGTGCCTTTCTCAGCAAATGCTGGTCAAAAGATAAAATTGGTCAATTTTGGGACCTGGTAACCACGGTGGAGGGCTATTCTACTTGTTTTGGAGAAATCGAAGCCAGGAGAACCTGTAAATGAAAACTTGACAATTTTGCTGGGTCACGCCATCATGTACCTTGTTGAATTTTCCCAGGGGGCTGAAAAAAACGATATTGGGAGAGTTCTAATTTCAGTATAATTGTGGAGAAAAAGTTCATGTTAAATCCATGTTTTTAAGTTATTAAAATTAGAGTTGTGAAGCGTTAAAAGAGTCCCACAAAAATGAAAATAGACCAGTTCATAGCGTAGCGTAGGCGAGAAACTGTCATTCTCTATTGTGGTGACGCCCGTCTCCCTGTCGGGCCCTGACAAGGAAAGGGAACGGCCACTATCTCAGGCTGCAAACGCTACTAGTAGGAAACACGGCAGAGAAGAAGGGAAAGGGCGCGGAGGTTCACCAAGTACTATAGCCAGAGGGCTCGACCGGACTAGGTCTCAGCCGAGTCCCTAAGGCAACTTAAACATCTCTTTAACACCTCTCCTCTTGCCTCACTCACTCCGACTCTCAGTCTCTTACTCTCTCTCTCTCTCTCTCTCTCTGTCTTATCTCTCTCTCTCTCTCTTTCTCTCTCTCTCTCTCTCTCTCTCTGTCGCTCTCATCACTCTAACTACTTGTTGAGTCAACTACGTTCATATCGTCAATCACGCAATCACACAATGATAGACATACAGAAGGGGGACTACAATTGGGGACAAGGAAAACTAAGCGGGAACGGGGGAACGAGAGAGAGCCCCTCCGGGCTGAGGTCCGCTCTTTAAGTAGTAGGTAGGAACAGGCGGCGTTCGGGCGAGCGTAGGTGGGGAACGGGGAACAGCAGTCGAGTGACTCAACCACAAGGCAAAAATCCCAGGGTAATGTAACATATCCGGCGGGGTAACCGGCTCCTGCACACTATGTTCAAATACAGAGAGTTTTAAGATTAACATGAACAGGTCTCCCTCTTTATTACACGTGAGTCTCTGCCTTTAAATGACGACAAAATAACGAACTCTGGTTCTGTGTAGCTAGGATGACAAAACAGTTCTCCGACTACAATCCCAAGTGTTTTCAAAGGAATTGTCTTGCGTGTTTTAAGTGTTTTTGCGCTGTTAACAAGGCCAGCAGGAACAGTTCCTTTACCATTTACTCCAAGTACAAGTTCTTCTGAAGCGTCGGTATCATTCGAACCCTTTCCTGTTTTTCGGTGTTCCCCGTCCTTCGCCCTTGATCTTCCACCCGCCCATCCATTTCTGTCCGTCCAGTCTGCCCCTTCTGTCCACTACACTCACTCCAGATGCTACCCCCGTGGCTGCTTCTCCTTCTGCCTCTGGTGGCCAGCCATAGCAAGAAAATCCTCATCTTCAGCCCAAAATTCGGGATCAGTCATATGAGGTACATGGGAGGAATCGCCGATGTTCTGCATGACTCTGGATACAACGTGGTTCGTTTAGAAAACATTTATAGCGAAAGCTTGTGTGAGTAGAAAAAGAAAGATGTCTTTGCAGACAGTACTGCAACCGGTGGTTTCTGTGCATCACACGGGGACCGGCTGTCACAGTGCCCCAGTGCTGCAAGTGCCAGCCGACAATGCAACTGCAGAGGCTGGAAGCAAAGCCATCAGGGAGGAATTCTGGGAATCCATTTGGACTGCTAATCTATACAATCCTGGGCCTGTTTTAGATGTAGGTTGAGTCATCATTCTCTCCTTAACTCTTACTTTGGAGGATCCTTTCACCTCTTATATTTCAGTGGGTTCCTATCCTCGGCCACATGTTCGACTTCTCTTGCAGAAGTAGGTATTTTCCAAAACATAAAAACACAAATTTTAGATCTTCTGAATCAAAAGGAGTTGTTGGACCAGCTGAGGGAGGAAAAATATGATTTGGCCATCACTGAGCTCTTCGATTTCTGTGGTGTCGGTGGGTATTCCCCATGGAAGATGGTAACAAAATGTTCCAGTTTTGTTCCACGAACTGAACCTCACCAATATCATTGGAACTACTTCCTTCCTTTTGCAAGAAGGCACATCGATGGCCATTGGATCGCCGGTCGTACCCAGCTATGTTCCAGGTGTGTGTGTGTGTGTGTGTGTGTGTGTGTGTGTTTGTGTGTCTGTTAAACTTTAAACTTTTATAAATTGTTGCTTAACCCATTTCTCAGGATCTCAAAGTGTTGCAAATGACGACGGAAGTCTTGTCAGTCGATTGATGAATCTCCTCTTCTCCTACAGTTCGCATAAATTCCAAAATGACCATCAGATTGTAGCTCAACAATTGATGAATGAGAGATATCCAGAGGCAGCTCAAATTTGGGTAAGTTTATTTTAATAAACAAAATAAAACAAGAAAATGTTTTAGGAGACTGTGGGTAACATGCCCTTCATCCTCACCAATTCCCATCCCTTGCTAGACTTTCCTAAGCCAACCCTCCACAAAATAGTGGATCTGGGTGGAATCGGAGTGAGCGCTAGCAAGAAAATAAGCAAGGTTTAGACCCAAAAAATTCTACTTTTACGCAATTCACAGGATTTGGATGAAATTTTGAGTCTTCGGGAGACAACGGTGCTCGTGTCTTTTGGAAGTGTCGCACCAACTTTCACCATGCCGCTTTCAATGAAACAGGCCCTTATGAAAGCCTTCAGCAGGTATAGTCGATTTATAATTAGGAAAATTGTGTCTTACTCCTTTTTCTATGCGACTCTCCATTCAACGGGCATCTCGTCGTGAACGGGTAGATCGAGGCAAATCGCGGCGGGCCTCACACCAAAAATACGTTAGCGCTGCATTTTTTTTCGTAGGAAACGAAACCCATACCTGTCTAAGCGAAACACTCAGCATCGGGAACGTGAATAAGCAGCAGTACCATATATTTCTCCAGAATCTCCAACGTAACCTTCGTTTGGAAGTACGAGACTCCAGAAGACGGTGTGCTTGAGAGGGCAGCGAATGTGTTCCTCGTGCCGTGGACTCCCCAAAGCGACCTCCTAGGTACCCCTCTCCTGTAGTTACAGTACCCCTCATTCAGCCGATGGTCGTATCAGCCTCTTCGTGACGCACGGAGGTGCCTCCAGCCGACTGGAGGCGGCTGTTCGCGGTGTTCCTATTGTAAATTCATAGCATTAAAAGAAGTAACAGTGAATTCAGATCCTCGTTCCTCTTTTTGCGGAACAAATGAGAAATGCCCGAATTGCTCAACGAATGGGATTCGGTAGATTACACAATTGATCAAAAAACTAAAGGGATTTAGGTAAAATCTTCGCAAAACAGTCGTTGTTCGACGATCGTCAGATTGAGGAAGTCATTCTGTCAGCCCTAGGAAACTCGAGGTTTGCTTTAAAACTCGAGAAACCTTAAAAACCACGTGTTTAGCCTTAAATCGAGGGCGATTGAAGTGTCTCACATGTTGGCTCAGAAGACCTTCGACCCAGAAGCCTCTCTTCTGAAGACGGTTCGACTGGCCCTGGAATTCCCTTGGGTTGCAGCAATTCTTTCGCCCAGCGGAAGGAACTTCTCTTTTGTGCAATACTATAACCTTGACATCATATTTGCAGCTTTACTTTTATCTTTATTGATATTGAAAGTGTCCTTTGGCCTCATTCTTAAGGTAATTAAGACTAAGGGAGACAAATTTAAACTTAACTGAAGATGTTGTTTTTAATAAATGTTTGGCCGTTCGATAGTATATTTTCCAAGGGAATGTTTGTGTTGGCGAATTGAAGCAAGTTTTACCTAAAAAGCGATAATCGAATAATCAGGTCTCCAGAAAGCCTAGCTCTACCTGTATAAATCCAACTGTCATACTTTATACCTACGATCGGGTGCCAAAGTCGAAACAACCCAGTGGGAGACAACACCCTGTCAACAAGCACTGCACGAAGAACCTTAGTTCAAATTCGCAGAAGTGTACACAATTCACGAATCAAGCGACGACTTCTAGTCGCCAGTGATTATTCAGGGAAAATTGGTGTTTCAGACGACCATCTCATGAAATGGTGCATCCCGATGCAGATCCTCCATCTGCGGAAACTCATCTACGTAGTTAATTGAAAGGATACTCCGAACCACAATGGACATAAGTCACAAGTCTTTAATTAGCCCCCCGAAACACATCATTCACCAAAAGACGAGGCTTCTTAAAAAGTTTATATTAACGAGTTCATCCGAAACACGATCTTGTCGAATAAAAAACGGGGTTTCAAGGATTGGTGATACAACCGGAAAGAGGGAAACGAAGGAAAAGCTATTAACATCAAGTTCATCACAAACCATGCACGACGAAAAATATCTATCGTCGTTTTCCGTACTTGTTCTTGCCGCCGCGTCCTCCGCGTCCACCCAGGCCACGGCCGCGAGCAAGGTCTTCCTCGTTGAGGAAAGAAGCCTCGTCCTCAGAAGACTCCTCGCCTAAACAAAAAGTGTCATGAGCTGGAGCTGAAAAAAACCCACTCTCATCGGAATCGCTGTCGTCGTCCTTTTCTCCATCCTCTCCTTCAGACTCGCTGCCACTGGAAGGCATATCCTCGTCAGAAGAAGATTCGGCATCCTCGCCACCCTCGTTGCCCATGTCCTCTGAAGCACAAAGGTGCTTAGAAACAAAAAGGTACTCACTGAACACGATCTCTCCCTCGTCCTGATCATCATTTTCGTTGATCTTAGCGTTCTCAGGGAGTTCACCAGATGCCTTCAGGCGGCGAGCTTCATCGGAGGTGTATTTAGACAGAACGTCGGCCTATAAACACAAAATTTTTTATACAACTGCTTAAAATGCACCTTGTCATCCTGGTAATCGCGAAGTCCAATAAGAATGAAGTCTCCAGGACCTATCCAAACCTTCTTCCGAAGTTTTCCTCGAATATGGCAAATCCTAGTCTTTCCGTCGAAACAGGTTGCCTCGACGCGACCATTACCCAACATCTTGTTGACTTGTCCATACTCTGAAAACAACGGGGATTTTGCGAGTATTTCTTAGTCTGAAGCTCAAAGGAAGTATTGTTCAAATAGAATCAGGTATCAGGATAACATGCCATTATCAACTATTTGGCCGTGTAGGCGTACCACTTTTTGTCATTCCTAATGTTTATTATCGTGTTAACAATAAACACAAACAAGACATTTCAACCAGTTCAAAAATATCGCAACAGCTAAACAAGGAGCGTTTGGGGGACTTGAAGTGTCCCCAGAATGGTGCCTTGAAGTGTCCCCAGAATGGTACCTTGAAGGCTTCTGCGAATGGTGCCTTGAAGGCCTTGAATTTCTTACCATTTTCAACCAAACGTGGAATCACGTAGGTTCTGCAAGCACCTCACGTCCAGCGCAACCATTTAAGATTTGTTATTCTCAAAAAACGGGATGGCCCCAAATATTATTCGACCGATGATGTAAGTCCGCCCGGATTTCGCAAAGTTCAAGTTATCGGAACAGGATCGATGAACGTAAAATATAGCTGATGGATCAACAACAAAAATCAATAAAATGCCAACGACACTATGTGTGCGGTATGACTGAAAGACCGTGAACTCTCGTGCTGCAATTATTTTAGCACAAAAGCATCAAATAACTGCATTCCTCACCTTGACCAGCCTCCTTGGTTTCGAGCTCCCTCTTCATGAAGTCGTTCTCGTTCTTTCCGCGTCTGCGGTTTTTTCCTCCCTTTCCCTTATTCTTCGGCATGGTTTCTGCAAGAAAATTGATAAAATCGCGCTGTTAGCATAAAGAAATGGACACAAAACAAACAAACGGATAAAGAAGAAAAGCAACAAGCGGCGAATGATGCAAGGCCCATTCAATTGCCGATGAATGCGCGGCAGCTGCTAAACGTAGGACAGTCAACAGTGGTAAGGGAATTATTTTAAACATTGATTATTTCTTTTGTACATACTTGTATTGTTAAGTTACACAATCACATGTGCTTCATTAATGTGCGAAAATAAATATTCAAATATAAAAATTCACTGCAAAATATTCGCGTCCTATGTTTAACCTCCGAAAACCTGCCGATCGGTGCACGGTTTCCACGGTCAGCAGTTTTTGTTTATTTCATCCCTCTGCCTCTTTATGCCCCTACCTTGTGAATCAGTGGTTTTAATCGATTGAAATAGGTTTATGAGTGATTCTGGGCAGCCGATCGCCAATTCACAAGGATTCTCTGGCTTAGAGGCAGGTTTCCACCCATTGTGAGGCTATCGTTTAGTTTAGGGAGAGGTTGCTTCTGAACAACCCGGCCAGGAATTTGCATTTGTCCGCGAGAGTACTCTTGGGAACGTTGTGCACATCGTTGACTCAACTGTCACTTCCATTTCTGAGAAGCTTGACATAGACAAGGCCCAGGTTGCGTTGTACCAAAATTGCTCAGTGAAGGAATTTTCTTTCAGGCGTACCTTTTCTGCGTTTTTGTCGCTCTCTTGCTGCTGACTTATTTCTGTATCTATCTTGTGTGGAACCACTATTCTCCTATTATTGTGCGATTTTTTGAGAAGGAAGAGCGGCTAAAGAAAGCTAGCGAGAAAGAGAAGAGTGGGTTTTTGTCTTGTCTTTTCTTGTGTTCGTATCTTATTATCCACTGAATCTCTTTTTACAGATAAAGACGAATAAATGGAGAAATTCAAGAACTTTTTAAAGAACAAGAAGGTCGACAAACACTTTAAGCACAGCGGCCCGGGCGCCCGATTGAGTGACTCTCCTTCAACCAATGCCCCCAGTGTTGTTTCCGGAGCTGCTCAGGTTAGGGTACTTTTATGTAAAGATACTTTATTTTTTAGGGAGGTGCCGTGGACAGAGTGGCTGCCTCAGATGTCGCTGCCCAAGCCGCTTTGAAGCGTCTGTACAAGAACGAGCCGCAGGTCTCTTCGAGTCAGAAAAGGATTCAGATGATTGTGAGTGGCTCGTGGTACGACCTATTTATATTTTTAGGCACAGCGCGAGTTGGAGGAAGAACGCCGTAAGCAAGACCCTGAATATGCGATCAAACAGCTCGGATTGGAGCCTATGAGGTTTGTGACTTTTTAAAGGGTGTCCGTTTTAAATGAGGGAGAAAATAATTATTTTTCCCCTTTTTAGGGAGACCGACGTAAAGGAATTCGAGCACTCCAGTGCCATTTCCGGCGTGTTCTACACTTGTGAGCTCATCGGAGAGGACCTTATGCTGCCTAAGCCCGACGTCAGTCCTGGGATTTCCAATTTATTGCCATTTTCAGTTGCTCAAAGCAATCGGCGACTACCTGATGGAACAGTGCCGCGATTCCGAGGATTCTACGATCCCTGCTGTTCTTCTGCTCTATTCCCTCAATGGATCCGCTGCGAAAAATGTCCGCATCTTTCAGTTTGTATGTCTTATCTTTGTTTTCAGGCCGCAATTGAGATTATCGGCAAGTATCTGCAGAATATTCTCGAGAACCCGTCCGAAGCCAAGTACAGGCGCATCCGTCTGGCCAACAAGGCCTATCAGGTTATCCATTTTCCCTTCACACGGATATTTTGGTTGTAGGAACGCGTTGCTGTTTGCAAGGGAAGCCGCGAGTTTCTGCTCGCCGCCGGTTTTGTGGAAGAGAGGCAGCCTCTGAAGGAAGGGGACCCGGAGGAGGATTTCTTGGTTATGCCCGCACATGTCGCTGGTTCGCCTTGCTTTAAAAACCGTTCAAATTAAAATTCAGACGACGCTGGACGCCTTGTTATGGCGCTGGAAACGTTGCGGGAGGGACAGAGCGTTCCCATCAAGGTGGCCAGGAACGCCTCGATCTACCTTCTGGCTGAGAATCAGAAGGTCACCGTTCCCAAGGTGACGGCTGATTTCTTCGATCTGACAGCCGACGAAGTGAAGAGGGAACAGCAGATGAAGACTGAGGAGGTGAACAGGGTGCGATCATTTCTCTTCGCTTTTGAAGTTTTCGATTAGATCCTTTCTTTGCGAACCAAGGAAATGAGGGAGAGGGATGACAAGCTGCGTCAGTACAAGTACAAGTACACCCTGGTCAGGGTCCGTCTCCCCGATCGTTTCGTCATCGAGGTATTTCCCATAGCCGTTTCCTCAGAATCGCCTTTTTAGGGAACTTTCGGTTGCTACGAGCCCCTGAACGCCGTTAGGGAGTTCGTCAGTTCTTTCCTCTCCGACACTGTTTCTGGCTCCTCCTGGGCGCTGAAGGATCCCATGAACGGCTCCCGCGATTACAAGGACAATGCGTCAGTTTTCTTACATCTTTTTGGCTATCACATCCGTATTTCTGTCAAAAAGAGTATATTTTCAGTTCATTGGCTGAATTGGGACTGGCGCCGGCTGTTGTGCTGCACCTGGACTTTGATGAGACCGTGTCTGGTTCGATTCTGGCTGACGAACACCGCGAACGCGCTGTGGCCTTCTCCGCTTAAAGTCCCTGATAAAAATTATTTATTATTTGTGACTCGGTCGGGCGTAATGCTTACTGGTATTGTATAAAATATATATGAATATGTATAAAGCTGGGATTCTTTCGAATCACTTTTCTTTCCGTATCGGAGACTCCGCTGTTATCTTATTGATTTGAAGCCTCATAGACCACATCGTTTTTAGAAATGGAGAATCGCAAAAACCAGGATTCAGTGACTCTGAAGAACATGAGTGGAACACAGAAACGTAAGTACCTTAAGGCTTAAATTTACTGAATACGTTTCAGCCCCGAAGTTGTTGTTAGAATCCAGCAAACCGACGATTGCTCCGCAGCCTCAGTCAGACCTGCTCCAACGGTCAGTGAATCCCTTTCTCCTTAATTTGCATCTTTAGTTTGCGAGGATTTCTACCCGAAATGGCTGCGGCCAATAGCGAAATGTCAACTGCGCCGGTAATGGAATTCAAGGTACCCCACAGGAATTTTTTGCAATCAACTTCCGCAGGTTTTGCAATGCGAGGAGAGTAGTTCCGACTCGGATAGCAGCGATTCTGACAGCGACAGTGACGAAGACGCCTCCCCCGACCAGGAAATGGCAGGGGTAAGTTAATCATTATAATGGTAGGGTTCTTAAAACCCCTAAGTTGGGGTTCGGATAATGCCCCGTTTCCCTTGACCGGAATGTCCGATAATTCTCAATCGCGAAAATTCGTTTTAGATCCAATTTTTGGCCATGGGTATTTTGAAGTAGGTGTTTATAGTGGCCCTTGACCCAACATTTTTGCTGTAAAGAAAAAGTGATTCTTCTTGTATGGTCATAGCTATGCTTCAGGGAGCCGATGGTCAGTACGTAGAGATGGACATCAACCTGTTCCAGTCGAAGGACGAGGTCGTGGGGAATGCGAATATGGAGGTTGGTGCTTGTTGTTTTGTGTCTACTAACATCTGTTTCAAGGCTCAAGAGGTGGATGACCTGCCGACTGCCTTCAAAGCCTCCGAGGACACTTCGTCTGGGACGGAAGGAGACGTCCCCGCCAAGAAGCTGATCGAAGTGATCGATCCCTGATCCGTCCGGTTGTTGTTCTGTTGTTGATTGCACTCCCTGTAATTACGTTGTTGATTTTGTCATTTTGAAGTTGAATTCCGACGATAAAACTCGTTTTCCAGTCGCTTGTTGATCATTGCCATTTCACAGTTTGGCCAACTATTGCAATGTCAGCGTGTTTTGCATTTGATTTATGAAACATCAAACTCACAGTTGGGTTTTATTGGAATGTTCCTATCCCATGAGACGATGTGTCACCACGGGAAATGTTTGTGTAAACACTGATAATTTCGATTTTCTTTCGCCATCTGCACCAAACAAGTTGGTAAACCAAGATATCTGCGTATTTCAAACTATTCTGCCTTGATAACTGATGTCTATGTTGCGGGTCGAGTAGATCACAGTCATCGCGGCGAGACCCAATGCCTAACATACATTTATGTTGGGTTGAAAACAAATGATTTTTTGCGAGGGTTTTCTGCTCGATTTAGTTTCATTTCTTTCAAATCTGTTAAGTGTGCCATAGCACTATGTTGCAGATTCTTTCGTCTTCCCGTCATCTGATTAGAAGAATGGCCACAACCGCCACTGAATTCGACGTGCGTGCCCTGGAGCGTCTGAAGGATCTCTACGGAGACCTCTGCCAGATCCCCATCCCCACCGCCGGTCGCATCTTCGCCCACGACGACCTCATCGAGGTTTCCTCTTTTTATTTCCTTCTATCTACAAATTGCAGGTGACCTCCGTGTGGGACAACCGCGCCCTGGCTCTGAAGAAATTCGTCAAGACGGAGCGTCTGACCGTCGTGCAGAGGGGAGAACAGGGCTACGAACACAAGCTACTCGCCAACACCTCCCTCCCTCTGGTCAACCTCAAGTCAGTCGATCCTTTTTTCCTTCGAATGGCTTATTTAGTGGCCAATCGATCGCCCACTCGCCCTCCAACGCCCTCATCGCCCAGCTGATCACCATTCCTGACGGAGAGAACAAGAAACAGTACCTCAAGGTTGGTTCACTTATGTGTTGTTTTCTATCGCCACCTAGGTTTTCGACCAGAAGGCGCACGTTGAACTGCTTTGTGCCGATTTGAGCGGACAGAAGAAACACGGAGTGGTCTATGGACTGGGATCGGGTAGGAAAGGGGCTGTTAAATGAGTTATTCTGAGTTTCAGAGCCGTTTGGAACTTTCCGTTTCTCCAACGGAGAGGGACACATCCTGTTCGCCGCCGAACGCAATTTCAAGAAGGCCGAGTACTTTGACGCCGATTTGGAATGGGACAACGACGAGAAGATCCTCGGAAGCAACGTGGTTGGTCTCTCTCTCTCTCTCTCTCTCTCTCTAAAATCCCTTTTCAGGGCAAAAAGTACGAATTGTCCGAGTCGTGGGGTGAGGCCAACTTCGAGGTGAAGCGCCCCGTGCTCTGCTTCGCCGACGTCTCGAGTGGAAGTGTCACTGTTATCGATCAGATCCCCGAATCCATCTCTCCTGGCTTCGTGAGTTCTCTTTCAAATCCCCTTAATTCCGATTCCTTAGGCCACCTGGACTCCGAATGACGAAGGAATCGTCTTCTTCGGTCTGGACAACGATCCGTTCAAACTGGGAAAGATTTATTGCAACAACCGCAGGTATTTCCATTTCTTTTTTTTTAAGGTCTAATTCATTCTTCAGCGGTTCCATGTACCATTACGAACTGAAGACTGCCAAACTGACGCGAATTGGTGCCGCGGGTATTGCCGCCGAGTCGCCCGTGTTCGCTCCCGACGGAAAGACGCTCTTTTACTTCCAGCGCCCCGCCGACGGACCGCATCAGGCCGTGCTGGAGCTCGTTTCTGTTGGTTTCCTTATAGTTTTTGTGACTTTTCGTAGGTTCCCTGGCCGTACGATGCATCTGCTCCGAAGACTGTGGTCCCCGTTGTCAAGGCCTGTGAGTATCCACAGTTCCCCGGTCTGGCCATGGTCCGTGTCACTCCGAGGGCGTTTGCAGCCGACGGTCGTCGTCTGATCGTTGGAATCGTTTGGAACAGCAAACTGGTCAGTTTTTGAAATTTTCTGCCAGGAAAAGTCTGCAGGATCTGATCTCCATCGACACGCAGACCGGAGCTGTCACGAAGCTCACGAACATTGGCCAGTGCCAAGGCAGCTGGCAGCAACTGGACGTCTCCGGAGACGACATTCTGGCCGTGGTTTCGGCCCCCAACCGCCCTCCGACCCTTCTTCTCGGCGCCCTTCCTCCCCTAGGAGAGGAAGAAAAGGTACTATTTTTTTCTTTTATAGCGGTATTTCCGTTCTTCAGATGATCTGGACTAAGCTGGACAAACAGGTGATTCTGGAGAAAAAGAAGAATCTCCTCAACTACACCTGGTCTTTTGTCGGATTCAAACGCGACGGTCGGTTTCCCATGTGTGAATTATGGACGTGTATTCAGGAAACACGCAGTACGAGGGAATCCTCATGATGCCGTCCGAGGGAGACTCCGTGCCGCTCGTTGTCAACCTTCACGGCGGCCCTCACGGAATGTCCATTGCTGCGTCAGTTCTCTCTCTCTCTCTCTCTCTCTCTCTCTCTCTCTCTCTCTCTCTCTTGCAAATGATTGATTTTCAGCTTCCCCCGTCGTGAGAACACCGTGCTCCTCAACTCTGGTTTCGCCGTCCTCCACGTCAACTACCACGGCTCTGTGGGCTTTGGCGACGATTTCCTGCGATCTCTTCCCGGAAAGTGCGGTGATTTGGACGTGAAGGATGTGCACGTGAGTATCGACTGTGTGGCCGTGACTGTACAATTATTAAGCACGCCGTTGAGACGGTCCTGGCTGGAAACCCTCGTCTGGACAAGAACCGCGTCGTCTGTTTCGGAGGATCTCACGGCGGCTTCCTCTCTTCTCATCTCGCCGCTCAGTACCCGGTATTACAGCCTTTTTCGATTCTAACCCTGGTTTCAGACATTCTACAAGGCGGCCGTTGCTCTGAACCCCGTTTTGAACATCCTCTCTATGCACGACATCACCGATATCCCCGACTGGTGTGTGGTCGAAGGCCACGGCCAGTACCCCGATTGGACCAAGAACCTCACGGCCGAGCAGCAAAAGGCCATGTTCGAGAGTTCTCCCATGGCCCATGTTGAGAAGGTCTGTTTGATATTTAGGCCTTTAAGAGCTTCTGGGAGATAGCACTTCTTATATCCTCTTTATTCTTTCAGGTGGTGTCTCCGTATCTGTTGCTCATCGGAGAGAAGGACCTCCGCGTGGTGCCGCACTACCGTGCCTTCGTTCGCAACCTCAAGGCCCGCGGAGTCCCCGTTAAGTGGGTTACGGTACTCTCCCCCAATCGATTATCGATTTCCAGGGTGCTCACCTATCCCCCATCTGCGCATCCGCTCGAAGAAGTGGAAATCGAGGCCGACTTTACCATCAACACCGTCCGCTGGTTCCAGAAGGCCTTCAATGCCGCCAAGTAGATTCCATTACCCGTTGTATCTATGTATTCATACTCTACGGAATTATTTAAAGTTTTATTGAATGCAAAGTCTTCTGACGAGGGAAAACTCGGTGCTCGTCTGGTTGTGGAGGTTTAGTCGTTGAAGTAGAAAACAACGGCTGTCTCGGGGTAGAGACTGTAGAACTCCAGAAGGAGCTCCTTCGAACGGAACCTCAAATAATGTTTGGTAAGGGACACGGATGGGAGAGGCTTACATGATGTCCGTCTGCTTGCGGGAGTTTTCGATGCCCCACACGCTCACTCCGCTCTCCAGACGACTGGTCACAATACTCAGCAGAATCTTCTGTAATAGGGAGGTCTCTCTCTCTCTCTCTCTCTCTCTCTCTCTCTCTCTCTCTCTCTCTCTCTCTCTCTCTCTCTCTCTCTCTCTCTCTCTCTCTCTCTCTCTCTCTCTCTCTCTCTCTCTCTCTCTCTCTCTCTCTCTCTCTCTCTCTCTCTCTCTCTCTCTCTCTCTCTCTCTCTCTCTCTCTCTCTCTCTCTCTCTCTCTCTCTCTCTCTCTCTCTCTCTCTCTCTCTCTCTCTCTCTCTCTCTCTCTCTCTCTCTCTCTCTCTCTCTCTCTCTCTCTCTCTCTCTCTCTCTCTCTCTCTCTCTCTCTCTCTCTCTCTCTCTCTCTCTCTCTCTCTCTCTCTCTCTCTCTCTCTCTCTCTCTCTCTCTCTCTCTCTCTCTCTCTCTCTCTCTCTCTACTTACCTGGTCATTAACGGAAAGGGCGAGTCTCAGCGGCCGATTGTCGCCTTTGGTCTTCTCGTGGTACATAACCGCCGTGCAGTTGGCCAGCTTCTTCAGCGCCTCCTACAACTTTCTTTTATCGCTTGAAAGAAGTCTCCTGACCTGACGGGAACACATCCCCAGCATCTTGAATCCGCCTTCGGCTGAGGAAGTGGCAGATTTGGAAGGAGGCGGAATGGAGGTGTTCATCCGGACACACTCATTTTGATTCCAGACGAACAGCTCGGAAGGGACACGGCACGCAGAAGGACGGCAGTCCGTGTTACTCGGCACGGGAGTGTTGCCAGCGGAGGCAGGGGAGAAGACTGGATTGGAAGCGAACATCCGGAGACGACAGATCCAGGGAACAACCAGACGAGAAATGGGGAGAGACGGACATGCTTTGACCGACTTATGCTAATACATTCTAACCGAAGAAATGCTTTCAGATCGGGTAATTCATATTCTAATTGTGCTGCAGTGAGAATCTGAAGAAGACAGTACATCTACTATTCACACTCGGTGAGAGTCAGAGAGAGAAAGTGAAGAGCATAAGAGACATCTCAGAGTAAGAAGTGGCACCAAGAAAATGGGCAGGTGCAGGCGTTAGCGGGCTTAGGGTAACTCTAACGCAACCTTGACGTGATCTACGGATCGTACCCATTCCAGCCAAAACGCTGTCTCATGCGGATTAGGCGAACGCTACTCATACGTTTCTCCAACATTTTAACCAGTTTCCTTATTCTATTTCCCCAATCACTTTCCCACTACAACAAAAGATTCGCTTGAAAGTTTATTAGTATTGGTCGCGGTGTAATATTATACTCACAAACTTTAAATACAATGTACACTGGAATGCGTTAATCCTGGGGATCATCTGAATCACCACCACTGGCTGTGGCCATGAGGCATCTGTTGTTGTTCCGACGGCTGTTGTTGTCCGTAGTTAGGTAGACTCATCGGCCGATGCAAGTCTCCCGCTTGCATCATGTCGCTCTGCCCCGCGTCCATGAATAGGTCCTGGTGCGATTGTGGCGACCTGAAAGCGGCTGTCTTTAGTCTCTCTCTCTCTCTCTCTCTCTCTCTCTCTCTCTCTCTCTCTCTCTCTCTCTACCTTGGAGTGGGTGTTATCAGCTGTGGGGTGCCCATCTGGTCGACCATCGTGTTCTTGCTCATCATATCGTCGTGTCCCAGTCCGATTGGCTGATTGACCAGAGACATAGAGGTGGGAGACATATCTCCGTGTTGAGGGGGTGGATGGGTGACGGAATAGGCCCTGTTGTAGAGGGACATCGTGTCAGACGGGCCTGGTTGCATCTGTCTCGGCGAGTACTGGAAATGATTGAAATGAAGGTCTTTTAAAAATCTTACTTGATATGAAGCCTGGTTATCCGCCCATTGGGAAACGGCCTCACTTGAAGGAATCGGACGGAACATGGCATCTGGATGAGGGCCTTTCGCCTAAAATATACATTCACCAGAGTATCCAACTGCTGAAATACCACGACCCTCCTCTAAGTCAAAATAGCCCTGCCAGTGACTTTTAAACTGAGGACATATTTGTCCCCGCCCAACCGAACCTACTCCAGAAGACAGAATGCTTACCTGTGCGTTGAGTACAGCCAGCTGTCTCGCCCTCTTGTACCGTCGTCGATGACTTTTGATTCCATTGGCGCGCTGCCGCCGTTGTGGTGCTTCAGAACACGCGATCTAGTGT